>BRZM01000106.1:273213-788082 GCA_033238685.1 Lates japonicus
ATCAGTATGCGCCCCGTTGATTACGTATTGCTAGCATTCAGGTGATAGTCAGGCGCTTGGTGTTTTTCTCGTTCAGACAGAGTCACTGGTCAGTTTATTTGGCTGTTTCTCATCTCTTTACTCTGTCTTAGAACAAACTGCAGGTCTCTGTAAAGGAGGCGGCTCTCCTGTGTGTTTGCTGAACTCCCAAAATAAAGCTCAGTGTTTGTGCTGAGGAAAGGAGCTGAGACAGAACAACAACAGATCTGTCTGTCTGTCCATGGAATTCCACTTTCAAACAGGCTGCATTGTTTATTGCCACTGAAAGTCTCAGTGTGGCTCGACTAGACGGACCAATAAACACACACACACACACACAGACGTACATTGACCAGAGCCAACACCATTGCCATACAAAGTTTTGAATGAGTTTAGACCCTGCTGGCACACACATATACACACATATACACGGCTGCATCACCAGTGGGGCTTTCAATTATGCTAGTTAAAACAAATCCAACACATTTTACAAGATTAGAGATCAGCTCAAAACCTTGGCATGCAGAGAAAAGTTCGGCTTGGCCAGCTGCTGATAAAACAGCCCTCAACTGTTAAATAAGCTCTGCCTGTGTGTGTGTGTGTGTATGTGTGTTTGTGCTCTGTATTACTTGCCTCTAGCTTTCCCAATCAGCCCTGTTTTCTCTCTGACCCAGTGAAATAGTGGGAGTTGAGCTCCAGCCCTCGTCTGGAGGACTGGACTCCTGGCTTCCTCTGCTCTCATGATAAGACCCCACACTCCTCCACTGCAGCTCTGAAAAGACTCTCAGTGGCCAGATTACAGAACAGATCTCACTGAGTTTGGCCCTTGCAACTCCATGCAGTCACCCCTAAGTTTATAAAATGTCATACCACAATTAGCAGGTTTCAGTGGCTGTGGCTGAGATTAGATGATTTCCGCGGCCAGTCGTCACCAGAGCGCATAGAAAGAAGATATCTACAGTCATAAAACAACTCCAGTTTAAAATTGGATGCCACTGGTACAGCAGGCGATAATCGTATTAAATCGTGGGACACAAGTGGGTGTGTTTAATGATTCACCGGTGATGCATTAAGCCTCTTGAGTTAAGGGTTTAATAGCGTTTGATCATTTGGATCGCACCAAATTCCTCGTGAATCTATTGAGGTTCAGCTGCTTATCTACCAGCTGATGTGATACTAACTTCAGATTACAAATAGCATAATAGTTAAGTTTATATTAACAAGCTGCTTGCTTCCCAAATACTGGAGTCCTAGTTGATACTTGGATATTTTACATGGTAGCACTTTGCCAATAAAAAGAGCTAAGTTAGTTAAAAGACACAGTGGTTTTATAAACCTGAAACCAGATTTGCGTCGGGGCCAACTGTGGAAACTCTATAGCCTTACTCCTCTCTGTTTTTTTTAGACACGGTGCGTTGATTTGGGTTCAGGACTGAGAGGGCTGGATAATTTCTTCATGTAGGAAACCCGGCTTTAACCTTTTACTTGTAACCACAAAATCACAAGTGAGGGAGAAGTCGGTGAAGAGGAAATGAGACACAGCGAGTCTCTGTCCTCTGGTTTATCCTCCGTTGTCTCTTTACCCTCGTTCTCCTCTTTTTTTTTTTTTGCCTGTTCCCCTCTCTCTCCTCTCTCTTTCTCTTTCATCACGCCCTCCCTCCCATCACTGTAACAAAAGCTCATTTCAGGCTTACTCAGCGTTTCTATCAACCCCCCCTCTGATGGGGAAGGCTTCTGGCATGTCCCTTTCATCCCTCCTCCTCCTTTCCTCTCCCTTTACTCTCCTTCTCTCATTTCCCACTCCCCACCTCCTCTCCCACTTCTCTACAGCTTTTGATCTAGACCGACTTCATCACTATATTACAGCCTTTGATCTGAAAATGGGCCAGAGCCCTCTTTACATGGCTTTTACTTTTTGTGGGCGAGGAAAGTAGATCTGTGGTGAGATATCTTTCTGAACTTGAGAGAGGTGAGCAGGGCCCCTATTTTCTCAGAGTATAATTAAAATAGGTGGTTATAGGTGGCTAAATTGTCATTTAATCCTCTTACAGGGTTTTTGGCTGTGTCCCATGATTGGTCGAGGTCACGAGATGATTCAGTTCAGCCTTGATGTCTAAAACAGGTGGCTGTTGGTGTGTCCACTGGTCTACTTTCTCCCTGATTGTGCTCAGTCTATGATCTGGACACAAAAGCTCACAAATATATGCTGAAGGTAGACCATGGAGTGCTTAATGTAATAACCAAAATCTTTATCTATTCTAAAATTCGACTGGAAGCTTGCGCTGCTTCAAAGAGGCTTTTTCAGGAGTGTTGGTATTATGGTCGTACCTGATCAAATCTGGCTGTTCAGTGCAAGGATCAGACTTTTTGTGAGTTTTGGCGATGATTTCGATCATCACATTTCCACACAGTCAGAGAAAGCAAAAGTTGGCGTCTTGGTCAAAGCTCAGTAATGAAATCCTACCGCAACCGTGGAGTGTCTCTCCTGTCGGGCTGCTGACAGTGGCATCAGTCAGACACCGGAGCTGAGAGCATCAGAAATGAGTCGTTCTGCCCTCGGTTTCCAGCGTCATCTCTACTTCCATCACTGTTAGTTTTGTGAGTCAGTCATTTTAAGACGAGACTCGGTTGTTAAGTTTATAGCCTTTCACACTGTTGTGAGTCAAGTCAGAGTCTTCTCAACAGATGCATTGACTTTTAGGTGGCAGCCCAAGTTTGAAGCGAGTAGATTAGTAGATTTTCAGCTCAATTAATATTGGATTTTATCACTTTAAGAGATGCAGCTTTGTGGCGTAAAGTCTTCCAGAATCATTTCAGTTCCCGTGACACTTGGCTTCTTACACTGGCATTAAAAAATCTACTTCTTCTTCTTCTTCAGTACATATCCAGCCTCATTAAGGCGAGCAGAGCAGCCATTACTGCCTATCTGGATGATAAAGAAGTGTCATGCTGAGAGAAAGCAGCGGGACTGGGAACTGGTTTCCAAAGCTTGAGATTATGTAAGGTCAAAGCTCTTTCTAGTGAGTGTGTGTGTGTGTGTGTTAGACAGAGACGTGTATGCAGCTGATTTTGCTTTTTTCCTGAAGGTTTTTACTTTCCTCTGCTGTCATGGACGGACTCGACTAACACAGCATTCCCATCAGAGCTTTGTCAGTCTGTAACAAACACCATCATGTTTAATTTATTCAGGCTCTTGCCGTCCTGTCCGAGGAGGCCGACGCACACATTCAAACACACCGTCAGCACAATATGCAGACACGCAGGAACACACACACTCTCAGCTGTCATCTCACTACACAGGCCTCATGTTTTTCATTCTCAGACTGGATTGTTGCTCAGTCCTGTTCACTGTCTTTCTCTCAAGCATTCTTTAATTGACTTTCTCTCCAGCTTCCTTGCTGTTTTCTTTGTGGTTGTCTGTCTCTGCATCAGCTAAACACTGCATCGGGCTAGTTTTTGTGTTTTTGTGATTGCTGCTACCTCGGCCCGGCACTTCCATTATCGCCCCAAACCTCATTTACCCCACATTGTTTGCTCCAGTTGACTGTATCTGAACACACACATGCACTGAGCTGAATTATCAGCCGGGCTGTCGTCCAGACAGGCAGCCAGCTGCAGGACAGTCAGACCAACAGAAGACCAACTCATCAAGCTGATGAATGAAGTAACACAAACAGGAGCTCTTTATCTCTGCTCCTTTATTACACAATGAAGATGACGGCCTTGTCTGGCACAGCAGCCTGTGTGTGTTTGTGTGTGTTCATAACTGCCTATTCAAATTCTTTTTCTTTGTGCGTGTGTGTTTTTATGTGTGACTTGGCCATGACTGTATGTCACTGTGGGTGTGAGTTAGCGTGCATGTGAGTGTGCACGTCTGTGTTTTGGGTCTTGGTCAATAGTCTCCCATTAAGTGACCAAACTGTGAATAAAAGGAGGAGCTCATGTTTACAGCCCTCAGAGGATACAGAGCTGGACAGTAAAATAAAGGACCACTTACTAATTATACATCTTTATTCAGAAAGATTTGAAAACATGTGACCTGAGTCACCTCTGTCAACAAAAACAAAGACTGAAAATGTGATGGCAGATTGTTTTCTGTCACCACTTAAACACGTCGTTTTCTAGATGAATCAATCGATGGCTTGATTTATAAAATGTCATCAAAATTGAGACCTGACCGTTAACGTTCCCTCCACAACTTGCTTGTTTTGTTCAACAAACAGTTTTAAACCTTGTGATATTCAGTTCATTATTGAACAAGACAAAGAGATGCTGCAGGACCTGACAGGTTAGAGTCTTCAAAAGTTACTTTTAATCGATCATCAAAATAGTTGCTACTGATTGAATGTTTTGCAGACACAAGCGGATTAGAACCACGTGGACATAAATACTCATAAGAGCACATGAAATATACTCTATAATAAATATGTAGTTTACAAGAGAAAATATATAAACAGCTTCTGTTTTACAGCCCAGGCTCATAAAGCCACAAACACCTGCTCCAGTTTTCTTGTGAATTTTCAGATGATATAACTGCTATAAAGAAGTCTGATCCTCTTCACAGTGTTTCAGACAAAACTACAAAAACACTGAAGGCTGCATGTGAATAAATAAGCTTTGATTTAATTGCAGTTAGATAGAGGACTTTTATTGTGAAGCAGCCGCAGACACCCAAGGATAACCTGCAGCTTCATAAACATCAGTCTTAATCTAGATTTGGATCTTTGTTTCTGGCACATATTTGTCCTAATAATAAGATATAAAGGTCATATTAGTGTTAATAGTTTAATAAGTCAAAAACTTTTATGGTTTGAACATGCAGCTCTTTGGTTTTCT
Source organism: Lates japonicus (assembly GCA_033238685.1). Lineage (NCBI taxonomy): Eukaryota > Metazoa > Chordata > Actinopteri > Centropomidae > Lates > Lates japonicus. Next base: position 278,068 of record BRZM01000106.1, read on the forward strand.
TCCTCCACAATATCAAAAAGTTCTTTATATCTAATATTTTATCCAGACTGTGCAGTGATAATACTCACAGTACATGCCTGTATATATAGTACATGTATGTGTGGTCAGAGACTTTAGATTCTGTTTTAAGTCTCCATCAGTCAGAGGTCACTTTGTTTCCATATCAACACTTCAGACTTGAATGTTACTCTGGAATGTGAAGCGATAACATGCCAGTGTAAAAGTGTCATATATATATATATATATATATATATATATATATATATCTCACAGTGTGTGTGTGTGTCTGTGTGTGCATGCCACATCTTCGTCACCTTTGACCTCTCTCACCTCACAGCCATTTGACCTTCAGTCAGCACTGCAGTAAATCTCACTGTGTCATGCGACGTCTCTATGAACTGAACAGCTCTGAGTTCATGCGTGTGTCCACATGTTGGGCCACTACCACCATATATCAGCTCGTTACTGAAATAGATAAATCTGCTTTTAGGAAAAAAATCTACCTAAAAATCTGATTAAGCAGCTGTTATTTAATTTGCTGCATTTGGAAGCATGAAACCAATCCAAGAAACCTGTTTTAGAGGATTTTGGTCGTTAGTTTTCTAATGAGATCAAGTGTTTTTGCAGTTTTTGTTTTAATATATTATGTTGGTGCCGTTATTGTAAGGTTGTAACAGTATTTAGAGATGTAACAGACCAGAAACTCAAGGACAGAGAAAGTATCAGGTGTCTGATTTTAGCCAGCTGGGAGCAGATGGACAGTACAGACCGAGTCTCCCTCTTCCTTTGTGTCCTCAGTCTCTTGTAAAGACATGCAGAAGGTCAGCTAACGGGGTCTCTGGGTTTGACAGGGCTCAACAAGCCACTGACACCGTTGGCTAAAAACAGACCGGCCACCATCTGAGTGCTGAGTGTTTCTCTGCTCATAAACAGGCAGGGTCGGTGGGGGGGTTATATAAGACGAGAGGAAGATTTGGAGAAATAAGCAAAAGAAAAATAAATGCTGCTCTTGGCAGTTTGTCATTGATGGGAGCCGGCCGGGGCCACAGCTTCAATTAACCTCCAATACTGCAGAGCCATAAAACAGAGCAGGAACTTTTTCTTTAATTAGCTCATCACTTTTTCTTTTTCTTTTGCCTCCACACTCTGAGCTTCTTGTATTTCACAGTATCTGTCTGTAGCTTTAGGTAAGAGTAACATAATCCAGTGGTTCCTGTGCTCACACCAGTGGATGAGCTCATGACCTGTAAAAGTGAAACTGTGACAGATAAAAGTAATCTGTTAACGGGAGAATAAAAGTTTCTTATCATCACTTTGTCTCCATCTTAATTAAAGGTGTTAAGAGTAGTGACAAGCGTAGGCTAAACCTGCAATGATTTTGTTTATAATATCTGTTCTTAATATCTTTTTCATCTGCACTTTTGAATGTGGCATTAAATTTCCCTCTCATAATCATTTCTGTGGTGTATTTCCTTCAGTAGCAACACTTATCATCTGACTACACATATAAGTTTTACAAGTGCATGCACAAAACGAGCAGCTGCAACACCGACAAAAGCAGTAATGATTCTTAATGTGGAAAAGAGTTAGCAGCCATGCTAAGTGGCTAATGTTAGGCTACTTACATATTTCAAATGTCAAGCTGTGTTTGAGGTCAGCAAATGATTGGCAAATGTTTGCCTGCAGAGTTTGCACGTCATCTTCTTGGGGTAGTGTAGCCATACAAACGTAGCCCTAATGTACACATACTACATATTGTGTGTTTGTATCCAAAGCCTGATAGACGGTATGTTATTCCTCTGTGTCACAGAGCTCTGTTGTTGTGTGCAGCACTGTGTGACATGTTCCTGCACTGTCATCAATACACAAGCTAGTTTATTATCAGTAGAGCATCAAATGTGGATTAATCCGCCGCTGAAAATAGTCCCCAACAGATGCTCCATTTCCTCCTGTTTGTTTGATATAAACTACAGTTGTTTTAGGGAGTTACTGACACGGTGAATTTGTGAGCAGCTTTTAAAGATTTACATCTTCAGTGGGAGCACGTCTTTCAGAGCAAACAAACCAGCTACTTATCCGGGGGCCCCCTTCGTGTTTTTAGAACCAGACAGTCAGAAACCAGTCGGTCGACAGCTCACACAGTCGGTCAGTAAAGCTGGTGTCAGTCAGTCTCATTGTGGCTGTGTGAACATTCCTCTCTGTGGCCCCTTTGGCCTTTGCTCTCATTAACACAGAGGCTCTGACCAGAAGCCGGGGGCCCGAGCAGAGTGGGGAGAGGGGGTGGTGGTGGTGGGGCTCGACATGACTCTGGGTCTGGTTTCTCCTCACAAAAGAGAGAGGAGTCGGGTTCTGAACCGGCTGATCTGTCCGCAGACACACAGTATATAATATACAGTGCATGCACCAGCAGACAGACACAAACCTGCTCCTTCTCTCCTGCAACTGCTAAAGAACTGGTGGGTTTTCTTTCTTAGTTATTCAGCCCATCCTTCCCTCCTCATTAACAGTCTCTCATCTCTTTGTGAGTCATCAGTACATCGCAGCTCTCTGTAGAGCGTAGGAGGACACCAGACACTCTTGCCTTCTCCTCCTTTTCTGTATCTCTGCCTCCATTTCCCTGTGTATCTGCTTTTTCTTCTCTGTCCCTCTGTGTCCACTCTCTCTCTCTCTGTCTGTCTGTTTTTTGCAGAGGAGGCTCAGCAGTTAAAAATAGGCTGTTTTTCATAATCTCTCCCATCCTGTCTTTATCAAGTATGAAGGGTAATCAACTCAACATGATTAAAATGATGCATTTCCCCAAAAAACAAAACAACGAAGCATTTCCAGGACTTAGTTGAGCAGCTAACAATTATTCTCATGATCAGTTAATCTAATTTTAGTTCAACATTTAGTTTGGAAAATGTCAGCAAATATATAATAAAGATAAATGTCACGATCATGATTTCAAAGAGACCAAGGTGACGGCTTCAGATTGCTTGTTTGGTCCAAAACGATATCAACAATGATCATGTTAATGATTTAAAGGACCAGTGCAGTGTTTTTGCATATTTCAATGCATTTACCTATATTCACATGCTTTTATGTATTTCTGGTGCTGTCTTTCCTGATGTCAGCTCCATAAAGAAATGGTTTTCCCAGTGTAGTGTTGAAGAATTTCACTGGTCTGCACAGAGCCCTGACGTCAACCCCATCCATCACCATTTTGGATAAACTGGAACACCAACTGTGAGCCAAACCTCATCACCCAGCATCAGTGTCTATAGCTGCTTTCACGCATGCACGGCAAACCCGAACTCTCCTAGACTTTACCCTTCCAGCTCCCTGGCATAAAGTCTGTGTAATGTCCGAGTGAGCCCATGTGTGAACAGAGCAGGTAATTGTCTGGAGAATTCCCAGCGAGCGAGTGGGCGTGTTGATGATGTTTCCTCCTGCAGATTTCTCCCCTCACCGAAACCAAACAGAACATTTCCAGAACAAGAACGAGTCTCAAACGGACATTCTCAGAATCCCTGCAGCAGGTTCAACATCTGGTGGAAAGACCGCAGCCAGATGAGTTCCACATCCATTTAGATGTGATGTTTGTGTGTCCACATACTTTTGGCCATCACAGACAGAGCAAATGTTGAATAAGAGGAGGTCTGCCTGTGTTTGAATTCATCATTTTGAATAAATAATCACCCAAAGCCTCTGATCACTGCACTCATGATTAATTCATCCAAACACAATAATAAAACATGAACCACACATTGCTCTGTGTGTGTGCGTCTGTGTGTGTGTGCTGTGAACACACCCTCTTGTTTTGATTAGGCCGAGGCGGCGGACACACAGTGCGGAGGAGTGAAGGCAGGCAGGCAGGGAAAGAGGGAGGGAGGGAGGGAAGCAGGGGGGAGGCGGAGCACTCGTCCTCCCTCCATTCATTGCGAGCAAAGTCTCTGTCTCCTGCTCGCGCCTGATTGGCCACCTCCGCAAAGAGAGAGAGAGAGGGAGAGCGTGTGATGAAAGAACAGGGGAGGAGTCAGAGCATGTGAGCATACTGACACATCAGAGAGAGCAAAGAAAGCAACAACAGACGAGACGGAGGGATTCGAGGAGCAGGAAAAAGGAGAAGAGGAAGGAAGGGATCTGCTCTGAGGGCCACATCTGCTCTCCTCTCAGCGGGAGGAGAACAATATCTCCACTCATCCTTCCTCCTTCGTTCCTCCTCTTGTTTTTATCACTCTCAGCTGTGACAGATCTCCTCCGTCCTGGAATTAAACCCCAAAGACAGAGAGATGAAGACGCAGAGGAGGACAGAGGGGATGAAGAGATGACCAGTGTGTGTGTGTGTGGGAGTCCCTGAGCTCCAGCTGTCTTTAACCAGATGGAATCTGGCCCGGCCGGTTGGCATGGCGATGGATGCGAGGTGCCTCCTCGCTCAGTGGACCGCTGCTAGCAAACAAACAACCTCTTGTTTCTCTGTCGTCCGGTGAGTCCAGCAGCTTCAAGCGTGGGCAGTGTGTGTGTGTTTTTTTTGGATTTCCCCTTTTCTTTTTTCCTCAGAGAAAGTTATTGAGAGGCCTTTTTTTCTAAACTGTTGACAACAATCCAACACACACACACCATCTGTCTGTCCTGACTGACACCCCTGTTGAAAGAAACTCTTGAAAGCCGGCTCCCTGCATGTATTCTTGCAGCGATCTCCGGACCTCGTTCCAGCTTGACTCTAATTAAGCCAGAGGGCAGCAAGCTGGTGCCTTCCTCATTTATGTTTTGCCTCCCTACTTCTCCCTCCCTCCATCCATCCCCTGAGGCCCCATTGTCATCATTAATTTCTATTGCGAGCCGCCCTTAAATAATAGAGGGAGCAGAGTCTGCGCTGGACTAGTGCCTTAAGGGTGGGAGGCGGACCGGAGACCGGAGGGCAAGAAAACAGGAGAGCTGAGCGGCGGAGCGTTATCAACCTCTAAGAGAGAGAGAGAGAGAGAGAGAGGGAGGTAGGTGGAGGGGTGTGTCCAGTGCTGAACGGATGAATGGAAGAGCAGCCGACGGAGGCCAAGCTCAGGAACGACACGTGCTCTGACGAGGGGAGAGAGGAGAAGACGATCTCCACGTCCAGGCCACACCTTCCTCCACAACAAGACATAAAGGAAGGGAAAACAGACGAGTGATGCTCTGAGACCAGAAGACTGCACCACCTCCTCTGCTTTTAAATGCTCTCATTTGTCTCTGAACATTTGTTAAAACTGCACAGAGGCAGTCAGATGAAATATCCCTGAAGCCCGGGGTTGTATGTTTTTATATCCACCTTAATTAGAAAGACTTACTTTGACACTGGTTCTCTTTAACTGAGCAGAGACGCCTCTGAAGTGTGTACAGGAATGCTCTTCAAACCAGGTCTTCTCAGCTAGGGACTCATCTGAAGATGTGTCAGAGAGAAAACAGGACTCGTAGAGCTTTTTACAGACCTGGAAAATGAACAGAGAGGACACTCTTTCAAATAGAGGATAAGCTGCCGGCATCTTAGTCTGTTTTCGGATGGCACGGGCATTTGTTGACAGTTGACGGGCAAAGAAAGAAGGAGCAAGGAAGCTGTGATGTAACTTCCTCCACGTGGACTGACTTCCTAGAAAGTGCCTGAACTTTGTAGCTTTGTAAACAAAAACCAAAAAAGAAAAAGAAAAAAAAAGAAACCTGAGCTCACAGCATCATGGATGACTCAAGTATTTTGCGGCGCAGAGGACTCCAGGTAAGAATCAGTTTGTTGCTCAAACATGAGTCAAACTCCTCTGTAGTTCACAGAGGTCAAAGGTCACACGCTGAGAATTTGCCTTGCAAGTGATTGATTCGGTAAAGCGTTAAAGGGAAGAATGTAGGCAGGACAACACATCCAGCATTTTCTCCTTGCTCAGATTTTCTGATACATTGTCATTGTTCAGTTGCACGCTTGAGTATTGACACTTATTTGCCCTATCACATTTCCTCCTGGTATTAGGAAAGAAAGCATACCAGCACTCTCTCTCTTTCTCACACACACGCTCAAACACCATCTGACCGGGCCTATCCAGTTTCTCTCCAGTGGTAATCGGTAAATGACGCCACAGCCCAGTGAACAACAACAATCCATCACATATCAAAACACACAGAGGACGGACAACCTGTCACATTATGTCAGATTTATGAGAAATAACAATCATTTACAACCTTGGTAACACATTCAAAGAAATATGGCAGTGTTTTAGCATCTTATACTTCCTTTTCTTCTCAGAGCGTCTGTGTTTTTCCCACCTTTCACGCTGCCAATTTAAAAAATCATCTTAACACCTTGTTACAGCTACAACACATTCCCACACAGATATTCAGAAATGCAGAAAGTTAGAGGAAGCAGAAATGCCAAACATGTGTTGACCAGCTGGAAAATGCATTTTTTAAGTAGGAGAGACGTGATCTGAGCACAGTAAGACCAGACAAAATAAGTAATACGAAGATGTCACCTTCAGCTCTTTGTATTTAACCAATTTTTTACTATTTTCCGATGTTTTTAGACTAAATAGAACCATCTAATTAATAAGAAGAATAATCTTTAATTGCAGCTGTACAGTTAAAGTCAGATATCATCCCAGTTTCACACTCTCAGGGTTTTAGGGCTATACATGGAGAGGCTTCAGTGATGTTGAGTCAGCAAACACCAGTCTTCACCCCCCCCCCAACCCTCCCCCCAATCCACCCTTGAGAGTGGGTGAGGAGAGAGATACGTATGTTTGAGTCAGTTTTAGCAGTCGGCCTCAGATAACCTCTTTCCCATCATCCCTTCTCACACTCTGAGGGCCCGCCAAGAGAAATCAGGATACAAGGTTCCCTGCGCACAGAGACGCTGAAACATTGTGTTCTGTATCAACTATTTACAGGGTTTAAATAGCTTTGTGTGGAGAGGAAGTAGGGCCTCGAATGAGGACACCAGGCAGGGAGAGATGACCTGGATTTGCTGAGCTTAAGTTTAGATTCCAGGACTTCACTGCACCTGCTCTATATCAGGCTTTAACTTCCAGATACAGGTCTCAGAGTGCGAGAGTTTCTCCTGCGTTTACACAAAATATAACAAACACAGCAGATACTTTTATTTTCTATTAATGAAAGGTGGGATGTTTTGTTCCCCTGCTTCCTGAGTTTTCTAGATTCCTGTGATGTTTTTATGTTGCATATCTTTAATCTTAGTACAGCAGTTCCTTTTTGATTAGTCTGACAGGAAGATAGAAAATCATTTGTGTAGCAAATACATGTTCCTGCTTGTTGTTATGCAAACAAAAGTGGGCATGTTAATGGAGGAAAACCACAGGGCCCAGAACTGAACCTTGAGGTACACCGTAAACGTTTCCTCAACCACATTATTAAGTGGATTGAAGTGCTGTAGCATCCTCGGCTGTGTTTCATCTTGCCTGTATTTGGCTTGATGTAACTCTGTGCAACAGTATTTTGTTGCTCTCTAGATTCTGGACAAACAAAAATAATCTCACATTTACAAGATGTCAGGTTGTAGATGAGATAATGTTCTCCTTCAGCAGCCTGTTGTTATGTAGTGGTATTGTCTTTTCATGCACGGCTTATAGTTAGATTCAAAGTCCTGAGGTTTCACTCTGAAACTAGAAGCATAACAGACACACTTTATAACAGGAAATGTGAGTCTAGCAGCGTTGATGTGTGTGTTTCCGTGCACAGAGGATCCCTTAATGTGGAAGCTTTGCCAAGCAGACAAACTGAGACGCTGATTGACAACTGCACATTTGTTTGTCTGCACACAGCAGTTCTGTCTGTCTGGGCTCGGTGTGTTTGTGTTTGTCGGGAGGGATGTCCTCTGGCACGTTTTGGTTCCTGTAAATCCCCTTTTGTGGCTGGATGCCCACAGTTGGCTACCAATACAGTCGGCTGGACGGATTAAAAAACCAACAGCCTTAAACCTTGGCCCTTAGGAGGCTGCAGAGTTCAGTACAGACCACAGCACCAAAGCATCGACTTGAACCACATACTGGTGATTTAGCTATTCTTAGAAGCTTTCCAGTAGTGGAGCAAGAGGAAAGATCATGGGATCATTAAAATCAAAAGGGTTTATTCTCCAGGGAGTGGGAATATGATCAGGAAATTCCACTGTCTTTTAGATCGGCCCAGAGGTCAAGCAGTCAACAAAATCTTCCTCTGGAGTCCATAAATATCTTTCGTGGAGATGAGGCCAGTGGTTTTTAAGATAAAATTATCATGTATCAAAGGGTTGATGGAAGGGACATTAAGCCTAATGATGGCGCTAAAGAAAAGGTCATGGTGGGTCATTAAAAGGGATCGGATTCAGCCTCTGGGGTTCACAGATATCTTAACAAATTTCAAAGCAATCAAGCCAGTCACAGACAGATTTTATTAATCAATTAAGTAATGTATCGAACAAAATAGGTTCCGTCTTCTCTAGTGTGATGCTGTGAAGCTGCTACAGCATGAACGTCATATCTTCACAAGCTGGAATCCCTTTTATTGATTCATTAATATGAATATAGTGGATAGATGAGTCAATAACACAGTCCACACTGGTAACAGTAGATAAAGCACTTAAACTCAGGGGTTGCGTATGTTTTTTTCCATGACCTTGAAACCCTCTCAGGCCACGCACCCATTTATTAGCCTCCCAGTCAGATAACATATAGCCTGGGGTCAGAGGTCACTGCTTCATCAGGACTCTATCAGCCTGCTCTGATGCACTGAGGACGACCGAGGATGTGAGGCAGTGTGGTGTTTAAAGACCAAACATAGAGCCGAGCTCCACCACTTGACCTCTCGGAGGAGAGGCGGTGGACGGAAAATGCGGTCAGGGTGAAAGGGTCAAACAGATAGCGATCGTGTTTAGCCTCTGGGTCGTTCTGCTGGAGTGGAGAAGGGGTTGAGTGTTTTCTATTTGTAGTTCTCTGTTGTTTCTATTAGAGGATGTGGGGGTAAGAAGGGAAATATGAAGGGAGGAAGGGGGTGAAGGGGCAAATAAATGGCTGCTGCTGTTTGAGAAGTACAAGTGACTGAGAAACACAAAGGACAAAACCATAAATCCACTTAGTTCAAGACAAGAGTCATTAGTACAATAGTCTTAAGTGTCTGAACTAACAGTGCTGGCTGGGTTTGTAAAGCCTCTGAGACGACTGTGGCTCTGACTAACGGGTTTCAGGTTTAACTACAGTAGCTGTGATATTTTCTGCTTTTTTACTGTGTTCACATAGACGAGCGGCTGCAGTGCACTCAGCATTGTTCACATGCTTTTCTTCGTACTTGTCCTTCACATCATTTCATACTGCCCCCGCAGATCAGGTGCTAATTGCTTCGTGTGGATGAATAGTGTTAATTTCTGAAGCTGTGAATGAAAGCAGGATATAGAGGATGTACAGGTGACCCATCATGCACACGCTAAAGTGTAATTTGGCAAGTAAATCACTTAATGGTGTCTAATACCTCTGGGTCTCTGTCCATAACAAACTGAGAAACAGACAATAATGAAATATAGTGTAGGCAGGTTGTAAGACGGCTTAACCTCAATGCTTATGTGTCTTTAACATGTGGTCATAATCTTATTATATTATCAATATTTTCTGATCATAAGTGGAGAAGAAACCAGAAAGTTTCTAAGACTTTATTTAAGAAATCAGCAAACTTGTGATTTTAGACTCGTTTTTTTTTTTTTTTTTTTTTGTATCCACTAGAAATTAAACTCAGTCATTATACTGGCACTTCATTAAATAAAATTGCCAGCTGTTGTTTATCAGCAGCGTCACACACATTCTGTATATTCTTTATAAGCTTTGTGTGGAACAGTATCACTTTGAGGCAGTGGTTTATGGAAAGCTCTTGTTTTTCTGTGTTTAGCTTTTACTTGCTGCCTTTATCCTGCCATCTCCATCTGCAGGAGAATTTCTGTTACCCACCTTCACATACTGTATTTGTTTAGCAGTTTATTTGTCAAACTCCTGATCACAAAATCCGTTTCAGATTGCAACATGTCACCACAGCTGGAGAGTCTGGACTCTGCCCTCTTGCTGTTGTGTGCCAAGGTATCCTTGAGCAAGACAATAAGACCTCCTGTACAACCAGATGGCACCAATTCAATGTGCTCCCAAATATAGACACAAAATCTAACAATAAAATAAGAGCAAGCATACAGCACTGTGCATGTGTGTGTGAGTGTGTGTGAGGTCATGTGTCCCGCTGTAGTGTGAGAAACAGGATTAGTGCTGCCATTCACAGCTCCAACAGCAGCAGGCGTTTTCTCTTTCGGAACACAAAAGCCTGTCTGTTCCTGAGCGTGTATTAAATCCAGAATCTTTATCGAGGCTCTGTGCTGACATCAGCTCGTCTGGGTACCGACGCACATGTGATCGGCTCCTATCAGGTGGCATCTGCCTCAGTCCCAATTTGCTGTCACATGAATTTAAAGACAATTCCTTACTGGCAGAGCACACCCTGAGCTTCGTGTCTGCTCGATCAAATTTCAGGAAAATGAAATACAAGCACGTTTTCCCGAACTCCTTCCTCCTCTGGGACTATTTCTCCTGCATAAAGTCGTCACTCGCTGATGGGGCAGTCTGTGGGTTATTCAGAGTAACAGGGGCACTGTTTCTGAGAAGCAACAAATGGAATTTGTCAGTGGTGTGTGCATTACAAAAGAAATTTCCATTCACCTACACTGTGCTCAGGTGGATGCAGAAATGTCAGAGGCTGATACCAAAATGTGACAATATAGAACAGTGGGAAGTTGCTTATAAACCCCAGAGTGAAAGTGTCTGTATTGTAAATACTGACAGAGACAGGAGCTCCACAGTCACACTCAGCCTTAAAAAATCCTTTAGTCACAGGGAGTTTAATGTCTTCCTTTTAAGAGCCGAGGCAAAAGCTGGAAACTTCACATTTCACCCTCTGAATAGTTTGAGATCTAACAATTTAGTCTTTGATTAAGGAAAAAGACCAAACCAACTTTTTCTTTCCTGTTTTTAGTTGAGTATTTTTTGGACTCTTAGTCTGGGAAAACATGAAATTTATTTGTGAAGTATTCTCCCTAAATGTAAATTTACATTTCAGATTGTCTTTTAATGATCTCTTAATGATACTTTAGCCATGCTACAGGTTTATTTCATGCTTTGATGATTTGCTTTAAATACAGCAGTTCCCAACAAGAAGCCTTGTCAGACAGTCAGAGCTTTAGCAAATTCAAAACTCCTAAAATCCCAAACTGACCCAGACTGTGAAAGTAAACTGATTTTAAAAAGTTTAATCAGTGTAAAAATTATCCTCCACTTGTTGTTTAAGCTCCCTGAGTGAATGTTTCTTCTTGAAATGCACACTGGGAGTCATAGTTCCCTTCTCTCCTTAAGTTTTTATGTCCGCAGGCTTTTTTTTCCTTTGACTTTTCCTCATAGAACCAGTTATTTTCTAACACAGTTGTTCATCGTTTGTGCTGATGATTCAAGCAGGAGGCTTTCATGATCGTCCAAGACTTGAAGAGCTGCAGCTGTAGTTCACCTAATAATCAATGAGTTCCTGAACCAGACTGTTACTGAAACAGCTCGACATATTTTGAACTGTTGGTTGGATAGAACCAGTCTAGCAACCCAGTCTTGGTAGCTCTGAAGAAGTGGCAGTCTATCTGGAGTAGGAGTTTAATTCCTCACATAAATCATACAGCAACACACCAAATATAGACTTGTTTAATATGTTCAGCTCTCTCATGTTTCACTTTTTCCCTTCTCTCAGCTTTTCTCTGTTTCTTGTTCATTAGCTTCATTAATTTCCTCTGTGACTCTTGTTTCGTTCTATTGATCCCATTGACTCTCGTCGCTTTTCCTGCTCTCTTTTAATCACACACTGTATTGGCTGTAAGTTATAATGGTGCCCAGTGGAGGCAGTGGCTCTCAGGATGATGGAGAGATTCTGTTCTCTCCCTCCTCCACCTCCTTCTCCTTTCCTTCCTCTCCTCCTCCTCTTCCTCTGGCCACAGTCGACCGAGTGTGCTACTCTCCCTCCTTTGCTCTCAGCCTTGTGAAATATTGATAACCCTGAGGTACCCAGGCTTTGTCAAAGAGAGAGAGAGAGAGAGAGAAAAATTCACTTTTCCTTCTTTGGCTTTAACCCCTGAACGCCCTGTCTCTTCAGCAGCTCGGGGGTAATCTCATCTTTTGGCAGAGAAACGGTGTCAAACTGAAATAGGTTTGAAAAAAAAAAAACATAGATCAGGCTAATGGACGGCAAAATCCAGCCAATTAAAGGCAAACATGCAAATCTTCTTTATGGATTAAGGGGTTATTAAAAGTGTTGGGTTCACTGGGAGTGGAGCGCAGTCCTGCCGGAGCTCCTCAGAGAGTGTGTTGTGTTAGCGATGGCGTGTCCGCGGGTGCTGCAGCAGACAAACGAAGAAACAGGCAGGGACAAGAGGTCTCTGGCCTGCAGACGGTCGGTCAGCTGGTACGGTTTAAGGTTGAATATTATCAAGGAGACCAATGAGTTGGTCTCAGAGCTCTGCCAGGTAAGACTTAAGACACATGGGGTGGTTTACACTCTGCAAACGTGCCACTAACTCGCGTCGCATTTAAGTTGTAATTGAAGAAGTACTATGGTTGGTTTTAGGAGGTTATTAAGAAGGTTCTAGTGGTCCTTTAGGAGGTTATGGAGGTTCTCCCAGGTCCCCCTGATCACGACAGCCTCCCCTAAGAGCTTGTCGTGGTCAGTGAGGAGGTTCTAGAGATCTTGAGTTTCTCTGGGTCTTTTTGAGGTTGTAATAGTCTTTGAGAAGGTTCTACTCGTAGTTTCGGAGTGTTTAAGAGGTCAATGAAGAGATTTCATGGATGCTTTTAGGAAATTTTAGTACACCTCTTGAGGTATCTGATGATACCTGAGACTGACCTACATGTAGCAAGTTTTAGTGGTCGGTCAGGAGGTTGTTGAGGTCCTTTAGACGGTTCGTGGAGTTTCGGACAGTCTAGTGGTCCTTCAGAAGTTTTCTAGTGGTCATTAAGGAAGTTGGAGATTCTGGTGGTCCTTTAGAAAGTCCTGGTAGTACTTAAGGAGGTTTCTAGAGGGCCCTAAGGGGATTTGAGGGGTCCTCTATGTGGTTAAACACCTATGGGAGATCTTGCAGTTATGTTTCCCACCACCATCAGCAAAACAGCTGTTCATGCCTCCAGTTGAGTTCAATACACTTGAAGAATTAATGATACAGAGCACTGAAAATGTTCTGTAGGTTCATGGTGGAACATCACATTACTAACACACTTTCTTTTCCTTTACCTTGTTCCCCATCTGTACTTAGTTACTTTCCCACACTATCACACAAAAGGAAAAGGGGTGAAGAACAAGTTCAGGTTATACAAGTTCACATAAAGTTCCACAGAAACTAGAGTAACATCTTGTTCCCTTGATCCTGTTCTTGATTATCCCTCTCCGGAGCTTTTATCTTTGTGTTTCTCTGCTCTCGGTGGTAAATCGATATTCTGCTCCTATTAAGTGGAGCAATAACTTGTGACCTGGTCCACTGTTCTGCTGAAATCACTGCAGCTGCTGCTTATCAAGAGCCCAGAAAATCAGCCACTGTGGCTGCTCAGCACTATCTGACAATGCAGAGAGCTATTAATGGACTGTGTGTGCTCCAAGAAAAATGCACGTAATTTCTGCCAGCTTCCTGTTAGTCTATCAGGTAATGAGACATACAGAGGAAGGCGGGAGTGACAAAGGGTATTTAATGGTGTCTCTCCGTAGCTGTGATTGATTATCAGTGATGGAGCTGCATTTTTCTATATTATAATAACCTTGTCTCACAAAGTAGATTTTCCCTGAAGGTTTTTCTTGATTTGTCTTTATTGAGCATCAAAATGAAAGCTTGTAATCGACTTTCCAATCTAAAAAAACAAACCCTGACTTAACCACATAGATTAAAAGAAAATGTGTTCTTCTTGGGTGTTATTATTGACAGTTGATTAAGACTCCTACCCACGACTAGTTTGTACCCAAAACAACCTCAGCTCAAAGGTCGACACAGTAGCTTTTCTAGAGCTTTTAGTTATATGCCGTGATCTTCATCAGCCGGTGGAGTTTTCCCACCTTCTGACTAACAACTTTGTCAGCTGCTGTTTCCAAGGTGGACAGTAACCTTTAAAACTCCATCAGAGACAAGAACTCCTTCAAGTGCTGAGATACCTGAGCAAACTCCATCTACTGATGAAGATCATGTGATATGATAGATAGCTCTAGAACAGTTATTGAATGGACCTTGAGGAGAGATTCTTTTGTCAGTTGTTTTTTTCTTCAAGGTCAGGAATGAACTTTTAAAACTCAACTACAGCATGTTTCAAACAATTACTCAGTTAATTAAACCAAAAATTAATCAATGATTTTTACATTTATTGGTCTATCTACTCAGAAATGAGGATTTTTATATAGAGATGAAAATGTTGGGGGGGGGGATTTGATTAGTGCTGGGCCAAGACAAGTAATTAGCAGACTTCATTTCTGGTTTTGAGAACATTTAATTTTAATCATCATACTTATCAAAAAAAAAAAAAAACAGTAATCAATAATTTCTGTCATTTGCATAATTTGCAGCCTGGGTTTGAGTGCCATAGTGAGATTAGATTTGCTCAGCAGGAGCTCTGAAGTCAAGTTCAAAAACCTTCACCCTACATTAAAATTACAATATAGCGTATTGTCATTCTCACAGCTTCTTTTCTCTGTTGAACCCCCCCAGTCCCTTCCCTGCATGGTTCCACAACCTCCCTGCTTTCTTCTCTTCACCCTCCTCCTCCTCCTTTCTTCTCCGCCTCCTCTTCCCGCTTCTTCTTCCTTTTATCTGTCGTCCTGCGGGCAGACATCTCTCGACATGATAAAAGTAAAAGCCCAGAGGGTGGCATGCCTGCTGCCATCCTGGTGAGGGAGGTTGAGGGGAAAGTGAGAGCCTGAGTGTGAGAGAGATGTACAGCTCTGTTTGACTCATTGTAATCACCCACAATAACCTCGCTGCTGAATGAAAAGAGGAAAGAAGAGCAGACTGCACTGTTGTGCTTTGTTTGTGAACCTTGTCTCTGAAATTCTGCTTCAGACACACTGAGCGTTTCATGTTTGAACAGAGGTGATGAGTCTTTTTTGTGGTGTTTTTGATCAGACCTTTGGGATTGATACCAAAACTACTATTTATTTAAAGAAACATAAACCAGAGATGTGATTTATCTACCTGACAAAGAGCACATTTGATCTAAGAACATTGTACTTTTATTAATGTAATGAGGAGCCAGTGGCAGTGGTAGATAACAATGCTGAGTCAAAACTATTTCATCAACAGTTTATGGTGAGTTTTTCCTGATGTGTGGATTCTCCAAATCCAGGATTCAGTTCAGACCTCTGTTTTATCTTGTTTTTGTGGGAGGTTTCTGTCTCGGTTTCAGAACTGTAAAGGCCTTTTCACATACAGCTCAACACAAATATAGAACGTGAAAATGCGAGATACAGAAGCTGAAACTCCACTGCGGCTGGTTGTAGACATATTTTTTTAGATGTTTGTATGTTCTGCGTGAAAGTAGTCATAACAAAAACAACAGCTCGAAGACATAGATTGGTGTGTGAATTAATCGTGCAAAAAAGGCCTTTACGCCTCTACTTCTTGTTTCATTTTATGTTTCTAAAAACTGCAGTACTTTACATTAACGGGGGCGGCCCTTGTTTCAGGAGACGTGGTCTTCCTCGGCTACTTCGCGTGGCAGGAGACCCTTAAGTAGTTCAGTCTTCTCACAACTCTTTAGCCACAATGAGCATTATTGATTCAGTACTTTGTTTAGTTTCCGGCCTTCAGTCCCACGGCCTGAACTTGAATAATATAATTTTGCTCTCGTTTTCACCTTCATGAAAAGTTTCTCTCACAAAGTTTTTTTTTTCCTTCCCACAGTTGTTTATGTAACCTCTCTGTTTAGGAATGCACCACAAATCTGGTAATTAATTACCCATGGCGCATTGCGTCAGCTCAGCAGATGTACCCTGGCTTCGTCCCGGGGGTTGTGAGAGCAGCCAGTGTTTGTGGCCAATCAGGATGAAAGATTGTGCAGCTGATGCAGCTGGAATGACACCAGGAGCTCGTCAGGGGAAACATTTCCTGACTTAAATATCTGATGTGGAAGTTTCTCACTGCTAACATAATCAGACATGTCCTTCTCCTCGAGTGTGGGTGGATTCGGGATTCATACGAGTGCCATGGCACCACACAGAGGGTTATTGTCAGAAAGTAATGCTGAATGCCAGGATGTGTGTGCATGGGTGGTTGGGGAATGAGAATGTGTGGAAGTTTGTGGCATTGTTAAACCCATTTTCTGCCTGACTGTCAGTCAGGAAACTGTCATATTCTCTCTTATTTAACTCTGCTGTTTATTATCATCTTTCTTCCAGATGTGAAGCATTAGA
Source organism: Lates japonicus (assembly GCA_033238685.1). Taxonomy (NCBI): domain Eukaryota; kingdom Metazoa; phylum Chordata; class Actinopteri; family Centropomidae; genus Lates; species Lates japonicus. The sequence continues at coordinate 294,496 of BRZM01000106.1, forward strand.
GCCCAGAACTGACAGAAATAGACAGACAGAACAAAAGGCTACAGTGCTGCAGATCTGAGCCCTCTACACCCACAAAGACATGTACAACAAAACTGACAAACACCAGCTCCTCCTCCTGTGTTAAATGTAACTTTGACGTCTCCTCTGCCGACACTTAGAGGACACGGAGTCAGATGTAAAGAGTGATAAACTGAGGAGGACGGACAGAATGAGCACACTGTGTCTGAGTGAGGCTAGCAGTCATCGGTTCTCTTCAGCATTACCTACACTGACACCTGAAGTCAGGCTGTTCCCCTCCCTCTGTCTGCACTGTTAAATCTTCAAGGAACATCACTGCTAGAAGTAGGGATCCTCAACAATGTCATGGTGGTTTGCTGAGTGTGGCTAACGTTAGCGACCAGCAGCCTTCTTCATGTATTGCTGGGTTGAGTAGTTATATGTCAGTTTATTCCAGCACATCCTACATACAACCTTATTTTTATTTACTAGATCAATATTCTGCCAAACTACACTTGTTTAACAAGATGTCATTGGTCCCACTTTCTACATTCCTGGTTTACAACAGGGCACAGGGGCAGGTGCTTCAACAGTCAAACAACCAAGTGGAACAAAGGAAGTGAACTTAAATATAATTTTGACAGTTGCCATTGAACATTTCTTAGGTGTTATGTAGCTGGCTGTAGCTGTGATAGAGTCCTTGTTTAGATGTTGAGTTAGCTGACACTGTAAAGCTTCATTCAGCCCCAAGAGCAGGTTAAACACAGCTTAGGGTGATTAGCTGGACTTTGGCTGTTGGCTGGGTCTCTTGTTGTTTGTTCTAGAAAAAGAGAGGGATGGAAGGATATATGGATGGATTGAGAAAGAAAGGAGGAGAGTGGGAACAGAGATTCTGTTGTTTGTTTTCTGTCCCACATCTACCAGCTCTTGTGCTCAGGCTTCTCTCTCCCGCTGCTTTACTTTTTTTTTTTTTTTTTGCTCTTTCTTACTCTTTCTTGCTTTTGTTTAAGTCACAGACTGTTCCCGCATCTCGCTCTCTCTGTCTCCCGCCAGCAGACTGGATTAGCCAATTAGAAACGAGCTATGAGCTCATCTGGTAGCCACGGCGACCACTGAGAGAATAATATGAGCTCATCCTGTGAAGAGAGTGAGAGAGGCTGGGAGAGTGACCTGTAACCATAGAAGCACTTCACATCGGCACTTCAGCCAGCTGGTCGAAGAGTACAGTGTCTTCTAAGTTTATCTGAGAGAAAGTCCGGACAGAGAGTTCAAACAGAAGAAGCAGAGATTAGAAAACACTGATTTTAAATCTGCAAATTGCAAAACACAGAAACATGTTTCTGTGTAAGGTAGCATGAGTAACGATTGTGTTGGTGCAGCCTAAAATCTAAGCGCTGTGATTGGGTGCACTGTCATGATGTAGTGCCCAATAGCCATCGAACCACAGTTCAGGTTGTTTGTGCTGAATGTCCTCCCTCAGATGCCTCAGAACTTGATGTTGACAGTCTGACCCTGGGGGACAAATTTACAGTGCACAACCCCGTAAAAGAAAAAGACGAGCGTGACGTGCCCTCTTCAGTCTTGGAGACTGTTGTGTTCTCAGTGGGGATGGTCCTCGACATGAAGGTTGGCCTGTTGACAGAGATCCTCGCAGACCTCGACAAGTGGTCACGAAAATGCGTGTATCACAAGTTCAGATGTTGATTGCACAACGTAATGTTGAATACTGACTCAGAAAAGTTACTGCTTGCACCTGCTGCATGAGCATTACCGCGCTACACTCCGTTTGTTCACAACAAGAGCAGTCTCAGAACTTTTGATCACATATTTTATTTCATGGACACTGTTTATTTGTTATTATTACGCCGTGTACAAAAAGGACAAAAGAAGTTAAAAGGACCAATATCCTGCACGCTTTCCAAAGAACTAAGGAAACCCAAACTAAAAGAAAAGAGAAACGTTTAATGTATAATAATATAATTAAATAACCTTAAAAGACAGGCTGCTGGTAACAGCAGACATGAAGCAAAGATGAACACACACACACCTAAACATACACATACTGTGCCCAAACCATCATCTTGACTCCCCGCTGTGCTACCAGCTGTACTGATATTACAGGGGGAATTAACCCCCCCCCCCCTTTTGCTCATAAAATAAAAGACGAAAAATGGGGGAACTGTAACGTCCCTCCTCCTCCTCCTCCTCCCCCCTTTCCTTCCCTCTTGTTGTCTCTTCATGTCGAGTTCATCCACACGGCTGCGTTTGGCCAGCGGGCAGCAAACTTCAAAGAGTGTGAAATTGAATGTCTAGACGCCACCCCGTCCTCGCTCACACACACACACACACACACACACACACACACACACACACACACACGGCCTCAATCCTATCGCCTCTGGACAATTTCTTTTCTTGCCCTTTTATACTCCGCAGCAACAAACATAGCGCCATACAGTCTGTTTGCGAGCGGTTATTTATTTATTTGATATAGAGAGCAACAAAAAACCTGTATCTGCTCCTTTGATTTCAAATCATTCACGAGGCTCCAGATGGACTTTTTCCACCGGTTGCTTTGCTGTTGGCAACTTTTTCATTTGCTGTCTTGGTGACACCTGAACATTTGCATCATTCTTTAACAAAATGGTCTAAAACTGTCTTTTCCCAAGCTGTTTCATCACAGCTGGAACAAGTAACATATCTTTCACGTCTACATGTCCTGTAAAAGGTGTTACTCACCATCTCTGCGGCTCTACGAGTTCCTAGTTTTGGTTTTACGGCACATTTACTGCCTGATTCAGTCGAAGTGTTGTTCACCACCTGCCCAGTGCCAAGGCCATTATATCTCAGAGGTGCTGAGGTCTTTCTCAGTGTGCTGCTCTGGCCCCATGTGCCCCTAAAATCAATTAATGCAGCTTGAAAACATAAATGAGGTGCAACAGGGAACATCCTTACATGCGCTCTAGATAGGTCATTGTTTGGATGAATATCGCGGCGCAACAATTACCCACTAATGACTTAAATCTTTACTGCTGCTGGCTGTGGCTTCTGGCCTCTGGGTCTGGTGTTATCTCAGGCTTTTTCAGATACAGATAAAACAGCACAGCAAGTTTCCTGTCTGTAGTTTTCTCTTTTGAAAAACAGTACAGTTGTGAGACTTTGAAACGGCTCTTGCTGACTGACAGTGGAGCAGAGCAGGAAGCTCAAAACAAAAGAACCCCAAAAACTGTCCATCATTTAAACTCATTTTGGTCCTCAGAACATCTGACTATAAACTGAGGAATCCGTCTTTTTGTCGACTGAAATAATTTCAGTCTGATATTTTGCTGTAATCCAGGTGTTCATGCAGAGATCGTGTCGTCCTACAGCAGGATGAGCAGATTACCTTGAGAAATCAAATGCCTGTCAGCCAGCTGGATTCCAGTTGCTCTGGAGGAACCAGAGAACATGTTAATTGGTTTTTTACTCCCACATGTGAGTGAGCTGCCCTGATTTAAATGAGAACTAAAATCAGAGCGTTTTGTCTAACTGATGATGATAATTACTGAAGTCCTCAGAGTGATGTTTGCTCCTCCTCCAACCCAGATACTTCCGCTCCCTTTATATCTCCCCCCTCATCTGTAATTTTCGAGGGTACCCACCCGTCACTGAACCCTCACCCGCCGTAAGCAGATCAGCTCCAACAATGAGGATGAGCTGTGAGTGGGGTTGTCTGTGAGCGCAGCGGGGGAGGAGGGGGAGAAGAGGGTGAGGCAATGAAAGAGCGCTCGCATCCAGACGGATCACATGTCACTCTTCCTCCTTGCAGCTTTCCCTCCAGGGAATCATCCCCCTCTTTAACTGTCTATCAAACTCTGCTTTGTCTCACTTGCTCTCTCTTTTCCACTCTTCCTCTCGCCGTCTAATCATTTGTCTTCCTCCTCTGTTCAGTCTCATTTTCTTCCAGTGTGATTAATCCCATTACAGGAAGTTTTCATCTCATCCCTCTGATTTTTTTTCCTCTCCGCTCTGTTGCTTCAGTATTTCATCATTCTCTCTCCATCTCTCTCTTCTTCTCTCTGTTGTTATTTTTATGAAAATCTGAAAATTTTATTTGCAGAGTACGAGTTGGGTTGGAAGTGGTGAAGATGTTGGGAAAGTTTGCTCAAAGTGTTGTGGTTCAAATCTCAGAGGCAGATGAAAAAATGATGAGCGGGGGAAGCGAATGATCAATTCCCTTTTCCGCCCCCGAGCAAGGCGCTTAACCCGAGTCTACCCAGCAGCCTCAGAGACAGGACTGGTTTTACTCAACGAGTACTGAGTATTTTCTCAACCTTCACTGTGAAATATTGAGCCATTGATTGTTTTTTCCCCTGACATTGGACTTGCCGTTTTGATTGATTACCACACACCAAATGTACAATGTGATCAATCAGTCAGTGTCGCCTGCAGAGCTGAGCCTTTGTCCCTTCATTCTAAAGCGGCTATAATTTATATTTTTGTAGTAACAATATATGAAATGACAAAATGAAAAGGGGGTCGGTCAAACTACAGAGAAACATCAGGTGAATCTGCAGCTCTCCTTGGCTTTACAGGAGCTTTATAGTGAGTTTCAACTCATTGTTTATCTGTCCAGACCACAACTTTAACCACAAACAGGACCATAAACAGCAGACAGAGTCTAGCTGATGAATATGGTCGAGCATTTAGCAGCTAAAGAGCCGGAGATTTCCTTCAGGAGGTGGAGGAGACCAAAAACAGAGCTAAAAGAGAATACTGGACTCCACATGAATCATCATGTCAACTGCTTACTAACAACTTTGTCATATCAGCTCCACAGAGGAGTCTCAATCCTGAAGACACTCAGACACGTGACATTCAGAGCCAAACAGCAGCTCAAGTGTAGTGTTGTTCAAAAGTAGAAATATTTATTAAATGCAGCTTGTACTGTGAGATGTTTTTCCCCCAGTGTTTGGGCTGATATTGGTGTGAACCACCCAGCAGGAGTGTAACAGCTTGTATTGTCTTTGTTAGATCCGGCGCAGGGGGAGGCCGTACAGTAGAGTGATAGGCAGACAGACGAGATGGGGTTTGTAGCAGAAAGGTGCAAATTGAAGCAGTTTTCGGCTGAATGAAGAGGGGATGACAGGCGGAGCGGTGGAGCCAGCTCGTCTGGTTTCCTGATAATAAACTGAAACTGCCGGAGTGAGGGAAGGCGGTCCAAAGGGATGAACAGAGAGGCACACAAAGGAACAGAAAATGACTTCACTTCTTTCCCTTTGTATAGATCACTTTGTGTCTGTAACATACATTTGTACATGCAGCCTTCAGCCTTTATGAATTCATGAAGCAGAGACGCCTGCTGCAGCAGTCAGCGTCTGAGGGCCGAGAGCTGAAATCTGGGTCACACACATCACATCACGGCAGCCTCAAAACCACTTTTCACATAGATATGAACCTGCAGCGTGTGTGTGCACGTGTGTTTGTTCTCTCAGATGAGCTGCTGAGGTGCATCAGATCTTAGCCTGTGTTCGCCGGTGGGCAGGGAGGGAGGGAGGGAGGTGAAATCCCACCTCTGTCACTCAGGAAGAATTCCCATCAGGCCGTTGGAGCAAGTCAGCGTTAACACCAGACCACAGCTCAGTGCTTTAGCAGCCCTGCAGGACACACACCTCCTGCAGGCAAAGACACTCGTCTAATCAAGTGGTCTTATTAGAGTCATTTTAATTTTTATTAAATCCATATGAGATATGTTATTTCACACCTGCTCACATCACAGTTTTCACACCCACTGTGACGGTCGCTTTATGCTAACAAACGTCCTGTCCTGTTAGATCTCATTTTTCTACAGTCTGGATTGTATTTTTGTAGTTTTGGCCACCTCTAGTGGTTATAACATTTTACACACCGACAACAAAGTTATATACACTTAACCCCAGTGGCTCCGACCCTTTTTTCCTTGTGACTCTTTGTCACAGTTTGCATATCTTTAAGGTACAATCAGTTCAACTGAGGAGTGATGTTTCCTTCTCAGAAAACTGATCAGAATAATCTTTAGGCCTGAACAGATGTAACTGTGCAGCATTTCACAAGAAAGAGGCAAATCCCTCAAGATTTGTATTCATTTTTAAAACTATTTTCTACTCCGCCAATTATCTTACGACCCCCTGGGAATCAACCCTCCCTCCCCCTGTCAGGCTGGGAACCACTGGTCTTAGATATGTTATTTTGAGGAGACAAGTCGTCCACTGCATTGAAAAGCTGCGAGCACATGGAGCTGGATTATTAACTGTGTAAATTAGGCCAATGCCCTGGGGCCTGGACCTCCAGGGGCCTTGGTCTGGTCTTTTGAGAGAGTCCCTGTGTCAAAATATAGTTTTAAAGATTATTTCAGTTTTGTGCCTGTACAGCATGTTAGTAATATCCAGGCATTAATAACACACAGATACAGGCAGCAGGTTGGCTTTAAAACTACTCTTACAGCAGTTTATGTAATAATTCTCATCTTCACTGACATTTTCATGTTTAAATTAGACAGTAAAACAGGAGATTTGTCTCTCCAGACCACCCACTGTTACAGATTTAAGTGCAACCTGTGATTTCAGCAGTTAATTTACTGACAAATATATGTTTAGTTGAGTTCTCCTCCTTTTTATATTCTCTAAAATCCAAAGTGACAGTCAGTCATTTTAGTGAATACAGCATCTTTCAGCTGTAAAGTGATGGAAAATTGATTGGTTATTTGATATCGACAGACTTTTCAATACTGTGCATCCCCAAGGGACGATTCTGTGTCTCTGTAGTGCGCACACACACACACACACACAGTAAACACACACTCTCTGGATGCTGAATACACAGTCGCAGTGGGGATCAGTTCAGCTCAGCATGTTGAAACAGACACCAGACAGCTCTTTGTTTTAATTGTTGTAGGGAAGCTCGTTTCCAGTCCACCTGCCAGTCTCTCTCTCTCTCTCTCTCTGTCTCCATCCACCTCTCTCTCCCCTCCACCCAGCCACTCCCTCTCTGTATTATCTGCAGATAAAACCCTTCCAGTGAGGCGTTGCAGATTTCATTTGAATGTGTAAATTCCAATTAGGATTAGCTTGTTTTCTCTGTCGGCACTGATAGCGGCGTTAGCATCTCGCTAGAGGAAGTGTTGGCCTATTGGAAAAAACCAATGATAGACAAGCTGATGAGGCCAGATTAGCTTCCTTTCAGCCGTGTGTGTGTGTGTGTGTGATGCTCTTGGTAGCTGAAACTAATTAGCAGGTTGTCTCTGCTGCGGAGGGGACGAGCACCAACACGCTGTCTGGATAATTGTGCACTTCTGGATATCCGTTTGTCCGTTTGATAGACCCCACAGCTGCATGTGAGATGTCCTGCAGTGACACAGGAAGTGTGTGTGGAGTGATCTGATGAGTGAAAAGTGCAGCTGGAGGGAAACAATAGACGGAGGGAGAGATGGGTGTAAGAGGTGAAAGCTGCTTTAAATTATTGTAACCACACAGAGCGAGAAAAATAAACCACGACAACACTAGGATCAGTTTATCATGTCGAATGGCTGGGCTGTTAAACGTCACCTGCCCAAGATTTGACATAAGTTGCCACGAAGCTCTTAAAACTCTTATGAGAATCGACAATGTTAGTTGCAATTCAGCTTTTCTTATTATATGTATGAGTTATATGTTCTATTTTAGAAATATGACTCTTAACAGAGACTAAAATACTGTCAGAAAACCTGAGATAGTTCATGTTATGTTGACAAGAAGCAGAGAAAAGCAGCAGGTTCTTACATTTTAAAGCTTTCATCATGTCTTCACTAAGCTTTTACTGGATTAAGAATATTAAATAATTAATATTTTATAATTGCTGAAATTGTCAGCTTTTATATTCTGGCAAATCACTCTCTCATGGCGTGATAATAATTACTGTGGCAACAGCCCTAACATTTATATATGTGTGTCATAATTAGATTTTCCTCTTTCTGTCTGAATGATAAAGACGGATGGAGGAGAGAATAAGACGAGGCAGCTCATGTTGTTTCTCTAAAACCGAATTAAAAAACTATTTGTTCTTTAGCTCCTCTCTGTGGCTCTCAACCACGAACGACCTTAACGTTTTTCCTAAGTGCTGATTAAAACAACGGTCGTCCGCCTTTAATTTAGCTCATCCCCGTCCCCCTGCGTCACGTCACCTGAAGGCTTTAAAGTTGGTGTGAGCTGCACTCCTCGTCTACAGCTCCACTTATCTCAGCTGAGAGTCCCACTTTCATTTCACTCACTCACTTTAATGACAGAAAACACACACACACACTGTATATAATGACTGGTCCCCTCCCTTGATCTACACATTACAACACAAACACACACATTCCTACCAAGTGAACACACACAATAATTGGCTGTTAGTGGCATTAGTGTAGGAAGAGTTATATCTGCTCATTTGGAAGATTAAAAGCCAAACCAAATGGATGTCATCCCCCCTGCTGACATACACACACACACACACACACCACTTTCTTACCCACTAATGGAGATTAGTTGTGTTGATGTGTGTGGCCCAGGTGAAATACAGTGCTCTTTGATAGTAAAGTGTGTTATTCTGGGACACAAACACACTCAGCCTTGTGCGCCCCCATCCAAAATACAAACAGACACACACACACACTCTCTCTCACACACACCTCTATTATGAGAGCCTTACTGGTCCCAGTGGGCCCCTCTCTGTGGCTCAGAGTCTCTCCTGGCAGCCGTTAAACACACGCAGAGCTTTCATTAGGACGCTGCTCGTGTCCTCAGAGCGCCACCAGACAATTAGCTCATTCACTTAGAGCAGCTTTATGTTGCTGTTAAAGGCTGTATTTCACTCCAGTGCTACATTTTCATCTTGTGGTGCTCTCATGTGAGTCGTGTTGTTCATCATGTTGCGGCTGATGTGCAGGACAGGGGCTTTCTGTCTTCCTGAGGAAAAAAAAAAATTTCAATGTTTATTTCAATAGTAGTGCCATATTCTCATTATTAAACTAACACCCAGCAGTGGTATTGTGGCTTGTAACAGAGGCACGCCTTTAGTCTGAAAAGATAACAGACTCGTTATCACTACCAGACTCCATTGACAAAAACAATAATTTTACCGAGCAGAACATGGAAGCTGACAATTTACCACTGCCTCAATCAGTAAGTTAGTTTGTATTATTGTGTGGCACTTTTACTTTTGTAAAGTATCTGATTACTTCTTCTACTACTGAAAGTCACACAGTAACACAAACACACTAACAGATGGAGGCAGTGGTATTCTAGCAGCTCCTGTGTTCTGCTCAGTAAAATTCCTTTTTTTGTCAATGGAGTCTGGTAGTGATATAGTGATGTTTCTAGTTAAACAAAAAGCGATCTGACTCTTTAATAAAAGCTCTGTCTCTGTAGGAATCCTATCAACTTGTCAGGCAGCTTGCCGTTGTGGACAGTGCATCGTTTATTTACATCACAGCAGCTGTCTTAAGCAATACTGCACCAATTCTGATTTCTGTACCTATCAATCATTTACGCAAAAACATGAGAAAACATGCACTAAGTTTAGTACACTAATTAACTTCTACTTTGTAGTTTTAACTTCTTTGACACTGAACATTTCCTGTACAGATGTTTCACATTAAAAGCCATGAAACAGCTCAAAAGAAACAAGTGTTTAATTTGAATCATTGTCCAAAAAAAAAGTGCTGATAATTTCACTGACAGTAGTGCAGAATGACAACATACAACCTAGCGGAAGTTAATTGTAATCTGAAATGACAAAGCAGAGGTGAAATAGTATCATTTTCCTGGTAGGAGAACTCAAGAAACCGAGATTTGTATCGTTGGAGTTACTGCTGTAAAATGTACATTATACTGAATTTACCGTGAGCTATTAGAAACAAGTTCTGTCACCACCCTAGTTTAGTTGTTTCTCTGCCTTTAAAAGCAAATTAAAGGCTTTGTGACCCGACCTTTAATTATTTGTTCCAGTGGTTCAATAAGTGCGTTGACTCGTGACGCAGACTTTTAACTCTTGGCATATTCACACAGTACTTACAGACTAGCAATTTGCGCAGTGCTGTGTGTGTGTTTCACATACATACTCAATACATAGACTGAATTATTTTGTTGTACAAAATGAAAAAGCATATTTAAGTAATAGTTTACTGCAGATAAGTAAATACCACTGGATGATGCATTAAATTGGTGATTACATTTAATTCACTCAGTCAGATAACATCAAAGAATCAGAGTTCAGAAATCAAATCAGTTATTACATTACTTTATTACAGTTTTATACACTGGTAGATTATTGATTGTTTAACATCATTACAGTTCGATTCGCGAGGATATTTAGCTGTTGCTCCACTCTGTACCAACCTGGGAAGTTTAACCTCAAGTCTTTAACCTCTCTAAATGTTTTAAATATATACCTATTGCTGCTGTATGTGGGATTTAATTTACATCCCACAAAGCCTTTCTTTTGTTCAATCCTGTTGAACAGCTGATTTCATTTCTTAAACTGTGTTTGAGGCCAAACAAGGGTCAATCGCCTTGGTTTAGTTTGGCTAGTAGGTTTTGGGAGTTTGGGCGACCCTCGTGATTGGTCGGTGGTGTAAGAGCTCATGGCAGGGCTCAGGTTAAGCTGATCCTGGAAGGCTTCTCCTGGTGAGTCAGTGTGATATGAGCATCTGCAGCCTTACAGCTTAGCTGCTGTATTTCTTCAGCTGAAAGTGTGGCCGCAGCAAGTGAAAGGGCTCTACAGTAGTCATGGCGGGAAAAGATGAAGGCATGAATGATGTTCTAAGTCAGAGGCAGATAACAGTGGTCCTGATTTTTGCACTGAAACAGGATTGAACTAGTTTGTTAGCATGGTTGTGTCAGATTTGACACTTTGTGATGATTAGATCCAGAGTGAAACTGGAACTTTCTTTAATTCCACCTCTCTGTACTGGACAATTTACACACTAAACATCAGTGTTTTCGGGTTGAGTGTGTGTCTGTGTCGAAGCTCTACCCTGTGTGTGTGTCATTGTGTAGTCTCTTTGTTGTCACTGTTTTCTCATCAATATTCACAGTGTTGATAATGAATTCTGTTGCCGGCTGCTGCAGCCTGGTGTCTCCGGTGGGCTCGGCTTCCCTCGTTCTCCTGTTAATTGCATGTTGGCTCGACTAAACATGTTATTATGTCGGGCCCTGGGTGGGAACGACTAATACACCCATAAACACACACACATACTGTACCTTATAGATTAGGCGTTTGCAGACATTTACACAAACACACACTCAGAGAACATCTCCCCTGGTGTTGCTCGTGTCCTGAAGGCCTGTTTCTTGGATAAGCATGCTGAATGTGTCTGTGTCTGTTGTTAGTGAGCAGGAGCAAGTGTGATGAATAAAAAATATATTCAAACTGCTACTAAAATCCATTTTGAATTACATTTTAAAGGATATGTCTTGCTTTTATAGATAAAATTTGACATTTTATTTTGTTAAGAACAAGAATATTTGTAAATGTCTTTTCTCGATCTTTGTTCAGCTGAATCAACTCTATTACTGCTGTTCAATAAGCCAATAGCATTTGCTGTAGGCTGTTTCCTGTAATCAAGACTGAGTTCAATTAACAGGAGACAATGACAGTTAAAGTGAACTGCACTGTGAAAAAGCGTTTCTCTGAGAATCTGGATCAATTCTTCAAAAAAAACCACAAGGCAGACAGACTTGTTTCGCAGTTTAATTATTGATTATCTCTGTTTCGCTGAATATAAATTAGTGGAATGGGTTCACAAGAGTTGAGAAGGAGTGCTCCATGGAAGTTTCATGATTGGAGTTAACGTGGAATCTTTTAATTGTATTGTTGAGTTCTGAAACAGGAGTCAGTCAGCAGGTGTTTGGTTTCTGGTCACCTCTCCTCTCCTGCTGTGGGTTTCTGTGATATGGATCTCTGTCACTTGGCAGCTATCACTCAGCCACATCTGTCAACCAGTCTGGACTGGACTCTGTGTTAATGTGATGGTTTTCTGTTGCTTCATTTCATGCTGTCTATCACAGACACGTGTACTGAGAGATAATGTGTGGAGTCCTGCTGTTGCAGCTGTTCAGTACATTTACGTGTTGTAACCTGGTAACTGTGTAAAATCGGGATGCAGCAGATCAGTTGACAGACTTCCTCCCTACTTCAGAGGCTACTCTGCTTTAGTGCAAGTTGAACTATTTTAAAAATTATGAGTTTTCTTCAGAAGAGTTATCCAGGACCGGCAGCTGCTCTTCGATGACCAAGGCTAGGTTAACATTGTTTATAACTAATTATTTGCTTCGTCATTCTGGATATAATGTTTGGGTTTTGGACACAGGACAGTTGAAGACATCACCTGCCACCACCTTTGAGTTTTCGCATTTCTGACATTTTCTAGACCAAAGTGAAGGTCATCTATCTGCACTCTTGTCCTGCTCATCCTCTCCTCCACACAAACGTTAAAACCTGTGCTGCATACATACAGAGCGTTTACTGTAACCTGGGGTCCATGTAGCTGCACACTGAATCAGTCGTCTCAGCTCTTTAATCGCTGGCACAGGTCGGGTTCTGGTTCTAAACTTTCACTGTGTGACCTGTTCTAGAAACTTACCGACGATTCCCTCTTCCTCTTAGCCTACATCTCTTTACCTCCTCTCACCCTCTCTGTCACTCTGTCTTTGTAATTGTTACCCTCCCTCCCTCCCCTCTCTTCCTCCCCTCCCTCCCTCAGCCATAAAAGCGTACTTCGTGCCTGTATTCCATCGAACGGGTGCTTCAGGCTTTGTGTTCTGCTCTCTTATCCTCACCGTCACGAGATAATTTCATCACAACTCTCTTTATTGCCTGTTGGTTTTGTTTAACACAGGCTAGCTGCTGTATGAAACTATCAATAATGTGTTTTTATATTGGGCATTAGCTCTGTTTCCTCCCCCCTCTCTTGGGTTATTTTTGTGGGGTGGCTTTGGGGTGAACATCCTCCCTCAGGGCTCAGATAGCAGCTCCAACACACACACACACACTTGGGCACACAAAAGCACACAGTATAATACAATAAACTGTCAGAGGAGGATTTCAGACGAGCATCATTTCACATTACAGAGCCCTGTGTGGGCGGATAGATGATAAGAGCATAAAGTACTCCTCTTTTCTCTCTCCCATCTGTAATCTTTTACTTTCTGCTCTACAACCAGACAGCAGAGTGAACGTGAGGGGGTGAGGCAGGAGGGGAGAGAGGGGGGAGACAGGTCATGAGGGAAAGGTTAAGAGGTTGGTGAGAGCGATGAAGAACGAGGTAGGAAAAGGTTTAAAGAGCCACTTTTGTGCATAATAATTAGAATCTTGTATGGGTTTTCCACAAAAATATTCAATAGCCTTGTTAAGAATTTTTAAATTTACATGTGCTTCTTGTCGTTTATTGAAAAATCCAGAATATAAATATGCAAATGCGGCAGAGGAAAGTGAAAATGAACTTTGCACAGTGAAGATCAAACCTCACAGAAGCAAAACACATTGTTGGTGGAGGGAAACTTTAGAAATCAAACATAGGATTAGAGGTAAAGTAAACAAATGCGAAAGTGAAAGTGAGTCTCTGTCGTTGCTTGGCTCTGCTTGTGTTTAATCTAACTCAGAGAAGTTCATTGTTTGAGTGTGTCATCGGATATGTGGCGCAAGAAGTGGATTAACAGGAGGATCAAACTGTTAGAGCTCTAACGAGGCACTAGGACCTGCAGTGTAAATAGCAGAGGAAGGGATAATAAAGGTGGCCTCCTCTCCTGCGATGATGCGGAACCATTTCCTGTCCGTCGGGTCTGGACGACATCTGTTCCTGGGACTGACAGAATCACCGAGGTCAATCATTGGTGAACACTCACTGAAACACTGGCAATTGTTCCTTTTTTTTTTTTTTTTTGGCTGTTCTATTTACAGGTACCTGCCCTCTGCCACATACCCTGTTCCAACTAAACTCCGTGGGGTCCATTAGTACCTGTACAGAGAGAGAGAGATATGAAGATGGAGGGTTATCGACTCTGATAGCTTTCACCGTCCACACTTAGGAGCACAGACTGTGTTTGTGTGTTGGTGTGTGTGTGTGACAGACAGAAGATATGATGAGATAAGATAATGTTTGGAAGCAGAGCCAAGGTGTGTCTGTCTCTGCCCGATCAGAGATCAGGACTGCTCTCTTGACGTGTGTTTTAGAGCTGCGACAATAAGAAAATAAATCAGTGAGTATTTTTAATTTTTCTCAGCTATTTCCTGGTTTCAGCTCCTCAAACATGACAGTTTGCTGTTTTTCTGTCATGTATGACAATGACTTGAACGCAATGAGCGTGTGCGGCATCTGGATTGCAGCCCTAATCATTTTAACGATCACTAGTAAATGTTAATCATTTCCAAATTATTATTAATGACCAATGTGTGTGTGTGTATTAATGGTTCAGTCTGAATGAAGTATCGCTGCAGTTTTCACTCTGATGGGCACAGATGAAGGTGTTAGCGATGTTTGTCAAAGTAAAACCAGCTGTTGACCTACTTTGGGAACCTCGCAACACAAGGTTTCAACATTCAGACACCTTACAGACACACACACACATTATACACAACCTACAGTTGTTGCTGTTGGCCAGATGGTGCTCGCTCTGGAAGGCTGTAATGTTGGTGGTCTGTTTTCTCAAACAGTTTCTCGGAGCTGTCAGGTCACAGATGCAGAGTCTGTGTGTTTGAGGTCCGTTTCAGACTTGACATTCAGGAGTGACTGACCGGTTGCTTCTTGTAAGTCTGGAGCTTTCAGGTATGTCTGCTAATGAACGAGCTGAGCAGCTGAGAGTTGTCAAGTCTTTAAGCTCATGAAGGTAACAGTGAGACTCCTCTGCCCCCTTGTGATCACTTGTAGAAGGTGCAGCTCAGGTGCACAAATGAAACTCACCTGTTCATACATGGATGGACACGTTGTCTCTTGGAGTCTTTGTTCAAATTTAATGATCTTTATGTTACAGACTCTGAAAGTAATAGCCACAACTACGCAGAGATGAGATGTTGTTCTTGAGGCAAAGAGGCACAGTAACAGACACTGAACACTTTGTTGTGTCCACAGTGACACCTGTTGGTCAAACAGCTGCACAACACACTCTTTGACACAAGCAAAATCATAGTAGCAAATAATTAAACCATCTCTCTCTCTCTCTCTTCTCTCTTTCAGAAGGAACTGAGCCTTCCCAGGAGAGGCAGTTTGTAAGTACCCATCCTCCCTCTGTTTTTTTTTTCCAGAGGTGTAATCTGGAAAGGTTTGGAAAGCTTTTGACGCTGCAGAGCAATGAACCAAACACAGAGACATACATCAGGAGGTGGTTAAACATGTGGTCTGGAATATAAGTGGAAGAGAAGCTGCTGTGAGTTTGTGTGTTTGCATGTGTTTCTGTGTGTGTGAGTTTATTTGACTGTATGTCTGCTGTTGTTGCTGCTGAAAATCCACTTACTAGTCCATTAAATATCACTTGGGGAAACAATATCCTCAGTGTTTGTTTGTTCTTTTTTGTCTCAGCTGTTAAGTCACATCAAGTTTATGCAGAGGCTTCAGTGATGAGGTCAAGGTCACTAGGATGCTGTTACTATTTTGTTTGTGTTTGCATGCGAGAACAGCTGAACATCCATCAGATGGATGCAGTTCTATTTATAACAGTGCGTGTCGCCTGCCCGGCTGGTTACTCAGCCCTGCTCCAAAAGTTCAGGATGTTTGGAACAAAAGTCGGACATGGAGCATAAGGTCGGTCATTACAGTGTAATCTATGTCGCCAGGCTGAGGTAGAGGCGGATGGTCATCACTCAGTCTAGATTTTTCCCTGTTCCCCTGACCTACCTTAAACACCACAATAACAGGGATCAGAGAAGGTGCAGGTCAAGTTTCCACCACACTGCTGTATAGTGTTGATGTTTCCAATTCCAATATTTGTGATTATTCCTGTGTTCTGCTCGGTAAAAGTCCTGTTTTTGTCAGTGGAGTCTGGTAGTGATGTTTCTGGTTTAGCACAATTACCCTTTAATAAAAGGTTTGTTCCTATCATTCACACTCCAAACATAGGAAAAAGGTTCACAAATACTGAGTTAATCCTTTAAATTTGACAACTGTAAAGTTTTCCTGAAAGTCCGTGTAAATCACAGTACACACATTTACATGCACAGAAGTATCTATTTTAAAACCACACGCTGGTTTGATCACACTCAGGCTCTAAATTTTACATGGAAAATGGAAAAATCTGATGATTCATCCCCTTGTTTACAAGTTTCGGGTATTACTCAGGTTTCTGACTAATTTTCAATTGTAAGTTTTGTTGCAGTAGGCTGAATCAGAACTCACAGAGTTGTGAAACCAGGATGTGATGTTTAATGACGGCGAACTGTCGGACACTCCACATATCTGATTATTACCTGGTGTACGGTAAAACTACACTGTAGCTCAAACACAATTGATAGAAGCAGTGTACAGCTAGACCTTAAATTAAATGAATAGAACTTCTGAGGCATAAATATTGATTAGATTTTTAATAACTGACAGATGTTGCTGAACAATTGCACAAACTTAAAACACATTCTGAAGTTTCTTTCACTAAAAGCAACAGTTTTTATGTCGGTTTATACAGTGTTTGCTGTGGTGGTCTGTAGGGATTCTGAACTCCTTCAGGATCTTACATCGCTGCAGAACCACAGACACAACTTTTATCTCTCCTCGTAGCTCTCTGAAGATACAGAGCTGCATCATCAGATTCTTAATATCAGGCCGGAGCCACAGGGGTTGGATGGTGTGTTTCTGTGTGTGTGTGTGTGTGTGTGTGTGTGTGTGTGTGTGTGTGTGTGTGTGTGTGTGTGTGTGTGTGTGTGTGTGTGTGCACTGGCTGGTGGGTGTGTGATCATCAGGCTCTGCTGTGAGCTCGGGGGCAGTGTGTCGGCTGCTGTGAAGCCTCTCTGGTCGACTCGAGAAAGAACAAAGCTGGCTGGTGGCGGGCGAGGTCCCGCTGTCTGCTGACGCCATCACAGCTCTATTCGTAGACGCGGTTGAGGAACTGGCAGGCGCTGAAATGAGCCTGTCGTCTGTCTCTGATTGTCAAATCAAGACAGAAAGTCCTCTGCTAGCTATATACAAGGGGACCTCAGGCAGCTTTCACTTTCTTATTTCCTCTTTAATCTTTGTCTGGTGCACATTCAAAATCAGATTAGGTTTTTATATACGTAGTAGCTGCAGAGAAACCTCTGCTCAGAACAACAACACAAACTGTTCAGTCAAAAGAGATGACCATATCTTATTCTGACATGAAAATAATCCGATTAAATGATGCTGTTGTTTGTTTCAGTTCCTGCAGGATTCACTATAAATAGTATCATCTAATCAGATAACACTGCTATTTTACCAGTAGAGTTCTGTATTGATATTAGGAAAAAGTACAGAAGTAATATCAGCTAAATGTGCTTAAAGAGTATCAAAAGAGGTGAAAGTACTGATAATGCAACAAAGAAGTGTTAAATTATTACATATTAGATTTCTGTATTATGAAGATTATTTTACTGTACAGAACAATGCTACTCATCCTTCAAAACATTAATTAAACGTCTAATCTGAAAAGTAACTGTTAACGAAAACACTGAAACATTCAGAACAAAAGTGCCCCAAAATTGTACTGTAAAATGTACTTTGTTTCCACCACTCAATGTGTGTGACAAAATGATCTGAACTCGAGAATTCATATTGCGTCTTTTAGAACTTTCAGCTGCATCTTAGGATCTCATCACTGATTGAAATGGTATTTAATGGTATTTAATCATCAGCTAAGCTGACAATGCAGTCGAATATTAGCTGGTGACTTAGGTTTAATCAGTATTTTGTCGATGTATTCGTACTGACAACAGCTGCAGTGCGTGGTTAATCCACTGACGGTAGGACAGAGGACACAGTGGAGGCCTTGAGGATGTTTGTGTAGCATTGCGTCTGTTGCAATTCATTAATAACTTTAATATGATTTAAAGTTAATGAATCCTGTGGTTGGAATCAGTCAGACCTGGACCAGAGGACGAGGAGGAACGTTCAGGGTGAATCTGTGGGAAAATCACTGCTTCAGGGTTTCATTGTAAACTGGTTACAGATTCCCATGACGCACACAGACGCACACAGACACACATAGACACACACACTGGTCCACGTGGTGCCTAATGACATCTCGTGTCCTGTGGCTCAGCGTCCTCACATAAACTGGGCGTGTGTGTGTGTGTGTGTGTCACAGAGTGCGTCTGTGATCCAGTCCATTGTTTATGAATTAGCAATCTAGCATGTAGGCATTAGCCATCTGGGGTCAGCGGTGTCCTGACTACCAAACCAGATCAGAATGGGAGACATGCCACGTCCCCTGTCAGTGTCAGAGAGAGGCAGAGACTTTCCCTTTAAGGTTTAATGTTCATCAGTGATTCGCGTCTCCACTTTAACAAGTATAAGTTCCTCATCCATATTTTTACTTTCATTGCATCAACAATGTGTCTGACTGCAGCTCAAGAATATGATTTCATTCATCACAAATCATTTTTCATGTCAGGCCATTAAAGGTCTTAAAAAATAATGTATCAAAGATAATAAATGTGTGTTTTAAAGTCATTAAACTGCAGTATTTATGTAACTTTAAAAGAAGTTCGAAGAAGTCTTCTCAAAAGTTTCGCATTAAGAAGCCCAAAAAAGATGAGTTTGTTTTAAAGTAATTCGTGTCATAAAACATCAACTTCTTTTGAAAGTCATTGAAAAATACACTCAACAAAGATCTTTGTAAAAAAAAAAAATCAAACAAAGTCACAAAATAACCTTAAGTAAAATGTGATTTAGAAAATCTACTTTATGAAATTAAAAATAAACTTCATAATGTAAAGTCATTACAATGATAATTCCCTAAAAAGCCATGAAAACAATAAACAAGCAAACAGAGAAACAATGATGGTGTTTTATTTTTAATAAATAAATGTATAATAAATGTATTTATTAGTCACCGTTGTTCCTGCTTCTACATGAGAGAAGCAAAATCCAGTGACAAACTTTATGAAAAACTTTAAGTAATAATATTGTGAAGCAGTGAAGGATCTCTGGCGTCTCACCCTCCTCCCTCCACCCTCCCCTCCCTCCTGTGTCTCTCTGTCCCTCTCTCTCGCGGCTGTTTGTGGAGGTTCAGTCAGTCCTCTGGTCTGACAACAGAGGGCAGTGTGATCACAGCCGTCAGAAAAGCTGAGACTTCCAGGAACAGCGGGGGGATTAACTGACAGACTGAACCGGAAGGCACTCTGCTCCTGGAGCAACGAGCAGGCAGGGCATCCTTCTGCCTCCTATGTTTGTCTGGTGGTTGATCCCGGTGGCAGAAGCTCAGGGTCGTCTCTGCTCAACTAGTCTAAACAGAAGGATCAGTTTCCTTTTCATTATCTGATGTGATGGAGCTACTCAGGAACGGCGTCCTCTGAGGTTTTGGATTATTCCCTCTAGAGGAGGAAGGAAGGCTTTTGGACTCCATGGGATTTATCAAGTGTGCTGTTCTTACTTCTGGATTATTGCGAGGAAGACAAAATGAGGAAAAGGATTGCTGTGTAATATACGCTTGACTCAGGGAAAGCGTGTGTGCACGTAGCTCCACAGACTGTGTGTGTGTGTTTGTCTGTTAGTTTGTGACTCAGCAAGTCCGTGCTTGCTGCTGAAGGAACACTCTACCCCAGATACCTCACATAGCTGTGAGTGTCCCTGTGTGGAGATAAGAGCAGGTGCTGACGTAACACACACACACACACACACACTCGCTCCGGTTATTCCTTTATATATAAAAGTGTTGTCAGTGGTTGGACTCATGGAGGACTGACCGTAGGACAGTTTCTGGTCCTCCGAGGAGCTTTATTTCTCAGTATGTGTTCGACGGACAGATGAGCTCATGCAGCCCGGTGGATTATTAAAGATTACAGCTGAGCCTTTTGTCCCAGGACACAAGATGAGGAGGAGGAAGGAGCGAGCAGGAGCCCCACACCTCCACCTCCAGTAGAGAGAGTGTGTGTGGACTGGATGTCTGAGTGTGAGTGTGTGAGAATGCAGGTGGTTATATCAAAGGCAACTGGTTGTGTGTCTTTCCTCTCTCCTTTTACCTTTTTCTTTTTTCATCTGTAGCTGCAGTAAACACTTTCAGCTGTTCTGTAGATATTATGGAGGGCTCAAACCTGTAATATCACAAACAAAAGCAAAAAGAAACAGCACTGCTCTTTAAGATATATTAATACATGAGAAATACACTTTCACTGTAGCTCTTTCAATATCAATATGATGTCTGTCTGTTAAGCAGCATTGGCATGAGACTATTCTACCTTAAACCTCAACTCAAGTCCACTGGGATGGTTCAGTGTAACAGGAGATGGAGCCTCTGTCATTCCCACCATAGCCCTACAGACACCTGTTGTTCCTCTGTGTATCAACTGTTAATCCGTCCAAGTTCTTCCTGTGCGGTGTCTGTGGTTACAGTGCAGGCTGACCGGACGGTGGGGTACGCTGGCGACCTCACTGGTCTTTATGCTAAGCTAGGCTAACCACATCCTGACTCCGTTCCATAGTTAATGGAAAGATAAAGAGACGACTTGATTGAAAGTGAATAGGTGCATTTGCCCAACAAAAATATCCTAACTATTCCTTAAAGTAACAAAAACAAAACCAAAACTTTGTATGCGTGTGAAAACAACAGATTACTTCATCTACATGCATATAAATGTCATTTTATGTGAAAATGCATAGCAATGTACAGGGTTTAAAGGATTGGTATACGCTCTGGCTGGAATACTCTGATTTGCCTTTTTGGAAAGTTTTTAAACATTTGCAGGGAAACACACTTGTGTCTGCACACTCCATATAGGAATTTTGTATTTCGACTGATCTTATTAGCTGTGGAATTAAATTATAGCCCGCAGACTATTACCTGCTGAATATAATAAAAGTCAACTTGTCACATTTGGAAGAGAGAGGAGGCCACGCTCTCCAGAAATAAATGTTTTTTCAGTCACGTCGTCACACACTATCTCCTATAAACCATTCACTATCACTAGAGAATGACTATGAATTACTGGGTGGGGGGTGGGAGGGTCGTAATACATGCAGCCATTCATAATACAGCTCACATAGTGTACATACATCTGGTCACTGAAACACTGCTTGACACTCGGGTGAGATGGAAAACCAGTTTCCCCTAACATTAACCAATGAATAACATTTAATTCTGGCCAATGAGATTAAACTTTATAAAAGTATACAACACAGAATCATTTTGAGTTCAATGAAGTTTCTGCAGAGAATGCACCTCTAGCTAATAAAATCATTTAGCTCAGACCTTCAGGCATTAATTTCAGCCCCAAACACCTGTTTAGCTGGTCCACCAATAATTGAAATGTATTATATTTTAAAGTAATTCCTCATATTTATTCACTGCTGTTACTGAACTCAGTCAGCTGTGCACACCTTCTGTAGATATAATAGCAAAAATGAAGTGTTTTAGCCGTCTGAACAGGGAAGAGCTCATTTAATCCTGACACCAGAGGAATATGTGGTTTTCAGGCTGTAGGTTCGCCTGCCTTGGTCGTGCAGTTCATTGACCTGGGGGTGTGTTCATTCAGCAGGGCCTTGATTTCTAATTTTGTTAAGTAATCCTGGTCAAGTTATCTTAACTTGATTTGTTGCTCTATTCATTATACTTTTGGGGTGGGCAGCTAAACCTGTGGCCACAGATGGCCTCTATATATGATGTGGAAACACTTCACATACTAAAATATGTGTAGCCAGCCTAGACCTCTCTGCAGGTGGTCTCACCCATTCTGTCCCACCCAGCAGGAGGACACCACCATAAAGCCTCATGCCTGCAGGTCTGGCATGCCAACTGCCTGCTGAGCGTACAGATGTTTTAGATCTTTTCTGAGCGTGCAACCGTGTTTATCCCGTCAGTGAGGACAAATTTGGCCGGTATCTGAGCTTCTTCCTGTGATTATTGGACAGAAATAAAAATAGGCGAGCTGCTGATGTATCTCTGTTTGACCAGACTTGTCGACTCCACTCCCGCCGATCTAACATGATTCTTTCATTTCAGTCGACAGAGCTCTGAGTTGATCCAGAACTTTCTGTCCACCGTTTCCAACTGTGATAATTTAGCGTCGCGAAGCTTCCGCATGCTGTGAGGGGACATCTGCAGAGCAGGCACGGTCAGTGGGTTAAGCCTGGCACTGCTGCTGCCTCAAACACTGAGAGCTGTGGGCTTCCTCTCCAGACAATATGATCTCTCAATACTCTGAGCTTCTTTGTGTTAAAGCCTCCGTCTACAGAAGCCAGCTGAGATGCCTAAAACCAAACAAGTAAAAGAGCTGAAATTATAAAAGCATCTTTCTGTGTTTTCTGACCAGAACTAGACTCACCAGTCAGAAATGTTCAAATCGTCCCTAATAGGGCTTTACTAATCAATTAATGAATAATAACATTTTTTAAATGTAATTATCTGGAGTATGTTTCTGTATCTGTAGCATGCCACCGGCTGACTTTACATCATACTACAGATTTTTGGATGAAAAAGCCTGTGTTTTCAAACGGGAGCATAGGATCCAGAATGTTTAGGCTTGACCTATACAGGGGACTGAAAGTCAGAATATCAACCTCTGCTGTTTCATTTCTTACATTCCAAACTTTCTCGTGCAAAACAAAGGCAGATAGAAGTTAAACATCTGCCTTTTTCATGGCATCATCTGAGAAGCTAGAACAAGACAAGTTTTTGAAATTTTTAATGTATAAAGAAAATAGTGATAAGTGTCCTAAAATTATCTTTGTTACAACGTTAAGTCCGGCGTAAGTCAGAGCAGAGGAGAAAGTTAAGGACAATGTCTCGGCTCTGTTTGCGTCATCACAGTGATACACACACTCACATGTCCGGTCGAGCAGTCCTCATCACATCCCTCTGTCCTCACCCCTCCTCTTCCTCCTCTCTTCATCACTACCTCCTCCCTTTCCCCTCCCTCCTCTGTTGGCAGAATCGAGTAGCGGCTCCAGCTGCGTTACCCGCGGCAGCAACAGCCTCCTCAACACCTGCTGTCCCCACCTCCTTTCATCCTCCGTCGTTCAGCCTGTCCTCACCCTCTCTCCTCCTCTTCCTCCTGGTCCCTCCCCCTCCCCTCCCACCCCTCTGCTCCAGCGGCCCTCTGTCAGCCCCTGTTCCTGCAGCCCACTGGAGTAAGACTCTCGCTTCACGTGTCACCTCCGCACCTATTTATGTTTTTAACGTGTACTGTCTCCGGTTTGCCTCCGTACCATTAGTTCCTGACCTTCAGTATTGCTGTCAGCCGGCGTTGACAGAAGACCGCACTCAGCTGAAGAGCGCCAGAGAAGCAACACCAGCGCCTGAGCTGTGTGTTAGGTCTCATCACACAGAAACTTGTTCTAGCTGCCTTAAAGGCACAATTCAGTTTGTTTGCAACTTATTTTTTGTAGTTTAACATTTAAACATTAAAAACATCAAAGTACTAAGCAGCAGGAGCTGATCTCAGAACCCTAAATCCAGTAACTAAACAGAGTCTAGATGGAGAACCCGCGAGGACTGTCAGAGTGAGCTGAAAATGGATTGAAAAACAACCTTTTTAAACAAGACAAAACAGCAACAGTTGGTTTGGTGTCTGTGCAGTTTGTTGTGTGACTCATGTTGTAATGAATGGATGCAAAGAACACACTGAGCTGGAAACTGAAGTGATGCTGCTAGTGTCTGCATGACAGTGAATCAAATAACAGATTAGTTGATTATTTGTTCTTTCTCTTCTTCACCCTTTAGCTCTTTCAGTCACAGTCTCCTCTTGCGTATTCCTCCAGCCTCTTTCATGTTCTCACAGTCTGTAGCCTCTTTTACACTGGACCAGAAACCCCACCTAACAACACAGTCGCTATTAATTCTGGAGTCAAATAACTCTGCAGTATCACAGGTGTTTTGGCCTCATTATTAGTAGCTATGTGACTTGCATCTCGGCCTAGAGATTCAATCCATCTGCGTTGAAGCAGTGTCCAGTCGGCAGCAGGTTTGAAGAGACAGAAGTAAAATATATAAAACTTTTACCAATCCTCTTTTCATATGTTGATACATATATTGATCATTTAAGTCTAATCACAAGAGATCGGAAAAACTACATAAGTTCATTTTTATCCTCAATAGACACAGCAACAGATATTTCCTAATCTGTGGATATCAGGACCTTACACAGGATCACAGATAAATCTGAAGTCATAAAGACAAGCCTGAGATTAAAGGGGTCGGATAAAGAAGAAAACCATGTTTCTCCTTTTATTTTTCTGTTTCATATTAACATTTTATTGTGAAAAGAAATCATCAGACCATGCAGGAGATTCCTGGGTTCCAGTAACTGTACCTATGTGGTGTAAAATGAGGAATAAAACCAACATTAGTCGCAGCTAAGGAAACACCAGCCAGCTGTGTTTACAGTGGGAAGATTGACGGATAAATCAGTGAAAAGGATTCAGGATGAGTCAAACATCTGGGAGATAAACATCAAACTGATAACAGGTCTGTCCTGCTTTGTACTGAAGTCAGTAAGAGCCCCACTCAGGAAGAGAGGGTGAAGAAGAGCATCAGAGATGGAGGGAGGGGAGGGGACACTGCGAGAGGATCAGAGGAGGGAGGTAAAACACACCAGCCAACTCTCACACACACTCGCTGCTGCCGGTGTGACCCAGGTGGAAGAAGCCAGCGTCATTTGCTAACCCGTCCTCTGCCGGGTGCCGCCGTGTCACAGCGATGGTCGAGCGTCTGCGTTAACATGTCTGACTCCTTCTGGACGGTGCTCTCAATTTCTCGCTGCCTGGGGAGAAGCATGCTGCGGCGCTCAAAGAGGTACACGCTCACATCAGCCATCCTTCTTTATTACTTCACCTCCAGCCTGCATCTGCTTCCTCTGCACTCGTCTTTTCATCTTTTTCTTTTTTTTTTTTTTTGGCTTAATCAGTTTTTTCCCTGCTATATGTATTCCTGCACTTTCATTTTCCGCCACTCCATCCTTTTCTCTCTCTTTCCTCCTCCTCCTCCTCCTCCTCTCCTGCATGTCTTAGATGCTCAACAGGAGTTGCTCCAACATGAAGGTCCAGCTAACTAGATTTGTCTTTTGATGGATAAACAGGTCGCCCTGTCTGACTCTGTGTGTGTGTGTGTGTGTGTGTGAATGGGAGTTACTGTCACATGTAACACTGCTGGCATGTATCCTGGAACTGCAGTGTGTGTGTGTGTGTGTGTGTTTGCAGTCCTTTTTATTAGATTCTCTCTGTCTGCGTACCATTTGCGTGTTTGTGATGCAAGCCCAGGTTGCAAGGTGTGATTTGACGTGTGTGCATTCAACCGTTTGTCGTCATTTTCTGCTTCTCTTTTCTGTCGTTCCCTCAGATGACCCCCCCACCCCCACCCCACTGTCTGTCAACGCTAGAAGTGGCTTCTCCAACAGGAAAGAGAGGCAGAGACAGAGCTGTACTTATCACTTTGAAGCTGCAATTTTCTTCCTCCTCCCTGTAATAACAGGGACTGCTGCCACACACACACATTTCTTCCTCTGTGCTCCTGTCACACGCCCCTGTGTGTGATTGTCTCAGCAGTGTTTTAAGGGAGAAAAGGTTGTGAAATTGAGACAGGAGGGGACTCCTGCATAGCAACAGGCTCTGGCAGTTTTGGATTGGTGTGGATGGAGTCGACGGCTGGGTGAGCCGTAATCAGGCGAAGCGGATTCGCCGGCTCACTCACAATGAGGGTGATGTGAAGGGTTGGAGGAGAATGGCCTCCGCCCTTTTAGCACCACTGCATTCAGATACAGAGATTAGTAATACATGGTCCTCACATCATTTCTCTCACATTGTCTGAGGACATGTCAAAAATAGTTTTCCCACAGATTTATTTTGACCTCTCTATTTCCTGACTACAGCTTTTCTTATGCAATACATTTCCATGTTGTGTTTTCATAACACCTGTGTGTTCGCTTCTTGTTTGTGCTCAGGTTAGAAATTGTAGATAAGATGCAGTTAAAAGCAACAAAATGTAACTGCTGAGCAACGCCCCTGCAACCATGAGTGATAATTCAGGCTCGAGTCTGAAATCAATAATCAATCTGATGACCAGAGCTTCCTCTGCACTGATCCCATTGTCTGAACAGAAACCATGACCCAAACTGGTGTATATTACCCATGATCCCCGGCTTCTGGAGCAGGAAGTGCTGTCTCTGTAACAAACACACCAAACCTGTTTCTAACTCTTGATATTTCATCGGTTTCCTGGCTGGATATCAGTCTTTTTAACTGACCACAGTTCAGCTTTACTCTGGAGATTCCGGCTGGGTCTGAGTCCAGGAGTTTAAGCTGCTGATTATCACTCAGTTAGAGGAGATCGAACCTGAAAACCAAAAGTTACACAGTTACAGAGGCTCCATCCTCCCTGTTAGAAATCAGTGACCTATCAAAATGATGCAGCATGTCAGCACATGTAATGTGTTCCTGACGCCAAGCAGGTCTGTTCCATATTTGTTGCTAATGGATGCACAAAGTGCCTGAATGATGATAAAAATCTATACGTGGATAAAAGCAAACAGTCACATACTGACGTGCATCTTTCTTTGTGTTCAGAGAAGCTTGTTGATTTCATGCACCCGTCATAAAAGCAACTAACAATCACGCTGACTGGTCTGCTTTGTGTTTCCTCCTTCATGTTTCAGGTGCGTTTTGATTTGAGACAGAATCTCTCTGATCCAGGTAAACAAGACAATCATCCTGAAACATTTGATGTAACTTTCTGTACCTGACGGGTTCTGATACACGGTGCTAGACATTGTGCCAAAAAATAAAATAATTATTCAGTACTGATGGCCACACAGAACATTATTTTCTATTTTAGAAAAAAGTGGTTACAAAAAAACAAAAATGACAAACTGTTGCAGCTTCCTTGTTGTTTGTAATATGTTTTACTTAAGGTGTTAACTTGCTGTAGCTACTTACACACTCACAGCAGAGCAACACAGATAAATTGAATAAGAGAGAAACACACACACACAGTCACACACTGTGCTGTGGGCCGTTACATTGATTTCCTGTGGTGGCTGTAACCCTCAGACCAACATTATTGAGTGGACTGTGGGAAATGAGTTTAGCTGTAGATCTTATCCACATACACTCTACGTCTGATGTGTGTGTGTATCAGGTGTGTCAGATGGTTTAGTTGAGCTGTTTGCTCATCGCTAGTTTCCTTTATCTCCTCCTGTCAGCTCCGTCCTGGAGCTGAATGTCTACTTCCATCACCGTGTGTCTTATGGAGTTTACTGTAGCAAAGTTATTACCTCTGAGGTTATAGGCAGTCGCTCATATTGGAGGTGGAACATGGTAAAACACATGTGCAAACATTTAAATATGCTCTTTCTTTTGACTCAGGTTTCTGTCGTTTACCAACACGATGCCATCTTAGATTCCTCCCCAAATGCTGCAAGCGTGAACAGATCCAGCTCTGAAAAAAATCCATATACAGCACAAATCTTATACCACATATCAAACTGTGACTCTGATCAATGATAATATATTTAAAAGATGAGTTCAGTATTATGGGAAATATGATTATTTGATTTCTATCCTGAGATTGAGATGGTCAGGAAGAATTATACATAGAGGCCAAGTCAGGACATGGTTGGCCTAGCATGTATAAGACTGGAAGCAGGGAAACAGCTATGAAGTGAAGTGAAGGAAACAGTCATTATATGTCATTTATTTAACCTGGACGTAACACACAGATGTGATTGACTTCCATCATCCCAAAATGTTGAACTGGTCTTTAAATGTGCCTACCACGAAGAGAACTACAGCAGCTGAAGCAGACGAGGCGTTGTTAAAACTGACACCGATGATTGGAAAACTACAAAAAATGAGACCAGAGCAGAGGCGTAAGGATTCCTCAGGGTGGAAACTGCAAATTTACTCATAAAACCTGCTTCAGTCAGAAGGTAATAAAAACTGAGCAGCTCTCATTCTCCTGTTATGTACCTGACAGGCAGCTGCTTTGATGGAGACAAGACACATGCAAATGCACACTTCTTACAAACACACACACACAGATTATTGCCTTCAGTCATTTCTGCATAATGGAAACATGTTTTAGTAGGGATCAAAGTGCCTGCAGGAGAAGAAAGTGAAGCCCACACTTCCTCAGAGGTCAAACTGTGCTGCAGCAGCTACATTTGTTGATTTAGCAGGGGTGTTTGTGGTCGACAGCTTATAACAAATATCTCACCATCACCCATCAGTCAGTAAGGTGTCAACATTTAGACAGTTCCTTGTATCTACTTGACACGTTTTCGACCGTTTCCCTTCCCTGTCTCCTGCTCGTCTTTCTCACACCCCTAGTTCCAACTTCTGCAGCCGCGTCACTTCTTCTTTTTGCTCCTCAGACGTTTGACAGCTGCATTTGATCCTCGGACGGCAAATCCATATTCATGAAGCCGCTGGGCTTTGTTCGTGTAGCTGGTGAACAGCAGCAGCAGAGTAAACGACCAGTGGCGCGATTAACCTACACAAACTAGACAAGCTATGGTCTCGGTGGGAGTATCACAGTGCTGCAGGCCGAGTCTCTCCTTCATGTCCTCGCCTGTTAAGGTTCGACGCTTCTTCTTTTCTCTTCTTCCTTTTACTTTCTCCCTCCCTCTTTCTGCTTTGTCTTTACCGGTTCCATCCATCCTGACCTTTTCTGTAATGTCATAGTCGGCTCAAAATCCTCCTTTCCTTGAATAAGACTAGCGTGTAACAAGATATCTCAATAATCGGGTACCAGATGAGAAGTCCCACACTTTTGTCAGTTCCTAAGTTATTGATCTCTAACAAGTTCTACTCCATCTTATTCCAGGTAATTGTTCCAGTTTATGACAGGGTAACACACCTGGTGTTAAAACCAGCATGTCCATGAATACATTACCCAGATAATAAACAGTTTAATCTTGGCTTTGCCGTTGGTGGTAAATCAGCAAATTGTAAAAATATCTTTATATGATATATCTGTTTCTGTAGGAACTGTCAGTTTGATTGGACAGTTACTGCCGCAAAACACCAGTAAGCATCTGGTTTCCTGAGGCTGCAAGGATCTGAATCTTCCATTACTTTGGTTTTTAGTTCCTGTCATATTTTTAAGTCATTTTTCAATTATTTCCAGCAGCTTTCAAGGTTCTTTCTGGAAATAAACCAGTAAAATTATTTGGACATTACTGGACCTCACGTTATAAAATGAAGCATGCAGTCAGCCTGGTTTTATGATCGCACTTTAATGCCATCCTGGGCTAAAAGTTCCTGCTTTAAAAATAGGGAAGACAGTTGGTACTAGACATGTAGCTATTTTCAGTGCCAACATCAAATCAAAATATCAACTTGACATGCAACATTCCAACGAGGAGCAGACTGACATGACCTTCTCCCCAAGGACGAACACAGTCTGAGTGACCGGTGACCTTTCTTTTCTAACGCCCGATTAAACTTTTACATTTAGCCACATGATTGAATTAAATGATTGCAACTGTTGTTCATTCAGTCTGGCGCCTACCAGTATTGTGGGCTGTGGTGAATGCAGACTTGTTTTGTTGTTCGTCCACCTGGAACACACGCCATGTCTCTCTCAGGTTTAACTATTCCTAATGATGTGCTTCTCTGCCTGAGGCACATCATGTATTTATTAATAGTACGTGTGTTTGCAGTGTGTGTTAAAAAATGCTTCAGGCCAACTCTTTACGAGTTTACCAGTAAAGTACATTCATCACCTTGGAAGGAAGTGAAAAAGGTAATAGCACTAGAACCACATGCGTGTGTGTGTGAATGTGTCTTGTGTGAAAGATGAAGAAATTCCCTGAGCACACATCAGTGAATATCCAACATGGCAGCTCATCCTTCATACAGGTGTGTGTGTGTTGTGTGGGTGGAACCACTGCCTGTCAGAAACATGATGCTGCATCTCAGCAGATGCGCTGACACACACACATGCAGCATGCCATATCTACGTTACATGCAGTAATTATTTGTCAAGTGGGTGTGTGAATTAGACACAAGCCAGTCATATATCAAACAGCTAATATTCCCCACATGCACACACACACTACATAATACATTTGCCTTCCCCCAACCCTCACCTTCACCTAAACCTTACTCTGATGCCTTGTTTTTCCATGTTTCGGGGTGTAAATGATCGAGAGGAACAAAAACCTTGAGCAACAATGATGTTGATGGTCAACCCGCTAAAGGAGCTGCTGCAATGTGATCAGATGGTTTTTGTCCCAGAATCGCGTCGTCCACTACAGTGCTTGTTTTGCCACTGACTCAGATTATAAATGTCTGACAACATTAGATATGATTCCCTACAGAGTTAGAGCTTTGTTAAAGGTAGATCAGGAAAACAGGGTTTACGAGTCCTGTTTAGTCAATGGAGTCTAGTGAGTGGGAAGAAAAAAAGACACAGGTTCAGGAAATATCAAGAGTTATCCTATAAGGCCGAAAGACAAACTGGTCATCACAAAATAGAAACAACAGAGCACACAAACAGCAAGAGATGAGCCTGAAAAGGCGTCACGCATTCGTTTGACTGTAAAGATTTCAGCCAGTCACCTCATGTGGGTCATGTCTTGTGATCATCCAGTGAGTTCCCCGACCTGTCGGAAACACTACACTACACAACTACATAATTACAACCAGCAGATGTGATGAGCCAATTAACCCTGCGCACACGCTGCTGGTGTGCAACACCTGCAGTGCCAGAGCCCGTCAGAAGAACCCATCTGTGTGTGTGTGTCATATCTTCACTAAAGATAAGCTCTTTACATTTATACATTTAAAATATACAACGGAAGGACCTGAAGGAAGCTGTTGAACCTGTTTAAAAGTGCTGATTCTTATCTGGATTATTCAGAAGTTGATAAGATTGTGTTCCTGTTGTGGATCACTGAAACAGTAACTGTGATAGATTTAATTTATCTTAGCAGAACATCTCTGTCTGTAATGCTTGGACTATGGGTGCTCTTCAATATATTTACCAGCTGTCTTTGTCTGTCGTCCGAAGCTACAAAACCACAGAAAAACATGACAAAAGCAGATGTCAAGGTACATTAACCTCGAAAAGTCTGAAAGCAGATGCAGTTTTTTCCAGGATCACAAAGAAGAAAAGAAAGCACATACTTAATTTTGTCTGTGGACTACAGCACTACAAAGTAGGAAATAACAACAATAACCACAATTAAAACAGACAAAAAGAAGCCATTTTCTTATAATAACAACCATGTTCAGTTTACAATCTCAAAATCAGTGTATAATAAGCGGTTAAGTAGCTTTAAGGTTTAACATATAGAAAAGGTCTCAAAAGGGTATTTAATTTAACTGGGATTCCTGTATATACCTGATTTACTTAGTAGATACAAGTTCGTTCAGAGTGACAGTTTTTAAATCTGGATATTGGTGTTTCTCTAATAAAAAGTTGTTCAACAGACAGGCCTATAGATTGAGATTTACAATGTAAGAGCGTGTCATCATCAGCATAGAAACCCGGATTAGAGTGGTGTGATAAACTGTCATTATGAGAGGACCCAGAGTGGGTCCTGAGGGGAACTTCATGTGGATACACTGAAAATAACAATGGCATCTATCTCAATTCTCATCATATTCTGAGTGTTTTGGACTTGTGCCCCACAAATGTGTTACTTTAGCAAGACATCATCATTGTGTCTGCCCTGGAGGCCTCATCACAACCTCCTCCTCATCTCAATTTCCTCTGCAGCGTATGACCTCGCCTGCCTTCTCGGTCGTACCGGACGCAGCTCGCGTCTGAGCTTCAGAGCAAACAACAAAGTGGAAAAATCTTGTGAGCTCGACCTGTGGGTGTTGGAGCGGTTAGGTGTGAAGACTGTCAACTATTTTCCTCCTCTTCCCTTCTGTCTGAGGGGCCGGATGTCACAGCTTTAAAGCAGATTGCTCTTTTTCTACAAAGCATCTTTTGTGCAGCAACATCTGCACACACCACCACACACACATATATATACACAACAAATACACAGTCATCTCAGCCCAGAGGAGCTGAAGTCCTAACCATTTCACTACAGGATCTACCTCATAATGACTGTTCAGCCGTGCTTGATAAGCCTGGATTGACATTTTCTAATGTAATACTCCAGTGGAAATGAAGAGGTAGTGTTTTCAAAAAGCCTGAATCACTGACAAAACCAAAACCCATTTGCAGTCCACATTTATAATACTTTTATATCATTTCAGCTGATAATTTCTTCATGACCAAGCGATAAAAGCCAACAAGACACCAAACAAAAGATAAAAACAAGTGTATAGGTGCAGCAAAACAAAATAAAAGGTCTAAGGATGTTCATAAAACTGCATGCAGCAGATTAAAAAACATAAATATACGGAATACTCCACCGTAAAGTAAACTGATCATCATGTTTTGCCTCAGTATAAACTATAATGATAATTTGGAGCGAAACTGGCAGTATCTGTGAATATTGTGTTTAATGAAATATCAGTTTTCTTGAGGGAGTTGGTGCTGTTGTCTCCTCTTGAAGATCTGTGACAATAACTGTAATTGGAGTCAGGGCTGCTGTACTCTGTGTTTAGATCGACCCATTAGAAACTGATGGACATCCTCGTCTCCTCTGTATTAATAACACCTCGCAGACCCAATTTGCTCCAGCATATTTAGTTTCAACAAATACATATTCACTAAACAAATGTGGGACCTGACAGAATGTCTATTTTACAATGAACTGGCTCAAAATGAACCAAAATATAATGTTTCTATCGTTTCCGTCTGATGAACTGTGACTAACATGTCGTGGTGTCTGTGTGTGTCATTGCATTCTCTGGTGTGAAGGACAGTGTGGGCATCCGCCTGATGAAGCTATATCTTGGCAGCTCACCAGCATTTTGCCACCATCTGAGTATATGTGTCAGATGTGCGCCCGGCCAGTGGTCTCTTTTCTGGGCCTTAGGCTGCAGAGTGCTAATTTTGGAGACAGAACAAATGACTGATTTTTATTCATGACACTGTGTCAGGTGAAGGTGTGTTTTCCTAATGTGCGTCTGTGCAGTGACTGTGTGTGTTAACTTTACACACTGAAGGAAGCGACAGTGTGGAGATCTGTGTGTGGTTCATTGCAGCTCCTTTAAATTCGAGAGCTGTTTTACTGTATTGCCTGATGCAAGCACAGTTTAATGTTTAACATCTTTCCTCAGCTGTCGGACGAGCAACAGAAGAGCCTGATTGTGGCGTCCAGCACCTCCACCCTGCCACGACCACTCTCTGCATTTGGTATACAAAACACATATATACTCTCTTGGTTTCACTTCTGTGTCGAATCGGTAAAGCCTTCATGGCCTGTACATGTGCAGCAGGTTTCTGTGACACCGTGTTGGGGTTCTTCATGCTTCATATTGGACTTACTAAATACAGAACAACAGAAAATCGACATAAGGAGATGGTTGTGCGACCACTGAACTGATCGAGGCAGGCAGGAGGGTTGGTTT
Organism: Lates japonicus; assembly: GCA_033238685.1. Classification (NCBI taxonomy): domain Eukaryota; kingdom Metazoa; phylum Chordata; class Actinopteri; family Centropomidae; genus Lates; species Lates japonicus. The sequence continues at coordinate 328,091 of BRZM01000106.1, forward strand.
TCTGCTTGTCTCACCACTTTAGGTAATATGAGCTGATCAAGCAGACCAATCACAGTTGTTGTGGTCTGCATTGCTGCAACATGTAGTTACATTTTCTAGGGGAGGTGCTGCGATCTGGCTACAGCGTCCAGTCGTAATAATAATCTGTTCAGCGCACAAGTATAAACCGAGAAAATTTTAAGGCAGAAAACAATGAACATTAAATCACGACGGTTCAGCGCAACAGAATTAAATAGTGTAGCACCAGATTAAGCCCTCTGGAGATGATGAATATCACGGCAATTTTATAGCCGCCTAATCAGGAACATGGGAATCTCTAGACAAAGTATTGAACGAAACCACCATCACAACCCAGCAACTCTTCTTAATAATTCAATAATCCATCAAAGGCAAAAGATATTTGGTGTCTGTTGATTTGTTGTGATACCACCTTTGTTTTCAGCGATGTTCATGTTCCTCTGGCTGGGTGTATGTAGTAACAGGTGGTGTGTTACTATCTGTAACTCAATTAACATATTTTAACAGCCAGATATTTGATTCGTAGTTATTATAGGCTGATACTGTTTCACTGCTCGAAACCAGATTTCTAAAAAACACTTTCATTTATTTGATTTATATTTGTGTGAACTGGGTGTTCTGCCTGGAACCTTGTTCATTCATTCTAAAGTAATAAAACTATCAGGATCGCTCTTTCACAGTTGATTTGATTGATAGAATTATATAAGACAGATCCTTAAGAATTCGGCCTTGAAATCAGTAGCATATCGTTGTTGAAGCCTGGCTGATATTGGTGTAACCTTGCTGATTTTAGCTTATCGTAATTTTTATTATTTCTGGGCTGACAAGTTTATTTTCAACTGTCAAATGTCCTACTCATTAATCTCTAGCCTGATTATTTAAAGAACTAAATGTAAAACCAAACTGTGTGGTTTGCTTTGAACAACAACAACCTCTGCAGTTAGGAAATAGGTGTTAAGGGTAGCAGGGGAAACTTGGTTTAGCCATAAAACTAACAGCTCATGTACATAGAAACAAGTCTATCAATCTCTTGACCAGGCTCCAGAGCTTCCGGCCTGGAGCAGGAATCTCTGTCAAACACATAGCTCTCTTTCCTAACTCTTGATATTTGAATCAGTTTTCCTGGATATCAGAGATGAGCATGGTTCCTCAAGTCTTTTTAGCTGATCTGGTTTCAGCTTTGCTCTGGAATACTGCTGGGTCTGATTTCCTTGATTTAAGCTACTGATTATCACTCAGTTACAGAGACACACCAGGTGTTCAGGGAGCTTTGACTCATGTTAGGTAAAATGGTTACATGTTCATGTTGCTTTAATAATTACTTATCAAAATGCCTGTTTTATTGTTTATGTGATCATAAAGAATATGGGGCAATATGTCATCAATATCTCTGCATCTATTAAAATACTGTATTGGATCGGGCTACAAATTACTGTTACCTTATATACGTTTCTCCAAAGTCATGACCTCTATGTCAACGAAATGATTTGACAGTTAAACATCATTTCTTATTATTAAGATATAAAACATCATCTCTGGAAATATGAGGACTATGTGTGTATGTATAGTTATTGAAAACAATCCTGAAATGGATGTAAAATATACTGATTCAGCCTTTGTAAAATAATAACTGACTCTTCAAATGGCTATGAGGAAACGGCCATGGCTCTCTCTAAACTGCACATATTGAAGATGTGTGTCTGTGCATATTTGGTGTGTGTGCTCCAGCTGTGTGTGTGTGTGTGTCTAGTGGCAGATGAAATGAGCGCTGACAGGATTTTTGTTGTTTCTAAAGACACAGATTATTTACAATCTACCACCTGTATACCCTCCTTCTCTCTCCTGCTTTAAATGTGAGATGGAAAAGAGATGAATAACAGTGATATTGATTGATGGTGACTGAAGGGGAGCGAGTGAGGGAGTCGAACTATAGATTGGGCAGATAAAATGAATTGATGACTGAATGGGAGGAGAGAAAGACGGCAGGATGGATATGAAAGATGGAAAGATGATAAAATATCGACAATTATATCTTACTCTGTGGAGGTCCTCATTAGCGGTGTGTGTTTGTCGTGACAGACGGTCCAGCACATCTCATTCCCTTATCGAAATATTAGAAATTAAGCCAACCTGTCAGTCACAACACCTAAAGACCTACACACACACACACCTACACACACACACTTAGTTTTAATAAGTGGTTTTGCTGTCCTGTCTGCTTGAAGATACAAATACATTCATTCAAGCTTCTCTTCACTGTTAGCTCACTGAAACACTGCTGCTCCACCCACTTTGTTAAAGTGATGCTTTTGTGTAAGTAAATTGGTGTATCTCACTGTCAATCAAAATATCAGGAGCCCAGTTTCCTGACAGTAAAACCAGCTTTCATGCTTGGTTGTGTTACAGGATTCCAACTTTGGTTCTGTCCCACTCTCCTCAATGCTGTTATTAAACATAGGCTCCTATGATGCCTGTGTAAATACCAACAAAGTCTTAAGCAGAGTCCAGACTCATTATTTACTGTGTGTCCACACGATGGAGCAAATAAAGAACTTTCTGTTGCTTTTTCTAGATGTTTTTGGGATATGATTTTGCAAAATAACAAACTGTAAAAACTCTAAATCTGCTGCTCACTGTAAAGTACTGTGTTTTTGTAGAGAGAGAATATTGAATGAGTTGATGTTTCTTGGTAAAACTGTGTATAATCCATCATGAATTTTAAATGCAGCTGTTCACATCAGATGTTTCTTCATTTTCAAACAGCCTTGGTTAGTGTGAAAGAGAAAATGTGCCTCAGCTCGATATTTGAGGCTAATAAGAGGCAGAAGAAACACATTTTTTTTGTAGGGAATGAGTAAATCGTGTGGGAACTGGGACAGACAATCTCATTCACACGAGAAGTTTGATTTCAGCAGAAATAAACCATCCAACCATTTCAAAACATTAGGAACTTAAGGAACATACAGTATGAGGTGTTGTTATCCTTATTTTTTGACATTTTGTAGATGAAATATGAAATGAATAAGCAGCCTTAGAGGTAGTAATGTCCGACAGAGAGGACGTCTGTGGTGTCACTGTGTGATCCAAAATCCTTAATACTCCACTTGCTGCATTCCTCCATCTCCTCCTCTTTTCCTCCTTCCTGTCGTCTCCGTCCTCATCCACCTGACTGCTGTGGCTGCTGTGTTGCCATGGTAACACCGCCACCACCAGTCTCGCAGTCTCGGCCTTGCGGGTCCTGTCTTCTCTGCGTGTCAGACCCTGCCGAGGAAATAAACACCGCTAATTAAATGTCACTAATTAATGTCGCTGTTTTTCATTTTGTTCTCCTGTTGCTTCAGAACCACCCGCTCAGCTTTTAGGCTTAAATGGAAGTTTCAGCCTCATTCTGGCTCCACCTCTGCAGAAACTGACACTTTAACAGAAGCCTTCATCTCTTAAAACGAAGGCTGTGATATCTCACTGTTGGCTGGTACTTTACTGATTAATATGCACCACTGGGGGCCATTAAGCCCTTCCCTTCGTTCCCAGAGACCGTCTTTATACGTAGATGATTGCTTTTTTTTTTCCTTCTCTTTCTCTCAGTCTCTCACTCTGGCCCTAATCATGAATTTCATCATAGTTCCAATCATGCAGCCATTTTCTGCTAATCAAATGGAGATTCCTCAAAGTCTAATATCCTGAGGGGCTGATGAGGACCAGTCCTCTCCAAAAAATGACTTTTATTAAATGTTGAAAGTCTGCATAAATTCCTCTCTCATTGTCTCACCCACTGTCTCCTTTTTTTCTCCCACTCATCCTCTCCCTCTCCATAACATCTACTTTCATTTTCCTCCCTCCTCTCCTCTTGTCCCTTTTACTCCTTGTCAATATCTACATCTTCTCTTTCTCCTCCTCTCCACCCACCCTGAACTTTCCTCTGCTCCTCCTGGCTGATGGCGGGCTGTTATTTGGTAAAGGTCAGCTGATGATTGGCAGCTTCGTGTGCTTTGACTTTTGATGAATTCTGTCAAACAATCCGCCACTCGTCTTTGTAATTGTAATGAGGGACAGAGTGAAGAAAGAATCAGGCTTTTCTCTTGTTCAGCTTCTTGTCACACACTCCCGAGAAAATACAAGGTTTTTTTTTCTGCCTTTCTTTCCGCCCCCTCCCCAATTATAGCTGTATTTTGTTATCCCAACCACACTCTCCCTGGAGAGGCAGCGAGGGAGCGAGACTGAAGAGGCACAAAGCAGATATTACATTTGCATGTATCTCATACGCCGGTATATTTCTCACTAAAGTAGGTCAGTGTCACTTCACTCTGCTGCACAAAACCGTCTGAAAATGTGACTGAAGCAGCTTCTTTACCTGTTGTGATGAGACCGCCTACCAGGTACGCTCAGCTGTAATTTACATTTCACTCTGATTCATTATTCAGTCTGAAAATACGATCCGCATAGTGTTTTTTTTCTTTCTTGACAAGAAGTGGAAAGTATTATTCAAATGTATTTTAAGGTTGATTTTTCTGTAACAAGTATGTCAACATGCTGAAAGCCAGTCTGGACCCCCGTGGACGTCACATGACTGTGGTGTGTACTAGAAAGGAGACAAGCTGCTGTTTCTAAAATCAGTTCAGTGCTGGAATAAGTGACGTGTGAGTGAGTCTGAGGAATAGGTGGCGTTAGGCGTGTCCAGGTGTGTGCAGAAGACACAGCTGATCTCAGACGAGGTGTAATGGTTACAACATTATTCCAGTATTACCTGGGTAGAAACTTCTCTGGACATGGCTGAATTCTCCTCCTTCAGTGGATTCTCTTCATCTCCCATCGCCAACACCAAACAAATCTCATTTTTAGCAACAATAAAATCAAAGAATGTCTGGGACAGGTTGAGTGGCTGAGTCCCTTAAAACTTATTTTCACCGTCTTAAAAACATGAGTAAACTCAACTTGAAGATGGGTTAAACAAGTCGTTTAACTAATGATCATTTGTTGTTTTAAGTCACTCATGATGTTACATTATCCTTTAAAGAAAACTGGCTCACTCATTGTTCTGCTGTTTCGAGTTAAGTCACGTTTTTAAGGCAGCGATGGACCTTAAATAAATAAATAAATTAAAGTGAATTGACTAATGATGTCAGCTTTGCCAGGAGAAACTAGAACCAGAGGATGTTTGGTGTTTATGCCCAGAATATTTGAACATTTCTAAGCTCTGCCAAGCTAATGCTAAGCTAACAGCTAAGATACATAATCATATATATATATATATATATATATATATATATATCTCTGAGAAGCCCTGACCATCCTACAGGCTCTCCTCTTCACACATGGCTGCTGTGTACGATTTGTCTTTACAGAGAGAGATGGATTCTTGTGTCTGTGAATGAGCCTCACACTGACTAATGGTCCACACACACATATGTGTGGCCCTGTGTGTGTGACGGTGCAGTGACTGCGCCTGGTAACAGCCCCAGTGAGACCTCTGTGTCCTGTACATGTAACCTCAGCGACGTCCACTCAGGAGACGCTTCACACAAGCGCCATGGACACTAACAAGCGGCCTGTTTGACTAATAACACACGTGTTCGCTGGAGTATGTGCGTCCATGTTCTGCTGTCACGGCCGCAACCAGAGACAGAGATTCCCATCTGACAGAGAGCAAATTCTGGTATTAATATTTGAGTTTCTGCTCTGTCCAGACGTGCTGCTGAGGAAAATGCATAATTGATGTGGAAATGTCCGACTACTTAATCTCCCCTCCTGTTTCTGAGGCCGCCAGCCTTCCCTCTCCCATCCATCTGTTTGCATGTGTGTGTGTCGTTCGCGCTCGCCCCTTCACCCTTCCCTCTGCTGAATTATTAGTTACACACCAACACTCAGAGCGCTGTGTCTCCCTGTTGATAGGCTGCCCTTGAATATTCCTATCCATTACTCTGCTCACATATGGATGTGTCACTTTGTTTATTAAATAATCGCAGGTTTATTCAGAAGAGGCTCGTCTGTTTTCTGAGTGTCAGGTCAGCAGTAGATCATTCAGTCTCTGCTGCACATCGTTCATTGTTGCATGGAAATATTTTTCTCAGCGTTGGACCTGATTTAAAAGTCGACTGTTACCAGACTGAATTGCTTATTCTGCATCTATATAATAATAGATGTGATTCATTAGTTTGTAATATATTTTTAATGATTTAAATCTGACTTCAGCAGAAACTCTTTAGATGCTTCAACTTTATCTCTGTTCTGGTGTAAATATGGTTTGCTTCCAGGCATTAACACACAGGTCACATTCTTACACTGTTGGCAATGAACAGCAACAGCCAATAGTCAAGGGCATAAAAGCAATAAAATATACAGTATATATATATATAAAAAGAGAATCTAAAAAAATCAAATTTAATAAATAGAAATCACAAAATCAAACCAAACACTCTTTCAGTGGAGACCTTCTTACATGAGGCCTTGACTGTGTCACCAGAATAATAATAAACTTTTATAGTGTTTAATACACAGCAGTCATAACTGTTAGATACAGTGACGTTAGGAATTCACTTCATTCATTCAACGTTTTAAAGGACGTGACCTCTTTTGGCTGAAATATCTAAAAATGACACACTTATTGTGAGACATGTTAACATGGTGTTGGTCGTCGTCTCTCTCCTCTCGTGTTTTTCTGTTCAAGGCTGAAATTCTTTTCTTTAATTCATTTATCTCTGCATCTTCTCAGTTGTGTAGCAGTGGGTGTAAACAGAGTTTCACCTCCTTTATCTGAACCCACTCAGATGAAGGAGACAGATGAGTCCGCCCTCTTATTCCTCCGCCTTCCTCTCAGCTCCCGTTCACATAATGAGACACTCCATCAAACTCTCAGAGTGTCCGTGTCCGTCTCTCTCTGTCCTTTATTACGGCCTCTTTCTCTTTATTTCTGTCTCTCACAGTTTAATTCATCCCCGTCACTTGAGATTCTTCTCTTCCCTGTAAATCCTCCATTCACATTCTTCCTCTCTCTCACGCTGCTCTTGTCTTGTTGAGAGGCCAGAGGAGGATGGAAAATGGATGGAGGATAAAGGAACAAGCAGAACACCACATATGCACTGTGCTTTCATACAGAGGCCCATTATTTTCTCCTTTGTCTTTCAGTTTGTCAGAAAAAGAAACCTGTTGCACCTCGATGTGAACCATCCGTGGTGTTTTATCATCTTCAGCTTTGGCTGGCTGTTGATTCAGAGAGTTTCATCTCCATCCAAGCTTTAAAGAGCTGTCACTCATCTAACATTGTCCCTTTATAAAATAACAAGGACCTCCACTTCTAGTGCACCGGGCGCCCAAAATAACTCCTACCTCACCATGCTCTTAGCCTGTACCTGCTAAAAAGGAAACAAGTGTGGATTTAGAAACATGTCTTCCCTTTTCACACATTTCTGTTAGTGGTTCTGTTCACTCAGCTCCACTCCAGATTATCTCTGTAATTTTGAAAATGGCAGCATTTATTAAATATGTCAGACTTCATTCTGTGTTTACACATCTGCCTCCATTTGTTTCAGCTCATTCTGAGCTTGTTCCTGAGCCGCTGTGTCAGTTTGTTGGATGTTGTAAATACATGGACACAGAGGATGTACAGTATATTCATCTCCTCTTCCTTTTGTTTCCCTCCCTCCTCTCTGTCTCTCAGGTACCAGCCCACTGGACAGCCCTCGCAACTTCTCCCCCAACACAGCTGCACACTTCTCCTTTGTTCCTGCACGCAGGTGAGACACATATGACAACACAGGTGTGTTTGTAGGATGCACCTGGAAAACAGAGTCAGGGAATGTTGTAGGTGAGGTGGAATGAAAAAAGAAAAAGCAATAATATAAAAATGTGGGTGAAATCTTTTTAGCGTTTTTTTCATGATCTGTGTATTCTTAAAAACCAAGCTACAGCCCTGTTTATACTCCTCAAACTAAAGCATTGTTTTGATATTGGTATTGGATCTCAGATGTCATTTTCAGTTTCTCAGTCTGTCTCCAGAAGCAGCAGGTTCTTCACTGTCTAACAGTTTCACAGTCAATAGTAATTAATGTGAAATAAAATCAACATAGAGCACTGTAATCAGACAAAAAGAGCAGCAGTTGTGTCCAAATAGATGAGCTGTACTTCAGCTTTTAATGTTGATATGTTTGAAGTGCTGTGAAACGGTTCGGTGGCCTCGGCGTCTTGAGAGCCGAGCTGCTGCTGCTGCTGCTGCTGGGAGTGAGTGAGCTGATGAGGAGGTAGATGATCACTCTGAGGCTGTCACTCAAACCAGGATTAATAAACCTCTTATCTGTCCTGGCTCTCAGCACAGATAGTAATTACTGAGAGGGAGGGAGAAAGAGTGTGTGCGTTGTGTGTGTCTTTGTGTGTGAGCATTTATGCATGTACGTGTGACAGATAGCCGCATGCATAAGGCGCTTGTGTGATTTTAAAATCCAATGCAGAGATTTAAAAAAAAAAGTGTTAATGTGAATTCACACAAAAGTTTGATGAAATGGAGAAGAAATTCTCAGCAAGCCTCCCCCTTAAATCCTCATTAAGATGATGATGTTTCCATGGTAACACACCTTTACTGTCAAACCGAGCCCTCGGGCTGTTTCCATTTCAACATCATCAAAGACTGTATGGCAGCAGTGCAGCAGCCAAAAAGAGCATTAATGTTGATTTGAATTGGAAATCCCTTCCTGTCCGGCCGCTGACCTCAGGACAGCAGCTGGAACAACAGCGACACCATGTGGTGGAGTTTGATATGACAGAGCAGAGACCGGAGCTTCTGTAGATGCGTCTCTCTTTTTTCTTCTCAAAAATCTCAAACTGACACAGAATCAGAAACAATATGAAACAGTTTGTAAACAGAGGATCCTACAGCTGAGGGAAATGATCTTAAAGCTGCCGCGATGACAGTGAAATGATATTTCTGCTGTAATCATTCAGTCTCTGCCAGTGTAGATTGTTTTTCCTTTCCTTTTTGTTTTTCTCTTTAAAAAAACAGAAATAGTGAGTTGGGCATCATCAGGAATTCTTTTCTTTTTTCTTCTTTCTCTTTTAGTCACTGACATTTTTATTTACTCTCATAGAAATTGCATAAATACTGAGATACACTTTATTGACGTCCTTATTATTGAGGACTCTCGGCTTTGTATAATTCCTAGATTTGTTGGATTATTTCACAGTTTAGTTTCTCACAGGCTTGGAGAATGTGTGTGAGTGTGAGGCTGTGTGACTGACAGCTGCTAACAGCTATAAAAAGAAAACCAATGTCTTGTCTCCCTCACAGTCACGGACACAGGGCTGACAGGTAACCTCTCAGTTTTTGACCTTAGACCTCCCTCTTCCTGCTGCCTCCTTCCTGCCCCTCCGTCCTGCATGGCTGAGCACACACACTCTGAATAACATCAACATGTACCCTGCAGGGTCTCTTCTTCTTCTTCTTCTGCTGCTGCTTAACACTTTAAAAGAAGAAGAACGTCTTCCCTTTAGACCTAAACAAGGGAAGATGGGTCCTTGGTTCAGATGTAGTGGCTCCTTAAAGGATGAGGCTGGTGATGTTACATGTATTTCTTATCGCTCCATGTACAGACTCATGCTAAAAATGAATGTACTGTGTTGTTGACAGACAGTGTATGGAAGTCAGAAAGTGCGTTGGTGTGGGTCTTTACATGGGATTTGTCTGCAGTAAGAAAATAAACAGAAAACCACCAGCCTTATCCTTAAATACTTTCAACCTGAAATTATTTTTGAAAAGTGTAAAATCCAGTTTTGTCTTAAAGGCAGACAGGTCAGAGTGGCTGTCGGGTTTCATTCATGCTTCACTTTATGTCTGCAGAGTCTCAGTGGATTCTCCTCATGGCTTTGCCTGCACATTCGAGTCCATGTTATCCCCGTGTTTGCATTTTCCCTCCTTCAACTGAATGACTGTTTTCACTGTATGTGACAGTGCTGCATCTGCTGGATGTGGCTGCCATGGAGTATGTGTTGTTGTACTGAAGATAAGAGTTGAGTTTTATCATCTTTATCTCTTTTTAATGAACTGTTCTCCCTCTCTTTCAGGACGGACGGTAGACGCTGGTCTCTGGCCTCATTGCCTTCCTCTGGCTATGGCACCAACACTCCCAGCTCCACCGTCTCGGTAAATATCTTGTTTCTCTGTTTCTGTGTGACATTGTGCTGTGCTGTATTTATTTTATAATGATCTGTGGTGTGTGCTTTCTGCTCCGTCTGCCCTGCAAAGCAACAGCTATGATAGAAACCCTTGTTCTTCCACCTCTCTCTCGTTGCTTCCTCCCCTCTGATGCCCTCAAGTGCTTTTTTCTGCTTCCTGTTCTCTTTCTCTTCTTTTTCCTACTTTCATTCCCTGGAACATATCAACAGTCCCTCTGGTCTAATCCCCCTCCTCCTCTTCCTCCTTTTCCTTCTGCTGTTCCTTCATCTTCCTTTCTAATACCCCGGTGTGCAGTTTCTCTGTAGCTGCCGCCTGTAGAATGAGACCCAGCATGCTTCAAAGGCAGTGAGCTGAGTTAGCTGACTGTGCAAGCTCTTAACTCGGACATCCAGACTGCTAACGTGCCTGCTAGCTTACTGAGCTAACTGAGGACCAGGCCTCTGTAGATCATCCTGATATGACAAATAAATTGGCAGGTCAAAGGACATACATTTGAAAAGAGGAGTCACAGGATTTCAATACAAGAATCTGATAAAACTCCATCTAAATGACATCTCATCCGAGTCGAGTCATGTCACTACTGTACCTCACACATGTCTGAATGACATTTTGTACAAGCTAGTTCTTTTGGAGCACACCCCAGCCTTTAGACCAGCCTTAGCCCCAGTCTAGCTCCATCCTAACTCTAACCCTAGTGTTGGATTTAACCTGCTTTCCATCTTTAACTAGCTAAGACAAACCTGGCCCAGACGAGTCCTAACCCCAGCCTAGCTCCAGCCTAACCCACCTCCCCGCAGTAGCTGCAGTGCTGGTTGTAATCTGTGCTCCCTCTGTGCTCCTCCTCTCACAGTCCTCCTGTTCATCTCAGGAGAAGCTGCACCAGCTGCCCTTCCAGCCCACGCCGGACGAGCTGCACTTCCTCACCAAGCACTTCAGCTCCGAGAGCATCACGGACGAGGAGGGACGACGCTCCCCCGCCATGAGACCACGATCCCGCAGCCTCAGGTAGGAGCTCTGAGCCTTTTTTTAGCTCCAGTGATGATCTGGCTTTACAAACACCCACAAGAAGAAAAACACAGTCTGCATCACAGCTGATTGCTCAAGCCAAGGTGAAAGTGCAGTAAGACACACTTGCTCTAATGTCTTCTAGCTGCTGGCTGCAAAAAGAGAAACCTGAACTTTAACTTTCTCTTAAACCTGCATCATGGCACCAAACCTCCCTCATGTTATTTTAGAACATATAGAAATAAAATACTGTTTGGCTGCGGCGAGATGCTGAACACTGAATGTGACTGGTTGTGAAAATATCTGATGTGTTTTGTCAGGACTGTGTTCCCAGATCCCAGCAGTTACTCTGGAGAAGCACATAAGTTCAGTAATTAGATGCAGTTTGCTCCAACTTTGTACAAGAAGAATATCCAGTGTATCGACGCTGGTGGCCTCTCTTCACTCGTTTCCTGTACAGTGTGGTTTGTTTTTAAGGCTGAATGTGGGGAAATAACTGACCAGCTCAAACATTGTTTGTCTTTATCTCCTCATTCTCTCCGCTTCTGTTTAAAGAGCTTTTAGATTTCACCCTCCTCATCCTCTCACTTACTGATTTTCAGCCTGTCACTGCCTCTCTGCTTCATCCCTCCTTCAAATTCTTTCCCCCTCTTCTCCCACACTTGGTATCTCACCTCCATCTCTTGTGTCAGCAGCACCTTCCTTATCTTCATCTCTGTTTCTTTACGGACCGATATTGAATTCTTTCATCCCTGAGATGAAAGAAGGCGAGACCGAGTCGCATGGTGTGTATCTGATTAGAGTCCCACTGTGTTTGTTGATTGATGTCAGGCTGTGTGTTTGTGTTTGTGTGTGAAGCTGTGCCATCTCAGGTAATCCACCGTCCCCCTGTGTCCTTATATAAACCCTTTCTCTCTGGAAAATGGAATAAAATTAGAAATCATGGAGAGGTAAATTAGGAAGTTTTCGTACTGAAACAGTAAAAACGTAGAGAATGAGAGTTTATAAACGGTTTATCAGAGATATCATGAACCAAAAAAACCCTAAAATACTGTGATTATAGAGATGAAGCTGACTGTGAGGAAGTTATTTTACATGGAGGTGACTTTGAGAAGTGTTTCAGCTGTGGCCAACAGTCACCCGCCTCCCCCCTCCTGATGTGCAGGGTGAATGAGCCTCAGTGGAAAGCCTGACACCATATTATTCCACCAGCAGAGAGTGTCATTAAAAAGCTCTTAATGAGGAGTCTGCGAGTGCAGATAAATAACCAACAGAAAGCTGTGGAGAGAGATGGAGTTCAGACTGGGGAGGGAAAACTACAGGGAGCAGAATCTTCAAATCTGAAGAGGAGGTGCTAAGAGAAAGAGAGATGAAGTGAGCGACTGAGAGGAAAGAAGATGATGATGACTGAACCCAGGAGGAGGAGAAGAGGGAAGGAACAAGGGAACAAATGAAACTGAGGTGCAGAGTACAGTTATATGCTAATTTTATGACTCTGCCATGAGGGATGACACTCACCCCTTTTTTGTCGTTTAACAGTCTCTTTGTTCATCTCTAATTTTTAGTCCTTCCTCAGCTCATTCTTCTCTTCGTAGCCTTTTCCTCCACAGTGTTCTCGTGGTGTACAGTACAATCTATTACCAGTTCCCCTCTGTCACCCTGTCCACCATTCAGCCATCCATAAATGTGGGAATGTGCGAACCTCATCCATCCATCACACGTGTGTTACACTTTGTAAAGACGCTGATGGATTGTCTTTACAGACACCTCATTGACTTTATGTCTGGTAAACCACATATATTTCAAACCATACACATCTGTCCACACAGGACTGTGCTGTCAGCTTCTCATATGACATTTTTTACGTCATATTTAATGTGTTAGTATTCAAACTGCCACAGAATCAGAAGCTATTTGCCTTGTCAGAATAATGTTATGTCACTTTCCTTTAAAAAACAGCACGTTATTCAAGAAGATGAGGAGCAGGAAACTTTAATGACCACTTGAGGACAGTTACAACCACCCAGGATTCACTGCTGTTAGTTATTCCAATCAGTTCTACTATATTTCTACTGACAGTGAATCCCAACACTTCCTGCACAGACATTTCACATTAAAAGCTTTTGATTCTCTCAAAGATTCAGATCTTTGCTTCGGGTTTTCGTTGGACAGCAGGTAAACATCTAGTTTGCATCGAATTAAAATGGGAGCAGAACAGAAAACAGTGAGATGTCTTACTAAAATAAAATAAAATAAACTACAGTATAGTGGTATATAAACAGGATTAGCAGGCATGTCTCTAAAATAAGCCTTTTTTAAATGATGGTCTGGTTCTCCCACCGGCGTTTTACAATTTATACAACACAGTATCTTCCTGAGAGTGCCAACACTTTGTGGTTTCAGGAGATTTTTACTAACATGTTTTCACCAAGATGCTGAGGTTTCTGTGGTGAACCGATACAATTACTGCACTCAACACACACAAACACATACACACAGACACACACATTATACACACATCCATACACATCTCATCCCCGTTCCGCCCAGCTCTCTGTCACGGTCAATTAGACCTCTCATTTCCCGAGTCGCCCGCCTCAGTTGTGAAGCATCAATGTTATTTTTTTCTCCCTCTCTCTCCCTCTCTTTCTCACACATATACACACACACATACACACCATCCCTCCCCTCTCCTCACCTCTGTCTCCCCCCCTTGCCTCACCCTCACCATCTGATTCGCTGTCTCGTCTGATTTACTTCAATTACCCTCTCCACCAATAAGCTCGTTTGCATTTTGAGTGCATTTTGTCACATGTGACATCACCACTTAGCTGCAAAGAAAGAAAACGGCCTTCCACCAATGTTTTAATCACCCAGTTTTATAAAACACCCTCGGGTTTAAACACATTTTATCTTATGTTCCGTTTCATAAATATATTCTTTCTCACAGTCCTAACTTTTGAACTTGCAGCCAGACACTAAAACAGAAGAACTCTCCCACAACTTCCTCCAAAGCCTCATCTCCAAGGTCATTTCTCAAAATAATGACGAAGACGTTTTTTGCAGGGATTGCCGCGAGGCAATTTTTATTTCCCATTACAGCAGAAATATAGCCGTGTTCTAATTAGCCTTTGTCTGGCTTCTTTGTGTTATCCATCCCGGGGATTTCACACCGACCTCGGCTGCAGCTCGCTCTGAACGGGAGCTTTATTTTAATAACGGCTCGGGCTGTTCAGAGCCACGAGCAGACAAGAAGAATAACACAGAGAGAAGATATTCTGTGAAAATTAAAGAATGTACATAACAGCCTGTGGCAGTGAATCCGTCTCTGTCAAGGCTAACCTTTACTCACCGAGCCCACCGGCGGAGCTGACTGCCGTTTGATTGATTTTTCTCTTTCAAGAAACACAGACATGAAAGGAGACTTTTAAAGTTGAGTGGGTTAGAGCTTCAGGTGATTGACGTATATCAGCGGTGTGTGTGTACACAGCTGAGGTGAGCTTTGTTTAAAGGGTCAGTTCACCCAAATTACAAGTAAACACTCACTATCTCTCTCACAGAACGCTGCTCTGAGTTCACAGGAAGTGTTGAGTTTCAGATGTTTCAAATTAAAAGTCTACGGGGAAGAGGAGGGAGGGATTGTGTCCTTTGAGCCCCTAGAGGAGAGTAACAACACAGAACACACACACAGGTTATAACCCACCAAACATGTTATGGTTAGTGAATCTTGAAAATGTGAAATGTTATTTTTCAGTATTGTGAACATCACAGCTAAAACTTTTCAGCTTTGTGGAGCACAGGCAGAAATCTCACAAACAAATATCTCAAAACTTGGACAAATAAAACCAAAACTCTCCATAAATCGATATCACATCTGCTCTGGGATGAATAAAGTTCTAGCTTGTCTCTTATCTTACTCATATTCTTTGTAATTTGGGTGAACTGACCCTTTAAACAAATCAAGATTTATAATCTGTGCACTGTAACATCAAAGCACTAAAGACAAAACAAAAGAAAGATGGACATAGATATGCACTGCATTCTCTCTCTCTCTCTCTCTCTCTCTCTCTCTCTCTCTCTCTCTCTCTGTGTGTGTGTGTGTGTGTGTGTGTGTGTGTGGTGTTACCTGTCACTGTATGCGTTGGCGTAATGATAAACAGCTTCCATGACGTTCAGCTCATATGTCACATTCAGGCTGTTCTCATTCCTATTAAGCTGGTAATTGGACTTTGAGCTGCCAGTGGATGACTTAAAGCATTACCTCATCGCACAGGTTACGTGTGTGTGTGTGAGAAAGAGAGTGTGTGTGTGTGCATGCTCGTTTGTATGTTTGTGTGTGTGCACTGCGATGACTCATACCAACGAAGACATCTGGAGCCACAAATTCATGTTTTTACCTCACCTCGGGAATTTAGTTTTTTACTCTTTGTTCTGTTTTTCAAGATTTTTATGTTATTTTTTTCATTTACTTTTTATTGTAATTTAGATTCTTATTTTATTTATTTATTATTTGGCTTTGTTTAGTTTTACAATACAGTTTACAGTGCTTACACACCATGTAGTCTTGGTTGCATAGAAGCAGCACACTGTTGATCAATTTTACTTTCTATATTAATCAAGTTTTGGTCCTTCATTGGGTAAGATTCTTTTAGTAACGTGCGTGCAAGTGATTTACAGTGTGAGTTATTTGTTTCCTTAAGAGATAATCTCACTTGTCATCAGTACAGTTTCCTATAAACATCAGTATCATGAAAAACAAGACCGAATCAGAAAGAATTAATGTCAGGAAAACATTCTCATTCTTTAAATTTCTGAAAACAAGCTAATACTGGAAGATTTATAAAGATTTTAGGACAAAATAATGAAATGATTTATTAACATAGAAATTGATTTCATGTGAAACAAACACTGAGATTGCAACTGCAACATTTAGAGGGAAGTGTTTACAGTCATGAGTGAATGGAATGAATAATACAGCAGGCTAACAAAGCCTCTCTCCCATGACTTACACAAACACACACTGCCTATCACCTGTCGTCGCTGAAAGTGAGACATAGAAAGGTCAAGGATATTGCTGCTGTCGCTATTTTGTCTCATTGTAGAGAGAAAGGTTGAGGCTGAGGGGTGGTTCATGATAGAATAAGAAAAGAGATGAGTCCCAGGAGGAGGGAGATGGAGAGAGAATGAAGTCCGCTGAGTGAGCGACAGATGGATTTCTATTCTGTTGGAGCTGGTATGGACTGAAGGAGACATCACTGTCAGCCTGTCAGGTCATGAAAACCCCCTGAGAACTGATGGACACTCGGCTGAGTAGTGGACAGTCTCGGTTTATTACTGACAGCCGCGGACACACATGCAGACACACATGCAGCCCGTCGGTCCGGCCGGTCTCCGGAGACGTTACCTTTGTGCCGTTCTGTGTGTGCAGCCATGCGAGTCCAGAGGGTTGTCATGGTCTTCAGTTTTACACCGCCGAAGACACACATATGATGAAGACCCCGAGGTCCCGTTAGTGTGTGTGAGCACCATCCTGCTTTTATTCCCTCTGTGCTCAGGTTACCTGACCAGTCCTGTCTGTCACAGCCAGTCAGCTGTGTTTCTGCAGCTCTGCCTCCTCTAAGGCGACAGAACATCCTCAGTATCTTTCCTAACCCCCAGAAAAATATTAAATGATAGGTTTCAAGTCGGAAAATAAGTCAGAACGTGGTTATATGTTGACACCACCAAACTGTGGTTTCAAAGTGACATTTATTTCAAGATTCAGCATCCAAAGCATTTCCTAAACTTTCAGTGTGGACTCTCAGAGGCCTGGAGAGTTTAACAAGAAGAAATGATTTCCATATTTTCAGGTCCACAGTTTGTCAGGAGTAGAGTCCTCCTTTGTGTCTACTGTCTCCACTCGTCTGAGTTTATTTGTCTGTTTTGTTTCAGCCCCGAGCGCTCGCCGGTCTCTGGGCCACTGGGTGGACTGTGTACGTTCAGACCAGCTTCTAACCTTAGTTGAAACATAAGTAACGTGAGCTAAGCCACAGTGACTCAACACTTCCTTCAGCTGCTTAGAGAAAGTCTAAATCAGTTCTCTCTGCTTTTACTGTGAAGCAGGTGCAGGAAGTGTTGAGTTTGCAGGAACAGCATGAGAACATAAAACACTCTCTAAGTCTTTGTGTCCAGTGTTTACATATATCTGTGTGAAAATGAAAGTAGATGTCATATTCTATCAGAGAGCTTATTTTATTTTAGTATAATGCTGCAGCTCAGGTCTACAGCCTCACATATGCAGACGTGTGTTAAATATTCTCTTTTTGAATAATGGATTATTTAATTCTCTAATAAATGACGTTGTCCAGTGCACATGTGGTCACCTATGTCTCTCCATGCGTCTGGTATGTGTGCACCTCCTTCTCTGACTCATCCCTCCCCCCTCCTCCTCTAATTGCCTCCCCCTCCTCCTCCCTCCCTCCTCCTCAGGCGATGGCTCAAATGGAGGAGCGTCTGGCTGAGCTGCTGTCCTCCTCAGCCCCGGATAAGGTGTGCCCGCTGGCCGACGGGGTCCTGAGCTTCATCCACCATCAGCTGATAGAGCTGTCCAGAGACTGCCTGGAGAAAAGCAGAGAGGGCCTCATCACCTCCCGCCTTCTACGAGCTCCAGGAGAACCTGGAGAAGCTGCTGTAAGATGTAAGTTAGACAACAGTTTATTCACTGCCCTGCACACACATTCTCACTTCCAGAAATCGCTTAAAAGTAGGTGTATAAGATTAAGATAGATACACATTCATATGCAACTTGATTGACTCTCAATCATGTAGAAAAAAGTGTCATTGCTTTTCATATTTAGCCTCTCAATATGAAATACTTGACAGCCTTCTGAGTAAACCTGATTATAATTTATTTTTATTATTATTTTAAATAACACATACAGCATTAAAAAAGATTTAAAAGAAATACTAAAGGAAGAGAAAGTAGAATCAAATTAAGCTATGGTTGTTAATAAATAAGAGAATGAAATAAAAAGAAGCTCTTAATTTAGAAGAGGAAACTCAGTTATTTTGTCCAAATCATTTATCAAAACACACAAAATGCTCCTGAGCAGTTCAGATAACATCCATCTCTCTATGAGCCTTTGTCATCACAGCAGGTAAAAAGCAGAGGTTTAATGATCGACATTAAAGTCGGCTTTGTTTTATTTAAGTGCCCCAGAAAACAGAATGTCACGAGTCAGTGTTATTAGTTTCACCTGTGCTTTGTCTAAAACCACTCCCTCCTTTACTCATTCATTATTCCATATATATAATAATACAGCACAGTGAGCAGTAAACTGATATATCAGACACTAATGAATGGCATCAGTTTGTGATCAGGTGTGACTAATTTTCACATCTATCAGTGGCAGAGCTCGGTGCTATAAAAAGCTCAAACTTCACATGTATCATCAGGGAACAGGACAATTCAAATATTCAGGAGTGAATAAAGTTCACTGAGCAGCAAATTCAGACACTCTTTATTTTATGGCTCCCACTGTTAAAGGATTATGCAAATTGGTCCTAATTACATGGAGAATGGAGACAGTGTTCAGTTGGTACATTTTCAATTAATTAATTAAATCCGATTAACTGATAACATAACCTCTCTCAGTCAGTGAAAGGCAGGTTATTGTCTCAGGCTGACATGGAACAAACGATTATAAACCAAAGACGGCGAACCGACCGCCATAACTGCCTCAAAACTTTTGTTATGCTATGTCTGTACCAAACTCCCTTAAAGATTTTTAGGATTTTACAGATCCTGTCAGATGTCTGCTGTAAAAAAAAACAAAACAACAAAAACTCTTGATGAAGACATCATGACGATGGCACCTTCCCAGTCACACTTAGTTTACCATGGAACAACTCACGGCGTAACGCGCTCCATCGTTCGCTCATCGCGGCTGCAACCATCAGCGCTGCGTGATGTCATATGAAGGGCACAAAGACTATGGCCCCCCCCCAAACACATGAAACCTCTGTCAGAGCTCACACGTTCCTTCACACACAGCTGCTGTCTGTTTATTACTGACAAACACCTCTGATTCGCTAATCACAGCTTGGCATGATGGGACTGTTTCGGACAGTATTAGTGTATTTATGTGTTGGTTTCTATGTGTGTGTGTGTGAACATTGAAATATATTTACATGTGTGTGGCAGTGGTGACATCTCTATTAGCTCAGTTTTGCAGCGCCTGGGGGCGGGGGGCGACATTATGGCTCCCACCGGCCTCTTATTGACCTTCTGTTCTGCTGGGACATTCACACAAACTATCTCTCAATCATAGACACACACACACATATCTATACACTGGCGAGCACACACACACACATACACACACACACAACCTCCCAGATTTTAATTTCACAGTCCAGCAGTCACCAGGGGCTGACAGATGACTCTCCCAGACGAACAGGAGGGAGGAAGGAGGTGCAGTTGGAGGGTTTTGGGATGGGCGGGAAGTCAAGAGGATTCCTCTGCTTCTGATTGGCCGGGGCGTAGAGGGAGGTGGAGTAGCGTGCATGAGCCTGTTCGAATGCTTTTTGGAGGTATGAGGAACTTGACTTGGACATCTGGAGAAGCCTCCAGGCTGAAGCTGCAATGCAGGCTGGATGATGACATCACCAATTAAGCGTGTGCCTGTTTTTAATGAACGTGAAATTAAAGCGCTTAGTGGAGCAGACCTACGGAGGAGAGAGAAGAAGAAGATGAGGCCGTGAGCAGGTGGGCGGAGGTGTGAAAACAAACCTCCCACCTCCCCAGCGTCGTTTTTTATAAATCATTAAATCGTTTTGCGGTTTTGGCTTTTCGGAGGAGACATGTCAACGTCTCGTGGCAGAGAGGCTGGAGGAGGAGGAGGAGGAGGTGCTGGAGGAGGTGATGAGGAGGCCCAGTGGGCGGTGTTCACTCACTGCAGAGGAGGGAGGAGGAGGAGGAGGCGGGATGCAGACTTTGCAGTTGAGTCAATTCGGTTTGATTTGGTGAGCTTTATTGTACGCTGATGATAGCGATGAGAGCTGTGGTCTCACTGAGGCTCAAGACTGAAACATGTTGTAATGAACAGTTGATAAATCACCTCCTCTAACTTTTAACTTCCAGCTCAGAGTTGGTTCAGCTTTAGGTGGTTTAATACCTCCAGGTGCTCTTTCGTTCACCTTTCTCTGTTCTTGAAGTGAAGCAACTTTACCTGTCATTTGGAAGAAAAACAGCGGTGTGTGTTGTAGCTTGTTTTGTGGGAGATATACCTATTAGTTGAGCATGTTCCTGGGGTAGAGTAGTAAATCGTTGCTGTAAATCCTCTTATAATCAATCCCAGTTGCTATGGGCGTTTCTGTCTGTTAGCTTGTTATGCTTCAGACCTTAACGAGTCATGTGTCAGTGTACTTATTTATTTTGATAGATTCTTGTCATTAATAATAATTAAGTAATGAAGGGACTCTGTCACTTTGGGAATTTTTAAACTTGTTCTTTCTGTTTCCTGTATGTATGTGGTAACAAATGTAAGAACTTGAGGCTTGATGCTCATGTGTTGCGTCCGTTTATCACATCAGCTCACGTTTTCCGACCATTCCTTCCTCCGGTGTGTTTCATCAGTCCACTCCTGGTCTCAACCTTTGTCCTCCTTACTTATCCATTACTTTGTTCATCCATTGTTTCTCTCCTCGTGTCATGACCCCATTAGAACTGCTTGGGGGCTCACTCTCCTCCTTCCTCCTCTGCCCCTGGTCTTGTCTTTATCTCCCCATCCACCTTTACCCCTCTCCTCCTGATGCTCTCTTCACCTCCCACCGCTCATTCTCGCCTCTCCCCTCTCATCCATCCCCTGTCCTGGGCCCTTAGTGACCTGCCTGGGCGGTCACCATGGCAACCCTGTCCAGGCCATTGTGCGCTGGAACCCTGGGAGAGCCTGTTAGACTCCTGGGAGTCACCACAAGTGAGGAGGAAGACAGAGCAGCTAACTCAGCCCAGGTGATCTGTCACGGCGTCCCGATCGTTCAGCTCGACTCACTGAGCGTGATGTCTGCTCAGGGCTCAGATACAGCTACAAACATCTACTTTTAGTGGCTTTCTGCACTGAACTCGGGTGGAAACATCCTTGGAGAACATGATGACACTCTCTAACGCTAGCTCCAGACCACAGGAGGTGACATCCTCTATTCCCCATTCATTTCAATGAAAGAGAGTCTGTCTATGCAATAGTGAGTTCAGGTTAAACTGTTGTCTGCTTCCTATTTGGGTCATTTTTAGTGTAATGAGCATGGATGTGACCATGAGCGTGACAGAAAACTGATATAATCATCTGTGCCTGCAAAATATCAAAAACCAGCTTTCTTGGACTTTGCCCCAACTGTGTTTGAGTCCCTTTAAGCAACATATAATCTTTACTTGAACACTGTGTGCATCGGAACTGAAATCATCAGAAAACCTTCAAAGAATTCTTTGTCACCTTTAACTTTCATAAAAGTTTATTTGGAGCCCAGAGTTTAAAAAGGCTTGTCTTTCCTGGTACTTTGAATAATTCTGAGTTTTAAAACCCAATAATAGTAATAGCTAAAGATAAGTCTCCTCTAAATTGTGAGCTGTGACAAAGACAGACACTGAACAGACATTTTACAGTTGAAAAAACAAACACTTATAACAAATATAACAGTAAACTAAAATGAAAATAAGACATGCTAATAAAAATCAACACAAATACAACAAAACTCGTAAATAAAATAAAAAGTGAGTCCTATATATAAAAATATTTTTTTTTTTTAGTCTGAGCTATAATAAACCTGCTAGACAAAATGAGCCGATTATAATAAATCCTGTAATACAAACATTAAATTGGTTTCTACTAACCAGTTCAGTTTGAATCAGCTGCTCTCATTTATTGTGGCTGTTCTGTTTCTGAAATTATAAAAGCTTTTCCAATTTTTATATTTTCAAACTATATGTTTAGCGTTTCTGTACAGTAGAATGTTTAATGAGAGAAATATACTTGATAGGCTGTCAGAAGTTACTGGAGTTTGGAGCTGATACTGATACAGAAGAAGAATATGGAGGTAACGTGCATGAAGCCTGTTCGAATGCTTTTGGAGGGTGTGAGGAACTTGACTTGGACACATCTGGAGAAGCCTCAGACGCTGAAGCTGCAATGCGGGCTGGATGATGACATCACCAATTAGGCGGCGTTAGCCTTGTTTTTTGGCGGGCAGCCAAGTGCGGCAGCAGGTGGAGCAGACCTACGGAGGAGAAGGAGAAGAAGATGAGGCCGTGAGCAGGTGGACGGAGGTGTGAAAACAAACCTCCCTCCCCCAGCGTCGTTTTTTTATGGAAATCATTCGTCGTTTTTGCGGTTTTGGCTTTTCGGAGGAGACATGTCACGCGTCTCGTGGCAGAGGAGGCTGGAGGAGGAGGAGGAGGAGGTGCTGGAGGAGGTGATGAGGAGGAGCGAGTGGACGGTGTTCACTCACTGCTGGGAGGAGGAGGAGGAGGAGGCGGATGCAGACTTTGCAGTTGAGTCAATTTCGGTTTGATTTGGTCGAGCTTTATTGGCACGCTGATGATGACGATGAGAGCTGTGGTCTCACTGAGGCTCAAGACTGAAACATGTTGTAATGAACAGTTACAGTAAATCACCTCACTCTAACTTTTAACTTCCAGCTCAGGGTTGGTTCAGCTTTAGGTGGTTTAATACCTCAGGTGCTGCTCGTTCACCTTTCTCTGTTCTTAGTGAGCTGTAACTTCCTGTCATTTGGAAGAAAAACAGCAGTGTGTGTTGTAGCTTGTTTTGTGGGAGATATATAATAGTTGAGCATGTTCCTGGGGTAAGTGATAAATACGTTAACTATTAAATCCTCTTATAATCAATCAGTTGCTGTGGGCGTTTCTGTCTGTAGCTTGTTAATAATTCAGACCTTAACGAGTCATGTGTCAGTGTTACTTATTTATTTTGATAGATTCTTGTCATTAATAAATAATTAAGTAATGAAGGGACTCTGTCACTTTTAGGAATTACTTTAAACTTGTTCTTTCTGTTTCCTGTATGTGTGTGGTAAACAAATGTAAGAACTTGAGACGATGCTCATGTGTTGCCGTCGTTCTCCATCAGCTCACGTTTTAAACCATCCTTCCTCCGACGTGTGTTTCATCAGTCCACTCCTGGTCTCAGCCCTTTGTCCTCCTTGCTTATCCATTACTTTATTCATCCACCCGTTGTTTCCTCTCCTCGTGTCATGACCCCATTACAGAACTCGCAGGAGGCCGACTCACCTCTCCTCCTTCTGTCCTCCTCTGCCCCTGGTCTTGTCTTTTATCTCTCCTCCACCTTTACCCCTCTCCTCCGTCTAACTCTCTTCACCTCCACCGCTCGTCCTCGCCTCCTCTCCCCTCTCATCCATCCCTGTCACGGGCCCTTAGTGACCTGCCTGGCGGTCACCATGGCAACCTGCATCCAGGCCATTGTGCGCTGGAACCCCTGGGAGAGCCTGTTAGACTCCTGGAGGTCACCTGAGGGCGGAGGGGAAGACAGAACGCTAACTCAGCCCCGGTGATCTGTCACCGAGCGTCGATCGTTCGCTCCGACTCTTCAGCGTGTCTGTCAGGGCTCAGATACAGCTGCAAACATCTGCTTTTAATTGGCTTTCTGCTGGACTCAGGTGGAAACATCACCTTGGAGAACATGATGAGCACTCTCTAACTGGCTCAGACCACAGGAGGTGACATCACCTCAGCCCCATTCATTTCCAATGAAAAGAGAGTCTGTCTATGCAATGATGAGTTCAGGTTAAACTGTTGTCTGCTTCCTGTTGGGTCATTTTTAGTGTAATAGACATGGATGTGACCATGAACGTGACAGAAAAGACGATATAATCATCTGTGCACCTGCAAAATATCAAGCAAACTTTCTTTGGACTTTGCCCCAACTGTGTTTGAAGTCCTTTAAATAACATGTAATCTTTACTGTGAACACTGTGTGCATCCGAACTGAAATCATCCAGAAAACCTTCAAAGAATTCTTTGTCACCTTTAACTTTTCACACTCAAAAAAGTTTATTTGAGCCAGAGTTTAAAAGGAAACATCTTTCACAGTCGCACCGAATAATTCTGAGTTTTTAAAACCCAATAATGATAATAATAAAAAGATAAGTCTCCTCTAAATTGTGAGCTGTGACAAAGACAGACACTGAACAGAACATTTTACAGTTGAAAAAACAAACACTTATAACAAATATAACAGTAAACTAAAATGAAAATAAGACTTGTACTAATAAAAATCAACACAAATACAACAAAACTCTATTAAAATAAAATAAAAAAGTGAGTCCTATATATAAAAATATTTTTTTAGTCTGAGCTATAATAAACTATACTGAACAAAATAGACGATTATAATAAATCCTGTATTACAAACATTAAATTGGTTTCACTGCTAACCAGTTCAGTTTGCTGAATCAGCTGCTCTCATTTATTGTGGCTGTTCTGTTTCTGACTGAAAGTTACATCAAAGCTTTTCCAATTTTTATATTTTCAAACTATATGTTTAGCGTTTCTGTACTGCAGTAGAATGTTTAATGAAATATATGTGATAGGCTAAAATCAGAAGTTACTGGAGTTTCGGAGCTGATACTGATACAGAAGAATATATTGGCTGATATTCTTTTTATTATGAGCGTTAAACAAATCTTTTTCATAAGCTTCCTGCACTGCAGTTCCTCCTCTGTTCAGCCAACATACTTTATATGCTAATACGACATATTTGTGATAAGCTAAGCTAATAACAGCCGATATTACCTGTCCAGACAATGTATCGGTGTGGTTTAACTTCATATCAGAGCTAAGTTAGAGTAAATGTTATATACTGTGTACCCAGCAGGGAATCTCTCTCACATTAGACATGCAGAGTGGATATACAGTCTGTCTCACACACTCTGACTGGTTAATTAGCTGCTGCACAGTTGGAGTCCGTCCCTCAGCTGTCCATTACTCACTGATCACTGGCCTGTACAGTCACCTCACACACACACACACACACATCTCCTTCACGCTTACATGTACATACACACACCCTAATACATATTTAGCGTGCACATACAGTTCATAGACAACCCCGCCCCCCGCCTCCCCTCCAGGTTTCATTACAGATATAAATAATTCAGGGTTGGGGTCGGGGCCCCTGAGCCTCGCAGCGTCTGTCAGCACAGCTCTGTTAGACAAACAGCAGCGAGTCGACTGCGCTTTGTTTATGAAGCACCGCCTCCGCTCTGTTAGCCCGTCTGACACATACACACAGACATACATTATAAATACATACATACATGCTGCATTCATAAATACATACACACCAGACTACATGCGCACACACACACATTTCCCCCCCTGAGAATGAGACATGTTCTACAGTGGGTGGTTTGTAATTGTTATAGCTTCCACACACACACACACACACACACACACTTTACTTCCAGCCCATTTCTTTCCGGGGATCAGTGTTTGCTGCAGATGCGTTTGCAGTCAGTTACAGTGGATTGCTGGGTAAATTGCTCTGTCTCCACGCTGACAGACATTTCACGGTGGATATCAGGGAGCACCGTGGAGGTCGTTCTGATTTAGATTACCTCTCAGGTGTCACAGAGGGAAGGACTCCGCCGTCCGCTCCGTCCTCAAACCGCTCGCTCTGCTTTGTTTGTGAAGGACAAACACAACACAAGACACATTCTCTGCACAGCGTCAAGGTCAAATAAAAATTCAGGATGATGAATTATTTAAAATGTAATTAAAAAATAATGAATAGATATTATCATGAGGCATCAGTCATCAAGACAGTGTGCTTTTCTTATACGTGCATTAAAACCTCAATCGTGTTTTTCCTGTGAGCTGAAAATCTTTCTTACATTTGGAAATAAAGATAGAAATGAAAGGTAAAAGTGTTTTCTCTCATCCTTCCTCTTTTTCTGTTGTCTATCTGTCTGTCTGTGTACAGGCTCACGAGCGCTCAGAGAGTGTGGAGGTTACCTTCGTCACACAACTCGTCAAGAAGCTGATGATCATCATCGCTCGGCCTGCGCGCCTGCTGGAGTGTCTGGTAAGAGAAACTCAACGTCAGACAACTGACAGACTTCACCTTAATCATAATTATCAGAGACAAAACATGTTGAATCATAGAATCTGTTGTTAGAAAGCAACTAAGTGCATTACTCAGGTACAGTTTGGTGGTTTCATTTTCCAGCTCAAACTCCACTACAGTGGTTTTGCATGTGTCACAGTCAAAAAAATATCCTTATTTATCTTGTAGTGGCTTTTTATTTCACCG
This sequence comes from Lates japonicus, assembly GCA_033238685.1. NCBI lineage: Eukaryota > Metazoa > Chordata > Actinopteri > Centropomidae > Lates > Lates japonicus. The sequence goes on from BRZM01000106.1 coordinate 354,593, forward strand.
CTCAGCTCAGGCTGTTTTAGCTAGATTAAACTAAGTAGATTAAAATTACTGTTTTTGTCAGTGAAATCCTCCAAAAAGGATTTTACTCTTTAATAAAAAAAGCTCTACCTCTGTGACAACAGACTGAGCACTAAGCAAATACAAGAGGCACATAATACACAACGCAAACCATGGAACTAAGCTTTCTGTTAGACATATGTTTTAAAATATGCTTTGATCATTTCATATTAATTTAATTCAATAATGAAAGTTTCCAGTCCTGGTTTCTTAATGGTTTTAATCAGCCTCGTCCTGGTTGGTTATCCTCAACAGTCACACAGAGTAGTTTGAATTTTAATCACACTGCTGCACTGTGGTGTAAATGAGTGTTTGAAAGATCGCTGTGAGAAACATGACCAGTATTAACTGGAATAGCTTTTTCATCATGTACAGCTCGTCTCCACGCATGGTTAATAAACAATTTAGAGCTTCCTGCTCCTCGGTGTGAAATGATTCAACCACAGCAGTTCGTTTATAGACTTCCTCTGAGAATTTTAAATCAGCCTAATGTACATGCGCACACACACACATTAACACCTCTCAGCTGGTCGGGCAGCGGCACTTCCTGCGTCCTCCACATACACACAGCTCAGTTGGTTTGGGTGAAGATGGTTGAAAATCTGAGGCCAAACAGGTGAAACCAACCTTGAGCCAAGGAAGGAGAAAGTGAAGAGGCGAGCGGAGATAAAGACGAGTGTAAAAGACAGATGGATAATTGGAGGAGCAGTGGAGGGTGAGGAGGGAGGAGGGCAGGAGCCGAGGCTTACATCAGTAGTTTTGACTAATCACATGCAGGTGAAGCTGTGACACCATACAGGATGGGCTTTTACAAATGGAAGCACACAGATAGAAGAGGGGGCAGGGAGTGTGTGTTTACACTGTATATACTGTATGTGTGTGAGCTGCTGAGGTGGGGGTGTAACAGCAGCAGCCTCCACTTCATCTTTGTCAGGGGACACAGGAGTTAAACTGGGGCACGAGAGAACAAAAACTTCCATGACAGCCTCCTCCCTTATTGTTGTTCAGCCACTCTGAAGAGGCTGAAGTTTAATCTCCAATCAGAGGACACTGCTGCAGAGCGCTGGTTGTTGTACTTAGACCTAGATGAGTCAAAGACAGCGATGAGACTAAACTAGTACAGGCTCCTCGTTAATGCACTTAACTGTATTCTAAGATGAACATAAACAGCCCTGAGTCAAGCTGTCGTTTACACGGCAGCAGCAAACCTGCCTTACACCATGTAAAGGTCAAATATTTTCTGGATATTCCTCATTTCTTCCTGTAAATGCTCCTCCCCTGCAGGAGTTTGATCCTGAGGAGTTCTACCACTTGTTGGAAGCAGCAGAGGGCCATGCCAAGGAGGGCCAGGGCATCAAGTCCGACATCCCCAGATACATCATCAGCCAGCTGGGCCTCACCAGGGACCCCCTGGAGGGTAACGCCACCACCAGAGTTTCCTTTGTTGATTTCTCCTGCTCTGGTTCAGTTTGATGACTGATCTGTGTGTCTCTGTAGAAATGGCCCAGCTGAGCAGCTATGACAGCGGAAACCCAGAAACCCCAGAGACTGACGACTCAGTGGACGTGAGTACAGAAGCAGAAAATGTTTCTAATGTCTGTCACTGTGAAGGAGAAACATATTCCTACATTTTCTCTTTTTGCTTCAGAGTCGAGGAACCACAGTCCCAGCAGCTCCACAACAGACCAAAACCAAAACACCCAGAGAGGAAGACTTTGAAAACATCAAGCTCATCAGTAACGGAGCCTACGGGTAACAACACATCATTTATCCTCTAAAATAAGATATCCGTCATTTGAAAGAAGACCTGGGCAGTGATATTCATTTAAATATTCTGAACAGTATCTAATTGAAGGAAAACATCTTGTTTGTTTTCTTGTTTGTTGTAGTGCTGTGTTTCTGGTGCGTCACAAAGAGACCCGGCAGCGTTTCGCCATGAAGAAGATCAACAAGCAGAACCTGATCCTGAGGAACCAGATCCAGCAGGCCTTCGTGGAAAGAGACATCCTGACGTTCGCTGAGAACCCGTTTGTCGTCTCCATGTTCTGTTCTTTTGAGACCAGGAGGCACCTCTGCATGGTGATGGAGTACGTGGAGGGTAAGATGTTTAGTGTTATTATTAGTTTATTATCAGCAGTGGCTGTAGTGTTGTGTCGTCTAATGTCGCGGCTCTCGTCTGCAGGTGGAGACTGCGCCACGCTGCTGAAGAACATCGGAGCTTTGCCGGTCGATATGGCTCGAATGTACTTTGCAGAGACCGTCCTGGCTTTGGAGTATCTTCACAACTACGGCATCGTACACAGAGACCTCAAACCTGACAAGTACGACACACAAACAAACGCACGTTTGTTCTTTGTCATCATACTTCAATTCAATCACTCAGCATTACTGTGTAAATGTAAATTAAGCAGCATGTTGGGGTCGTAACCTTTCATTTTCTCTCCTGCAGTCTTCTCATCACATCCATGGGACACATTAAGCTGACGGACTTCGGTCTGTCAAAGATCGGTTTGATGAGTTTGACCACAAACCTGTATGAAGGACACATAGAGAAAGACACCAGAGAGTTCCTTGATAAACAGGTGATAGCTCACATCTTAGGTTTTTCAAAAAATGTGTTTTTTATTTTGTCCTAAAATATAATCATATTTAAAAAGTGCTAAATTGCAGCTAATAATCATACAGTAAGTACATTTCTGTAACTTATTTCCCCTGCTGTGATTGGTCAGATTCTTACAGTGCCACATTTTATTTGCAGAAAAATTGTGGAGATTTAATAAAATTGCCAGATCTCGTCAGTATTAAAGGATCTGCCTTTGTTCGTGCGACCTCTTTTTCTGTGTCCTAAGCTGATTCCCTGTGTGTTTACGCCACTCCAGGTGTGTGGTACTCCAGAATACATCGCCCCAGAGGTCATTCTGCGTCAGGGCTATGGGAAGCCGGTGGACTGGTGGGCAATGGGAGTCATCCTGTACGAGTTCCTGGTGGGCTGCGCTCCTTTCTTCGGAGACACGCCAGAGGAGCTGTTTGGTCAGGTCATCAGTGGTGAGTAGATCATAGCATAGATGATAGCATGTTAGCAGCTAGCTCACACCCCAGATAAGCTCTATTGTCTGTTATTTACGACAAACTTTTTGAATTTAAACTTTTAACATTTTCTCCAGGAAATAAGATTTTCTCAAAACAGACAGGAACGATTCACAAAAAGAAGAAGAGCAGTGTTGAACTGTCTCAAGTTTCTGAATTTACTGAAACTTTAAATGAGTCTGTGCAGACAAAAACACACCAGAAATGTATTCTTACATTATGGATAAAACACTTAAAAATGGATGTTGTCCAGTTCCTGCTCTCCAGTAAAAAGGTATGGTTATGTCTGTATTTTACTGAGTGTGTTTAATGTTTGAGACTGAGAGCTTCCAGGAGAGAGAAGAGCAGACCTGATAAAACCATCAGACATGGACAGATAGAGATGTTACTCTACAGCAGAGAGGCACAGGCCTGACTTACAAGGAATGAAATCAATTGTGATTTCTCCTCTGCGTTGCTTTCTCCTTTGAATTCTCTTTGATGAAAGGGCAAATCAATGATCATAAACTTGTATTGATCCCTGTATATCTCTTTTATGACTGTCTCGGTCTGCCTCTCCATATTGATGCAGTGTGTTGATAAAGAACTGAGAGTGTGCCTCGATAACACTGTATTTTTCTCTTGATATCTGTCAGTGCTTGTCAAACTGTGGAGCAGGACGATGATCAAAACGACCTTCATGAGAGGATATGATAGGAAATGTAGCTATAAAAACCCACTCCTGGTTTCTCCTGATGTTGTGTTTGTGTTAGATGAAATCATCTGGCCAGAGGAAGATGAAGCTCTGCCTCAGGAGGCTCAGGACCTCATCTCCAAACTGCTGAGACAGAATCCACTGGAGAGACTGGGCACAGGTAACAAACATACAGTCAGCATGTTTACACTCACAGGTACAGAGACCAGGGCAGTCTCATGTTGTGAAAATACACACAGCACATGTTGTTGCAAAGCATTTTAACTTTTAAATTACTGGAATACCTTGTACCCCTCTGTTCCTTCACTTCTCATCCCCCTCTCTTCTCCACCCTCTCTGTCCTCTCCCTCGCTCCTTCATCTCCACAGGAAGTGCCTTTGAGGTGAAGCAGCACCCGTTCTTCACGGAGCTGGACTGGAACAGCCTGCTGAGACAAAAAGCCGAGTTCATCCCTCAGCTGGAGTCTGAAGACGACACCAGTTACTTTGACAGTATGTCTGTTTGTTTGTTTGTTAAAGTTCTCCGCTCGCACTGTACTCAACACACAACCTGATGATCACTGTGTCTCCGTCAGCTCGCTCTGATCGGTACCACCACGTGGATTCAGAGGAGGAGGACGACACCAACGACGATGAACATGTGGAGATTCGACAGTTCTCCTCCTGCTCGCCTCGATTCAGCAAGGTACACGCTACACCCATTACAATATGTCAGTTCATTTAAGGATTTCTTAATATAATAAACTCTGTTATATTAATCTCCTATGACTTGTTTTGTGCAGGTGTACAGCAGCATGGAGCGTCTGTCTCTGCATGAGGAGAAGAGGACTCCTCCTCCCACCAAACGCAGCCTCAGTGAGGAGGGAGGAGATCGTATCGACAGCCTGAGTGGACTCAAGTCCAGAGATCGATCCTGGCTGGTGGGATCTCCAGAGATGTGAGTTCTTCACCTTCATAAAACAACTCATACAAGAGGGCTGTTCTAGTTTCTTTATTTTGTAGTTGCCCATGTGTCTGACCTCTCCTCTCCTTCACCTCTCCAGCCTGAGGAAGCGTCTGTCTGTTTCGGAGTCGTCCCACACAGAGAGCGACTCCAGCCCGCCCCTGACGGTCCGGAGGCGCTGCTGCTCCGCCATCATTGAGATGCCACGCTTTGCCATCTCCTCTGAGGAGGAAGGAGGCCAAGGGCAAGGTAAAAACCACAGGAAGGATGCACTGATGGCCTCTATCTCTCCATCTTCAGATCAGCACAGACAGAATAAAAGGAAGTTGTTGAGGCTGTAGGAAATGAAAGTGTCTAAACCTGACATGTTACACACCAGGCAGCTGTGTGTGACATAAATGATCTGCACCTGAATCAGCCTTACTTTGAAAACAGTTTCATAAAGCAGATGTAAAGATATTCAGTGGGAGATTTCCTTTGAAAAGTCTGTAACTCCAGGTCCTAACTCAGCCTGTTTCTTGTTTGTCTCCCAGGTGCAGCTGGAAGTCGTAAGAGTCCCAGCCTGCTCGGTCCGAGTGCAGTGAGGGGCCCGCGGAGTGATGAGCTGCCCCTCGCCATCCCAGAGCTCCCAGTGGAGAGAGAGCTGAAGCTGGACGAGTCTCCCACCACCCCGAGCTCCACCTCCAGTCAGCTGAGCAAGGCCACGCTCACACGTCAGTACAAACGTCAGAGACACAGGGGGGAGGGGGTCTAACATACATAGTGGAAAACAAAGAACACTCCATCTGACCTTTATCTCTCCGTCTCTCTCGGTCAATGCAGCGGGCAGCTCAGGCGATGTGTGTGAACGTGGTAATGGAGGTAATGGTGGTAACGGCGGTGCCAGTGGAGCTGCTAAAGGCGCAGCAGACAGCGACTCTCCATCGACTCCGAAAGCCATCAGCGACCTGGCGGCTCGCAGGGCTCGCCATCGACTGATGTCTGGAGACACAGACAAACACACGACAACTCCGAGCTCCAGACCGCTCAACAAGGTCATCAAGTCAGCCTCGGCCACCACGCTGTCACTGATGATCCCTGCAGGTCAGTGACTCAGTCAACACGAGGGTCGCATTTAGTCTGTGTTGTAAACAAGGTAATAATTCATTAACACGTCTATAACAACACCGACAAAAATGATTCTCTCCCTCCTTAGACCACCACGGAGCCTCTCCACTGGCCAGCCCGATGTCACCCCACTCACTGTCGTCCAATCCATCATCACGGGACTCCTCTCCGAGCCGGGACCTGTCCCCGGCTGTGAGCAGCGTCAAACCCGCCATCGTGATCCACAGAGCGGGCAAGAAGTACGGCTTCACCCTGAGAGCGATCAGAGTCTACATGGGAGACTCTGACATCTACACTGTGCATCACATGGTCTGGGTGAGTCCACGGTGCAGCTGGAGCCACGAAGCTCACAAACATGATTTATTAATTAGTTTTTATAACAGCTTCTGTTCAGCTGCAGCAAGTATTACTATCAGATGTGTAGTAATATGAAGTATTTTTGCTTCACACTCTCTGTGTGGTAGTGACTGTGGTTGCAGTGAGCTGGGGTTCTTGTTGTTGACAGAAGATGGCAGTAAACAACAATACAACAGCCTCAACCCACAGGATTCTCCATCTGACTCCATTGTCTCCCTCATCCTCCCTCTTTTCTTTATCCCTCTTTCTCATTTCCCGCTCTCCATCTCTCTGCTCGCCCTCAGCATGTGGAGGAGGGGGGTCCGGCCCACGAGGCTGGGCTGAGGGAGGGAGACCTCATCACCCACGTCAACGGAGAGCCGGTCCACGGTCTGGTTCACACCGAGGTGGTGGAGCTCATACTGAAGGTACACACACAATCACATTATTTTCAAGTTTGTTTTTAGTTTTCTCTTCTTCTTCTTCCACTGTTTTAAAACTGAAAATCCACACACACTGATATTGAAGTGAACTGAAACTAAAAAAAGAAAAGAAAACGTCACTAATGCAGTTCCTGTTGTCCCTCAGAGCGGAGCTAAAGTGTCCATCTCTGCCACCCCGTTTGAGAACACGTCCATCAAAGTCGGCCCCGCCCGAAAGACGAGCCACAAATCCAAGATGGCAAGACGCAACAAGAAGACCAAGACCAAGGAGGGGCAGGACAGGTGAGCCACACACCACACCTGTGTCCTGTCAGACATCACTTTAACTGGATTCATCAGCTGATCCCTCTGCGTTTGATTTGTCTCACAGTAAGAAGAGAACGTCTCTGTTCAGGAAGATCACCAAGCAGGCGTCTCTCCTCCACACCAGCCGCAGTCTGTCCTCTTTAAACCGCTCCCTGTCCTCAGGGGAGAGCGGCCCTGGCTCACCAACACACAACCTGTCGCCACGGAGCCCGACGCAGGGCTACAGGTCCACGCCAGACTCCGCCCACTCAGGTGAGAGACACAAGCCAGCATGTGATACCAGCACTCACACAAATGGATATAAATGGAATAGTATTTGATGTAGCTTCATCACTGTACTCCCTCTTTGCCCTTCAGTTGGTGGAAACTCGTCCCAGAGCAGCTCCCCCAGCTCCAGCGTCCCAAACTCCCCGGCAAGCTCCGGCCACATCCGGCCCAGCTCCCTGCACGGCCTCGCCCCAAAGCTCCAGCGCCAGTACCGCTCTCCCCGACGCAAGTCCGCAGGCAACATCCCCCTCTCCCCTCTGGCACGCACACCTTCTCCCACGCCTCAGAGCAGCTCACCGCAGCGCTCTCCCTCCCCGCTGCCCAGCCACGCTCTGGGACAGTCCGCCGTGGGCCAGTCATTCCCCGTGAAGCTCCACTCCTCCCCTCCCCTGGTGAGGCAGATATCCAGGCCCAAGAGCGCAGAGCCTCCGCGCTCTCCGCTCCTCAAGAGGGTGCAGTCAGCCGAGAAACTGGCCGCCTCCCTCTCTAGCTCCCCCTCGTCTCCCTCCGGGGTGGCAGCAGTGGGGGAGAAGAAACTGGCAGTGGGAGCAGCTGTAGGGAGTCGAAAACACAGTCTGGACATCTCACACTCAGAGTTTAAGAAGGAGATTCTGCAGAGGGAGCCGAGCCTGCAGAGCCTCCAGGTACGAGTTCATCACACACCAGTGAATTAAACACAAATCTCACAACCTATTGATTCTATAACAGTGTGTGGGCCTCAGTCTGAAAGCTACTTTATCTGCAGGATGTGTAGCTGCTCATTTCACTGCATGTTTAGGGATTTCTGCATCAGTCTATATTCTGTTAAAGCTCCTCTGTGTCTTCTTCCTCACTGCCTCTCAGGAATCAGCCAGCGAGGGTCTGCTGTCCTCAGCAGGACGGGGTGTGGAGAAGGGCAGCCTGCAGAAACACTCCTCCTCATCCAGGAAGTTAGGACGTCAAGAAGGGGACAGTGCCCTGATGGCGGTGTCCGGCTCTCTGGGCCTGGCCCCCGGGAAGAGCAAACTGAAGGACAAACTGTCGGCCATCCGGCAGGACAGAGCCGAGCGCAGGGAATCGCTGCAGAAGCAAGACGCCATACACGAGGTCGATTCATCTGAGGACGAGACAGACGAGGGCTCAGAGGACAGCCAGGACGGACGCAGGGGGGCGACCTTCACCCCCCCTCCCCTCCTGAGGCCCACCACCGTGAGAACAGGCCCCGGGGGCACTCTGCCGTCCCTCTGCCTCTCCCCCTGCACCCCCCACGCTACATTCACCCACACAGGGCCCTCGCAGGTAGGCAGACCCACCCCCTCGCACACCCTCCCCTCCGTCTCAGAGACGAAGCCCGGTCAGAGCACCTCCTCCCCCGGACTAAAAGACGGAAGCTCTGCCTCATCCACGGAAGATGGTGTTAGACAAGAGAGGAAACTTCTGGAGCAGAGCGGTACCACAAAACCCACTCAGGGCCCCCTTCCCTTCTCCACTCCAGGCAGTGCGTTCATCTCAGTCGGCAAGGACACTTTCCTCAAGCCGGCTCCTCCGCAAGACACGAAGAGTCTCAGGGGGAAAACTGGTCCGTCAGAATCCAGGGCTGAAGACCGAGCCCAGGACAGCCCCAGAACCACAGTCCCATCTACCACAGTCACTACAAGCACCTCTGACTACAGAACAACCACGAATACCACAGACTCCAGAACTACCACAAGTACTACAGACTGCCAAACCACTGACAGCCGCGAGACTCCCCGCACCTCCTGCTCCTCTCCAGGGATCCCCAAGGAGAAGAAGGAGGCCGACAACCGGAGACTATGTGCAGCTGCTGCTGCTGCAAGTCTGAGTGCATCGTCGTCATCCACCTCCAGCTCCAATTCAAGTTCAAGCTCCCCAGTTCCGCCCGCCGAGAGTGGCGTGGACAAAGTTGTGTCCCAGCTGGCAATAGTAGCTAAGAGCGTTCTTGGTCCAGTCAAACTCAGCACAGCTGCAGACAAGAGCCAGAAAGACCAGAAACCATCCAGAGGTGGAGTTGCAGAAGCCCCACCAACTGACCCTCCCTCATTTCCCCCCAAACAGCTTCCAGCCCCTCAGTCGCCTCACCTTTCAGAGTCCCCAACCAGACAGAAAACTGAGCAAATTGCCTCACTGACCACCTCACAGAGATCGGCCAAACCCTCAACCCAAAAAGACTACCCAGCCCCAGCACCACCATCCTGCAAGGACGTCCCAGAAAGACCCACATCAGGGTCTGCAGGAAGGGACGCTGCCACCTCTGCATCTGCACAGCGGCTGGGTGCAGCAGCAGCGGCAGCAGCAGCTCCGCCCGCCCTTAGCACGAGCCTCCCCGTCTCTGCAGCATCTGAGCCACAGCGCAAGAGGTCCGATCCCCAAACGATAGCTGCCGCCGCCAGCGCCACGTCCGCCTCCTCGCAACAAGACAAAGCAACCAGCAAGAAGACGTAGCAGCAAAACGCAAAAGAACCAGAACAAAATGTACAGATCACACCACTCAGTGCTGGCTTGAGGTTTTAAAACTCACACAAACTGCATGTTTGGAAGAAAACAACATATTAGTTACTTCGCACTAACCAGAGAGTTTCAAAGCAACAGAGAGGTGTGGAGAGAGACAGAGAGCTGTCAGAAGCAGAGACAGTTCCAGCTGTTCTGTGCTCTTTATGTTCCTGTGAGTTCGTTTGGTGTCCTGACGCTTCGGTTCCTGCTTTCAGACTAAACTCCATGAGGAGTCAGCATTCTTTCTCTTTCTGCAAACATGTAAGGGGCTGGAAATAAAGAGCTCAGTGGTCCGTGCACATACACTTTTAAAATGTAGACACGTTACACACAGCTTTCTCACTCGTGGTCTTCTTCTGCTGCCTCATTAACTTTCACCTTGATGTTCAGTAGAGCCTGCACATGTTCCTCACAGTTCAGGACGTGCCTAACCGAACACACAATTTCCCTCTTCCCATCCCTCCTCGCCCAACAGAATCTACTCAGCCAAGACTGGAGAAAGACTGTCTCTCAGCAATAAAGTCCAGCGTATGTTTAGCAATCTGTGTAAATGCATTACAGTGTGTTTAATAGGAGTAAATCTGCACCGTCTATGAACACTCAGCACCCAACTAACTAGGCCAAATTAAATCTTCCTCTCGCTGTAGTCCCTGATGATCCGACTCTGCAGGTCTTGTGAAGGGGAGATTTGTTCCCTGAGCACTGACTCCAGGCATGTTTCAGCGATTTGAGGAGATTCCTTTTAATGCCACAGTTGGATTAAATTAGGGTTTGAGTATTAGACTAGAGAAATGAAAGGTGCAGTCAGACTCCACAGTTTAAATCTGAATAATAAAGATCTGTAAGTTACAGACTTCCCCCAAATCAGTATAACTCTCGACCTTCGCCAGGACTTGACACACACTGTGGCAGTTTAGCTAACTCACAGTTAGTGTCAGCTTGATTTTCAGATATCTGGAAAACACTGACTGCCCGGGAAGTAGGGAGAATTACATCTAGCTCAACACGTGTCTGTTAGCTAAGATGCTATAGGGTTTTGTTTCAGGCTGGAAAATGTCCAGCTTTTCTCTGATCTGATGATAACAAATCTCTTGTCAAGTGTTTTAATTCTGCTCGGCCGTTGTTATTAGCACCTGCAACAGCTTCTCCACACTGATACAAACGTCGATCTGTCGGACCACCACCTTTTTATTTCCGGTCCCATCAGCCCCTGCAGGCTGCAGTAGTTTCATTTGGTATCTGGACCAACTTGCTGTGTTTTTGCCTCTAATCCTGTGAAGTTATCACACTTTACTTTGTATATGTGTGTGTGTGTGTGTGTGAGGAGGGGGAGAGAGTGTTTGTTCATTTGTGCATGGTTATGTATATATATATAAGAATATTTAAAGTTCTGTTGTGCATCTGTTTTATACCCTGAGCGTGTGTGTGAGCGTGTGTGTTAGGGTTAGGACACCCTGCTACCTGTGTGTGTGTGTGTGTGTGTGTGTGTGTGTGTGTGTGTGTGTGTGTGTGCGTGTGCTGAGCTCTCTGTGTCTCTGTCAAGCGTCAGGTTCAGCATAAACTTTAATGTCATTTGTCTGAAAAAAAGACAAATAATCACTAAAAGGAAAGTTGGTGGATGTTTGAGCACTGACTGTCGTGTGTTGGGTTGGAGCTTCAGCAGGTAAAAACAAAATGCAGTCAGCCTTTTTAATTCAATTCCTCCTGTTGTTTTGTTGTTGTTTATTTCCTCCTGTGTCGTCCTGATGACATCCCTGATTCCTACAGTACGTTTTAAAGCAAGAAACAGTTTGCAGATTTTTTTGTTTTTGTTTGGTTTGCGTCACATTTCGAAGAAAGTCGCCTCTCAAAACCGACTAAACCCCCACACCGAGCCCGACCCAGGTGTGCATGTGAGTCCACTCGTGTTGTACATTTAAATGTTTTCCTGCTGTGTTTCCAAAAAAGCAGGTCGACGTTCTTCTTGTGAGTTTAAGATGAACTAAACCTCCCTCAGTGTTTGGTGTCTTTGCTGAGCGTGTGTCACTGTTCACATGCTCCAGTTTGATTAAGAGCTCGTTTCAAAAGGACACTGTTAAACTGACATCAACACTGACTCTGTATTATGTTTACATGTTGTTTCTTTTTGTGTTTCTTTTTTTGTCAATGAAACTTGTTGCCTGTAGCAATCAAACCTCCTCTGACAGGCTGGGATAACCTGTCCACGTGGTCCTAATGTGGTGTGTTAATATTTAGTGTGATGAAGAGGTTGAAGAGGATTCAGCGCACATATGTCAAAATCATCTCCGCTCTTGTGCACGGCGCAGAAGTGTGTTAACAGGTGTGTCTGTGGAACAGATCAGTGGTACTGAGACTCGGGGAGAGGAAGCAGCTCCCATCGTTCGAGTTGTCGACCTCTCTGGATTTATCTGCAGCGTGCCTCGGCCAATCAGACAGTCGGGAAGCTGATGACTAATGCGTTCTCTCTTTGTTGGCGTCAGACTCGGACAGAATCGTTAACCTGCTAGATTTAATGTTATTCGCACACACAACACAAACGTCTCGTCACGTCTTAGTGTGGTAAACCCAGGAAGATGAGGGGACACTGCTCAGAAACCAAACAGGTGGCACAGTCAGATCTGAGTGTGAACATGGACAGACTCACTGTGAAGTTATAGAAAGTTTAGAGCCCAAAAAAGTTTTGTCTGTTGTGAGGAACAAGTACAGCTGGACTTTTATACCCCTTTTTGGTTCGGATCCAGTTCCAGGTTGATAAAACACCTGGATTTGCTCGTCTTTGAAGCTTACAAATCTTCTTGGATTCAGATTGGATCAAATGCTATCAGCCCTGAAACCAGAAGGTTTCCTGTGTTTGCTGTTTTCAGAGCCTCATGTTCTCAGCTCTGACAGTTTGAATTCTTCTTCCACCTTCTAGAGTTTAGAGTCTAGAGCTTCACTGACTCCTTTGATTTAAAAGACTTAAACTCTGATGATAGTTTGTGCTTTAGTGCTCAAAATCGCAAAGCAGAATTCAAACTGGTGACGCAAAGAAGCAGGACTTAAAGCTAGAACTGAAATTATCGGTTATATCCGTGTATATTGGCCAATAAGTTACAAGAAATGTCAGAACATAAAGATGTTTGAGATAAATGAAAGGTTTTTAAGACATCTTTATTTAAAGAAAAACGTATTTCGGTTTTTTGGTGAATCATTTATCCGTGTGTGCTCTGGAATCCAGACGAGCTGATAAAAGCTTAATTAATGAGTTAATTAAATCCTGAAATGTGGTTCTTGCTCAGTGGTTTTGTCACTAAAAATCTTCCGTATTAATCGCAGCTCTGAGCTGAGCGTTATTCTCGTGAGGCCGACGTTCTTATTTTGCATTCTTGTTAGACGCCCGCCGTTGACTTCAGCCGGAGTTGTGATTTTCTAAATGTAATAACCTGAGCGTGTTTGTGTGTAATCATGCACAGTCCAACCCATCTGCTCTCAGCTGGTCTCACTACTAATGCTACATGGACAGCTGCCTCACACACACACACACACACACACACAGATCAAACTGTGCAGCATCTAATCTAGTGATGCTCGTTCCACCGTCTCCAGTGATGGTATATAAACACACACACACACCTTCTCCCGTGTGTAAAGATGATGGTCAGCCATCTGCTGGAGAAGCGAAGCAAGTGTCAGTTCCTGGTGGAGTCATTAATCTCAAGCCTTGAGGTCAACATTTTGGGGTCAGGTTGGCCAACAACAACAGCTCTACCCAAGCGTCCCTCAGGCCGCTCTGTCCATTGGTTGGTTAGTAGTTACACTCAGCATTTTATTGCTTCCTCAGTCTGTATTTTACCCATCGGCCTCTACGCTCTGTGGCCAGGAATACAAACCAGACATAGAGTTCATTAAACCTCTGAGCGCCACAGGTCAAATAGAAAATGTAATCCAGTCTGAAAGTCAGGATTTCCAGGCATGTGTGAGGGAGTTGTGTCTGTTGGTGAACCAGTGCTGATAAAATAACCGAGTTTTCTACAATTTAACAACTAAACAAATTTTTCTTTTGCTCAAAAGCTAGAAAAGTCTACAGACACAGCTCAGCTCCATATTATTTGTGTGTCCCGGTGACCTGTCCCGTTTAAAATAAAATTTCCCAAACTTGAAAAGATTTCTAAATAGTTGCACAAAATCAGGATTTTAAACTTAAAATGATTTCCTTAAAATGAAATCAGACTCCTGTCTTTCTGTGACAGACATCAGGATTTTATTCAGTCTAAACTTGCTTTGTGTTGTCGATTGTGTCTCGATTGTCTGATTGATCGGGCGCAGGTTGTGGGTTTTATCCGCCTAATGAGCTTCCGGCGCCTCTGACTCTGGCTTAGGAACAGTGCAGGTTCTGTCTCTAGGGCATAGATGATTTAAACATGTGACTTTGGGTGTAATGATGCAGGTGAAACCTTATTACCACTAGGCGCATGCACACCGCAGCGCACCGTTCTGAACCACCATTACATGAGATTCGTGATGTTTCAATGTGCAGTCCGTTAAGCTTGTGTCTGTGTCTGAGGAGGCGTTTTCACCTAGTTGAGCAGCAGAAACCGTCTTTTATTGACTTGACTGCAGTGATGGCAGTATTTCAAGCTGTGTGTTGTGTGTTTGTCTCTGAGGCGAGGTGATGAAGGGAGGAGGGAGGAAGATTCAGCAAGAGTACGCCATAAAAAGCTTGAGAAAAGACGTTAAGAGAAAGAGAAAAACATTGCTAGAGTAAAACCAGTGCAATATCTTTATTTTTTATTGTGGTAAACATGTTGTTGTCAATCTTACCTTACAACAATAATAAGTTTTTATGTACGGCTGAGTGTGTGGCGTGCTGATTGTATTTTATGATGTTTTCCTCTCCACTCACTTTATCACCTTTATCTTGGAACATCATACTTTTTACATTAAAGGCAACATTTGAGGGAGAGATTCTTCTGCCGCTGAACTCACATAAAGTCAGACACAGTAAATGAAGATGGAGCCGGGTTTTAACGCTGCCTCAGGCTGCTGGAGCTGCTACTGCAAAAAAAAACTCTTTGTCTGATCAGGTCACTTTTGTCTGTATTTGAGTCCTTAAAGGAAAATCTGGTCTCTCTCAGGCCAGACTCACCTGTGGTAATCTTGTCCTGACCCGTCAGTCTCTTTTCTTTTAGACTGTAACCCCTTCCTCCTGAGCGTAAGGTTTTTCCACCGTGCTCTTACACGTGCGCTGTAGCCTGCTCCAACTCTCTCTGCTCTAACGTCGCCCACAGACACGGATTTCTAAAACTCTTTAAAATTTAAAATGATCCTTCAAACTCAAAGTCTGATTTATTATTGTTGTTATTTTACGCTGTTAGCATCTACCGATCCAAATAGCCTCGAGCACTAGCCTGTTTGAAATGTTCAACCAGTGCATGCTACAGGCAGCAGAGGAGAAGACAACTAAAATCCTGAATGACCCCAATGACCTCGCTGCAGTGGGCCCGTTTTAGATCACTTGAGTTTTCTGGCCTTAAAAAAAAAAAAGGTAAAAGAGTCTCTGTTCCTCTGGAAGAGAAGGCGACTCATTTGTAAATAGACCCAGTATCTCTGTTCCATTTGTAAGTAGTTTTGTCAGTGCTGTTAATTCCTCTCCTTTCTGTTATATTGAGGTGGAGGCAGACAGATGTTCAAACAGACTGTGTTTGTGAAGGGCTTTACGAGAAAATCTGCTTTTATAACAAGTAAACCGAGACTTAAAAGAAAATCCATCAGCTTCCTTTTGTTTTACGAGAGGTGTGTATTATCTGTAGCCTTTTCCTCTCAAACTATATCAGATTTTCACCTCATAAATACTGATGTAAATTGACCCCCCCGTCCTGGTTCATATGACATTTGATTCTCTGTCATTGTTCTCATCACGTCCTGGTGTCCTTCCGGAGGAGAGTGAGGTGAGCGGAAAAGTGGCAGTAAATTATCTGTAAACTCATTTTCCCTGCAGTTCTGTGTATTATCAGTGAAGTGGCTTCATCCCAGTCAGTTAGCTGTGTTTTGCGGCGCCAGGCTCCTAATGGGGCCTTCAAATGGGCCAATCAGCTGCTGGATGTGTGTCCGCCGTCTCTCTGTCTCTCTTGAGAGTTCAAGCGTCTTAATAGTCTTCAGAGACAGCTTCAGCGGGGCTTGCAATTGCATTTACGGTAATATTTAATCTGTGCAGCGCCTGTAGCAGCGCTTCGAGGAAAGAAAGCAGGCGGTAAAATGGGCTCCATTAGCTTCCCTCGCTGCTGCAGCTTCTTGCTAAAGCACCCTCACTCTCCCGTAATCGACTGCTGAGGTCAGGGAACCGCATCGCCTGGTTAAACACCACCTACCACACTGCGTTCTGGGATAATTGGTCCCTCTCCCCCTGCCTCACCCTTCCTTCCCGTCACCGATTCCTTCCATCCATCCGTCCGAGGCTGTCAGGCGGAGGAAGGGGCGGGCCTCTCTCAGTCTTTACTGGAGTCCTGAGGGGACGGAGGTACATGGCGGCGGTGAGCTCTGACAACAGGCAAACAGCCGAACTGCACACACGCACCAGAAAAAACCGTGGAGGGCAGTGACAGGCAGGCAGCGCAGGGTGAATTGCCAGCTTAAAAGCACCGGCTCAACCTGGCTCTACATGACCCAGGCAATTCATTCAGGCTGCTGCTGAGGGAGGGAGGGAGGGAGGGAAGGATTGAAGGAGGAAGGGCGATGGGAAAGTGAGCGGGAGGAAACAACTGGCCAGGGCTGACCTCGTGCTATCAGTCAAATGGGAAAACTGAAGCCATCAGACTCTGAGGTGTCTTTGACTGACCTTTGCCTGCGTGTTCAATAGGCTGAAACCTTGAGGTTTATCAGGAAAACCTTGATCAAATTTTGTGGCATCTCAAAGATGAGGTTAATTCTTGAAGATTAACACTTAATTCCTCCTCCTGCTGTGCCTCCGATTCTCACCTCGCTGCAGTGGCAGGTGGCTCAAGGATCTGATGACATCACTGGTGGGCTTGGTTACAGGTGCAACGCACAGCACAATGAACACAGGATGTTTACACTCTTACACTTTTCCACCAAATTAGCTTTAGTTCTTAAAGCTGGGAACCAAATATATGTCGTTTGAAATGCTCCTTTCCATGTTTGTGGAGAGCGGGGTAGGAGATGAGTGTATTCTCACATGTGGATGAGATGGAGGCTGTGGAACTTCTGAAATGTTGAAATTTTCTTTTAATCTTTAAAACTCACACATGACATCAGATGAAATTGTAAACTGCATGCTAGCATGCCTGCATCAAGGATTTAAATACACTTACGAATATAACAAGTTGACTGACACGCATGATGTGTCCTGTTTGTTTTCGATTGATTATTGCTGACTATTATTGCTGCACATCAGCTCTTACCCAGATTTGAATCTTCTAGCTCCAGTTAATTAGCGCAACTTGCAGCTACTGTGTCCACGTTTAGTGGTAAAAGTTAAATTCTTCTAAAGTAACGTCCCGGTTCCTCCTCAACTCGCCCGATCATTATCAGCCACAGAGGAGAACAAAGTTACTTCTATTTCAACTTCCTCATCACCATTAACAAGCGGACCAAAGTGATTAAATCTGTCGTGATTGGCTCAGGCCTAGCAGAGAGATTGCATCCCATTACTCCGTTAATGTTCTAGTGGTCTCTGTAGGTAGCAGGTGCCAGGTACTTAATGAGATATCATTGTGGCTGATGTATAGCTACAACGTCTATACGTCGCTTTCCGGGATGATGGTGCCTATGAGTAATAGTGTGAAATAGCTGCCATTGTGAGGAGGAACAGAGGCGGATTGTTGTGGCGTTTCTTCAGATCCATGTATCTGGTTGAAAAGAAGAGACGAGTCAAAGGTCCGGTGTCGTTTCTTCTTTGTTGAAACTGTAAAAAGTGGTGGACGGGCAGGTTACTGTTGTTCTGGACTATATCATAACATTCACCTCCAACCACGTGGCGCCACAGCTCTTGCAGGTGTTCCAGGCGTGGCAGTGTGCATTATTCTTTATGTCCTCATGATGCAGCAGACCACAGCTCTGCTGATATTTAACCTCAGGCGATTGAAATGATTAATGGAAATGTCCATCTGACGATCAATTTATTGACTTCTCTTCAGTACACTCGCCATCTAGTAGCCATTAGTGGAACTGTTACTTCTCTTGTGATGAAATAAAGCAGCAGTTTGTTCATTTCGCGAAAGATGTAACCAATTTGCCTGTGGTTTCTGTCTCATCACCTGTTCCATCCATGACTCTGCAGTTTGAGACCGTGCAGGAGTGATGTTGCCTCCTCAGAGCTCTGTCATTATTCTGAAAACATCTGTTGTTTTATCTGTAAACTGCTGGTTATTGTCCACCTCGTTGTGACCTTCTCTTTCTCCTAAAACTGTTACATTCTCCCCCCTGCAGAGTTTAACAAAGGAAAATCGTTACTAAATTCACCCCATCACAAAAAAGTGTCCTGCAGTGCAGCACACTCAGGTGTGTGTGTGTGTGTTATCTGACAAAGACCTTCCTCCTCACTCTGCGAACAAAGAGGCTGCTGCTCAACAAAGGGGCTGGTAGGAAGGGGTTAAGAGCTCCAGATGTGTGTGTGTGTGTGTGTAAGAGAGAGGAGTGTGTGGGCACCCTGGGTCTCCATCAGTGTCTGGCTGATTGATTGGGACGTCAGCCAGAATAAAAGATCCCGTCCTCACAGCACGGCCATGCAACAGCCCAGGGAGAGAGAGGCACATGCTAACACACACACACACACACAGGCAGAGCACTCAGAGGCACTTGGATACCTGTACTGAATACAGATCTGCCTCCCGCTCCTCTGGCTGTGTTTACACTCCAGGGTCTTGGTGTGTGTGGGCAAGGGCACCATCTGTTCCTCCTCATCGGATTCACTGCAAAGCACAGGCGTCGTTCTGTTTTAGAAATCTCACACATTTATCACCGTGAAAGCACATCAGTGAAATGTGATATCACATATGAAAACAATTTCACATGTGATAAATTACAGAAATGCACACATGTGGTTTCTCGTATGTGCAACAGCGACGGCACAGGTGATGAATGTTCATAAGACACAGTTTGTTTTTACATTTGACACATGAAACATGGAGGTTGTGCAGAGCTGATTAAACACTCAGTGATTTATATCTTGTTTATAAGAGGCTTAATGAAGAGGAGATGAAATGATTTTACCATTAAAAATACAAAGGTTAACACAGCTGATTACAGTAAAAACAATAAATCAAAATGAGGTTTTATTCATGTGTTTTCATTGGCTTCTTACAGATCTGTAAACCTCTGTTTATTTACACTGCTATACTTTTATTTGGGCAAACTCCCATGTTTTACACCTGAGAAACAATATTTCAGTTTGTTTGTTTTATGGCTGCAACTACAAATCATAAGAAAATGACAAATGAAGGTTTCTCATTAGAATCATTGATCACTTCAGGTTCATTTCCTGTCATATCACTCTCTGCTTTGATTTCCCTCAGGTCCTTTTGTGTGTTGCAGAATCACGACATGAAAAACAAAGTAGTGTCGGTTTTGTCTGGGAGTATGGCTTACAGCCTGTAACAGACTGATCTGGTTAAGTATTTTATGCAGGCTGCTGCTGGAGTGTCTTTCTCTTTGTTTCTTCTCTCTGTTTTTCTCCTCATTCATTTTTAAGTCCTGACATCCTCATTCTGCTTTCCAGAGGCCCACATCATTCTCTTTATCTCATCTCTCTCTCTCTTGTGTGTTTCTTGTTGCAGCTGTGTGGACTCACCAGACTTTGGCTCCCCTCCACCACCTCCTCATCCTTCTACATTGATTTGATTCTCTCTCTCTCCTCTCGGTCTCTTGCTTTCTGACTACTCCCACTCCCTCTCATTTCCTTTTAACGCCGCCACTCCTCCACTCCTCTCAGAGGTCAGCGGTGGAGCTGTTTGATGACTCAACATCTATCAGAGAGCAGCCTGGTGTTTGTCTCTGCAGGAGAATCAGCCTAAAATATATGTGCTTTCACACATACAAACAGAAAAGATTATATAGACCACTCATTGTGTTGTATGTAGACAAAAGCAATCTGAACTTTTTATTTAAATGATAATATAGTGTATATCATCATGATCATCATCACTCTGTCATCATAGCCAACACTGTCACACCACTGTAACCTCATCTTCACAGCCTCAACTTTCTCTAACCTCCAGGGCCACAATGCGCTTCAAGGAAGTCCCTGGATGTTCAGCATCTGAACCTTCCTCCTCCTCTCCTCCTCCCTCCTCCTCCCTGCTGTGATGCGCAATCAGAGAACTCTGACTTCTCACTATCAAATACTGGGCGTGCTGAGATGACACTGTATGAACTTTTGAAGCGTACTGAACCTATAAAACTTCAGTGAGGACCTTTAAACACACGTCTCACACTGGTCCTCACAAAGCTGTGTTGAAGCACACACACTACTAGCATGCATTCATTTGTCTGCACTCAGTCATAAAGCTGTGTGTGTGTGTGTGTGTGTGTGTGTGTGTGTGTGTGTGTGTGTGTGTGTGTGTGTGTTACACACTGATCAATAATCCAGTGAACCTGTTTGGACCTCAAATCCCAATCTAGCCTCTGGCTTCACACCGTAATGAAGAAATAGTTCAATCATATTTTAATCTGGGGCTCAGATCTGTTTTTCTCTTCAGCTGCAGCTGAGCCGGCAGTCCGATCATTACCTTCACGCTCACCGTTGTTCCCTAACTCTAATAGTGTTATGGCAATGAACTCTCACCCTCTGTGCTTCATCAATGTCGCTCACTGAGCCAGAGAACAAGTGGATATTCAATTACCAGCAGGAGTTTGGTGGCGTTTGAAGCATTAAAATGTAGATTACCCAATTAAGCCATAGGAGGGCACTGTTTGATCAAATTAGAAATACACAGATCTTCATAAAAGATGATGTTTTCAAAATAATTATGGAAAATTACGCACAGTCTGCTGTGCAAACAGCACGGCATCAAGTGGTTTATTTTAATATGTTGTTAGGTTTACTTCCTTAATTGGTCCATTTTGGAAATATATTCCGATTTGCTGCAGCAGGTTTTGGGCTACAGTGACAAAAAGGAGCCTGAGGTGTGCAGAAGTTTGGGTTTATTTTGGAGGAATTTAATTATCTCCAGCTTTGAGTGGGTGGGGTTCTGTGATATGAAGTAAAGTGTCAAAGCTCAAAATGTGAGCTTTAAATACACCACAGCTGAGGTTTGTCAACACTCTGGTGCGTGGTTGTGTTTGTCTGGACGGCTCCAGTGAAGTCTCAGTGCCACATCACGGAAGTGATAGGTGTGAAAACTTGACTTTGACCTGGAGCTCCATCCAACACCTATGAGCCAGAACCTTATCATCCAGCATCAGGCCGAATCCTGCAGCAGCGTCAACATCTGGTGGAGACTGAGACCAGGAGGTGGGCACATTAATGAACATGGAGTCAAAGTCACATGGTGCTCATAAATCGCTATCAGTGTAAAAGGATTTGGTGACACATAGCGTGCGGTATGAAGTCACAGGTGTCGCACCTGGACACTTTACCAGGTGAGTCAGGTGTACAAAGCTGTGAGCTTCATGTCTCATGTTCTTCTTTTCTTGCCAAAAATGTTTCCAGTACAGATGAATGAACTGTGCATGGATATTGTAACTCTTCCTTTTAGTTCCCTTTGTGTATTTTCTGATTTACAAACACTTTCAACAAACAGTTAAAACAAACACCAGATCCTTTTACACATTGAATATGCAGAAACTGATCTGAGCCACAATCCAAATCAAATCAAATCTGAATCCACTATAGTCCATTTACCAACTGTACTCAAAGCTGAAACTCTCTTCCTCCCTGCTGGACATTAGGTACCCATTACACCCAACAAAACTCTGACCTCTTTGTCTCCGCAGTTGGAAACACCAAACACCTGGAGTCAGCAGCCAGGAGAGTAGCTCCTGCAATTCCTCCACACCTCCTGTCCTCACCCCTCAGTTCCATTACAGTTTGTTTTTTATATCTTTAACCGGAAATCTCCCCTCAACCAGTTTATCTCACTTCAGAATGAAACAGACATCTTTATCTATCTGGGATCTATTTTGTAGATCCTCTGTGATCCACCTGTTGGACTGAATCAAACAAATTGATCCAGAGAAGTTCTCACAGAAAGGTAAGAAACAGCTTTCTGAACTATTTCAGGTGTTTTCTCTGAGCTAAAAAAGATGTGAGACTTACATTTAGTTTAAGTTTGTACTTTATTTTGCTTTTTGCTCCGTGTGTTTTGGCTGGTGCTGACAGGGTTTATGTTTGCTCTGTCCACCATCTCTTCAGTTTGTTTACAACCTCGCTGAGGACTTTGGCTTCCTCTTAAAGCCTTGTAGAATCACTAAATGAATTTGAAGACAACTTAATTAAAGTGGAAAATGACTGTCGGCTGCAGATTATATTGTCTTTGAACTGCTTTCAGTTGATTTGAAGTATTTTCTGTTGGATCCCTGCAGGGACAATCCCACGTTCATGGCAAAGACATGCACACACACAACAAAATTAGCTTCTTTTTTTTCAGATGCCCATCTTCCCTAAGTAAAGAGAATAATTAAGGTAGCAACATGTTGAGATTTGCTGTCTCTGAAGTAGGCTCATGCTTCTCTGCATTACAGTCAGCATGGAGCATCAGCACAGACACAAACTGTTCTGATCTGTGACGTAGACGGAGAGAGACTCTGCGTTAAGTTTGTTGTTTACTGATCTCTGATGATTTGACCTGAGGGCTGCTGGGCTGTACATTTCATGTCTTTGTTTTAGATCTGCTGTCGTTCGATCATAAATGTGTTTTGTGTTTTTCTTCTACACTGTGTTAGTTTTGTCTTTTGACAAATTAGTTTTAATCAATTTTAGTCATGTGGTTGTTGGCTGCATTTTAATCCAGATTTTATCAGAGAAATTTACTCTGATTTCTTTGCTTTTCATTCTGAGGCTGTGTCTGTCACCATCTTTTGGCGTGGTTACAGATGTTCTTACAGATGTGTTACAGTACCCGCTTTAATTAGGCTCAGTCACAGGCTTATTTTCAGTAAATTCTGTTTCATAAAGGTTTAAATCCGTCATAACTGAAGTAATCGTGGAACTTATCCCTGCTGACTGGTTTGGTCCCCAGTCAGGTAGTTTCACTTCAGGCTTAGTCAGTGAAACACAATGTTTTCTCCATGTTCCGCCCACATGGCTCTTCTAACTTTACCGTGTGCTGAACACAAGTCAGACTCAAAATGCATCAGCTGAAGTTATTACCAACTTAAAACTCAACCTTTGTCTCAAGAATCTGCGCAGTGATAAGTTGTTTCAAATGTCATGTGAAGTAACATATAATACTGCAACAAGTTACTGCTGTTGTACAACTGCGCTGCCTCTTTAAGCTTTGTCTTTGACATCAACTCTGCAGAACTCTCTTCGTAATCTTCATTTGTGATTAATTGACGTCTTGAAAATGTTTGAAAGCGATGAACAGGAAGTTGTTAAACCAGGTTGACTCAGTCTGATCACATCAGCTCTTTGAATGGTGTGTTTGACTCATTCAGCTCAGGTTTTCACAATGAACCTGTTTGTTCTGAACCTTTTATGGAAACATGATCCTCAGGTCAGGAAACAGCACCTCACCAGTCATCATTCACAAACTCTGTGAGCAGCGTACTGTGTTGTTTTGTCAGTAGCTACCTCTGCTTTCTGCACAACACTGTGTGATCAAATAAAAGCTGGAATGAATCGGCTCACCTTCTTGTTCCAAGCTTCAGATGATGAGACAGAGTTACTGCAATAAAACATCTTCAGAGCCATTTGAAGGAAGTTTCCTCATTTTCTACTGACAACCTGTACACACAGCAGACTGAATATAAAGTTAGGTTACGTTATTTAATTAAACTTCTTGCCAGCGTTGATGCTTCCTATGGTTATTTTTCAGTGGGATTGTGGTTGAACCAGCTGACATTGCGAGCATTTATTCATTGACAAAACTTGACAAGACTAATTTGGTCTGATTTCTTTTTGGTTTAAGTTCTAGTTTTACTTTTGAAGTCCAGAAAATGTTGTCAGCGAATATGTATTCATCATAGTTTCTCTTAAAGAAATTTATGCTGCTATGTTGCAACATAAATCATCTCTGTGGATGTTGAAATCTTTCAATTAACTGCAATCACACTCTGTTAAGGTTGCTCCTTTTGCACAAAGCCAGAAAAATCAACTTCAGCTTCACTCAGTTAGAAAACGTTGTTAGATTCACTGTTACATCCTTGTCTTTGAGAGCTTTCCAGTACATATATATATATACCTGTATATTGTATATGAGCTAGATTAGTTTAGTTGACTCTGTGTTGGCTGTGTTTAATGACTATGAAGATACATATTCTGGGATGTCAGAGATATGTGTTTGATGTCGGTTGTGAAGTTTTTCTTATCTTGCCATCAACCAGATTATACAGAATATTTGATTTGCTTCTCCAACTGGAGCTAGTAGAGTTGGTAATACTGTCAAAAAGATGTGAGGAGAAGTTGAGAGGAGAGATGGAAGATAGCAGGAGAGAGCCGGGCTTTGATCAACAGGAGATCTCGCCCCGGCTCTTCCAGCAATGAGCTCGCTCTCCTCAAACAGGTCTCTCCCTCTCTCTCCGTGTCTTCCTGTTGTTCTCGTTGTCCTTCACTTTGCCTTTAACCTCAAAACTCACCTCCTATGCATTCAGACCTACAGTACACAGACTCACTTTTTTAACTCCAGCCTTTGTTCTTTGTCTCCTCTTGCCCACAACATCCCATCTCTCGGTTCACACACACACACAGCGAAAAGCCACACCTGAAGATTTTCCTAATTAGAGAAAATACTGAACAAGCCTGAAACAGACAGCACTGTGAGAGAGTGTAGAAATACTGTCACTCAAGATTACCCATAACACACAAGACATTTACCATCCTAAATGGGAACATAACTACAGCATTTTCAATTCCGTGGATATGTTCATTATCATTTGTTGAGGCTACACACCACTGCCAGGCTGTTACCACTGAGCCTGCACGGCGGCAGAGATGCAGGCCTCACCTGAGCTGTGGTGTTCACCAGCTCTCTGCTGTCCTCCTCCTTCCCTATAGTGTTGCTCACTTGACTGCAGCCCCGCCCATCTCTGGTCTTCTTCTTGTGTTCCGACCCATGGCGGGCGTTTACCAGATCGTTTCAGATACAGAGGAAAACTAAACCAAACCTAACAGGCTCATATTAGATAAGACCACCTGCACTCTGGCGTTTGAAGACAGTAACACCTGCTAGAGTCTTTGTTGAGTCATTGTGACAATTTCTTTAAACACAATTTACAGTATTTAAGAATATGCACCATGTAAGCATAGAGCAAAGATTTTAATATTATGCATATTCCCAAGCAAGTTTGCAGTCAATTAGAATTTGAAATTAATTTCCAGACTGCAAACGCGTTCCTAAATTTAGGGTCTGGGGTCTGGTGCGGTGTATAACACACTCAGCCTTGGTCTCTGCTGTGATGTACGGTGAGACGTCCACTGCAGCGCTCAGCATATATTTTCACAGTCAGTGAATGTTTATCAGATGAAGAGCTGAAATCTCAGCTGACTGCAACTCTCACTTCAGTTTTACAGAGGAGATGATGTTGTCATCACCTACAAAAGTCAGGTTTTTGTCATTAGAAATGACATTTTAAAAGCTTCACTCTGAAGAATGATCAAAATGTTCTCACACACTCACACACACACACTTAACACACTTAATCTGTAGATTGAGGGCATGTGGGGGAGGCTGGATATCTGCAGTGCCAGTGTGGAGGCAGCGAGATTGAGGTCGCGCTCGCCGATACTTGTGTGTGTGTGTGTGTAGGTGTGTGTGTGTAGGTGTTGTTCTCCTAGGTGCTCGGCTGTGGAGACTGCAGTGTTGATGGGGCTGAACTCCATCTGTGAGTTCACAAGTGTTTGTTTGCTCTCCGGTCAGCCCGTCTGTGATGTGAGATACGACGTCCTTGTATTTCACTTCTTTGAAATTCTCCACTGAAAACACTGCACGGATAAAAAAAAGTCTGCTTTATTATTTAATGCTACAGCCCATATACAGAGTGAGGTAAACTCAAAGCATCAGTCTGGACCACGCTGTGCAGCATCTCAGAGGCAACAGTTATTTGTTACATCATGAGGCCATGAGGAGTGTTTGTGTCCATTTGAATCTCATTGTGAACAGAAGTGATTTGCGAACTAAACTGAACGTGTTAAACTAATCCTCGCCCCCATGCTGCTGGATGTGACCCTGCTATGGAAACATTTCTGCTGTTGATGGTCAGTGTTCAGTTCTTGGGCACGTTGCTGCTCCACAGGCACAAACACAGCGAAGGTTTTCAGTAAACACCTGCGGATACTGACAGTTAGCCTGCCAGGTTTGACCTTCCTTACAGCGAGGACTGAGGGGAGAAAACATTCCTGCTCCAGGTATATTCTGCTCTTAGCATCATATCTGATGAATAATTCAGAGTTACATAGATGGTGCAGCTTGTGTTTTTACTGTGAAAATGACGCAGCAGAAACTCAGTTTGGACAAAGCCACAGTCGCAGTTAGAGAAGCAGTTTAAAGCTACACTTTAATATGATGTACTGTAAAGATTAGTATCTCAACATGAAGCTAGCTTTGGTTTTGTCTCGAGTTTTCTGTCTCCTCCTCTCCTCCACTACAGTGAGAACTTGCTGTTGCTGAGACCAGACTGGTCTGTTGTGTTAGGACCAGTTTTAATGTTGCTCTTAGATGAGAGAGATTGTGAAGTGAGTGAATGAGAAGGTGTTTTTATGATGTGACAGAGCTATAGAAAAGGTTTGATTTAGGCAGAGAAATAACCTGGTTCAGTGTAAGGAAAGATCAGATAATGATTGGTTAAAGAAACAACCCATCCATCCACACTGACCTCCTCCTCACACAGAGTGTGTCGCCCTATAACGTCATCTGACTTCTCTCTGGCTGGTACGCTCCACTTTTTTCTGAGGAGACTTTCTCCAAACCCTCTGCAGTTTGATGAAAACCACTTCTGGCTTTGTGAGATTAACCTCTGCAGGATCCCATCGAGCACCTTAACCAGACTTGTCCTGCCCGTTCTTCTCTAATTTCCTCTCACCTACTTAAGGTAACCAGACAGACAGGCAAAAGGTTTCTGAGCCAATGACTCAACAGAGAATCATTAGCTTACTCCTGGATTTGGACAAAATCCACATTAAAGCCGATCAGCTGCAGGTACACTATAACCAGCCTAATCCTGCACGCCGCAGTCCTGTCTATTTTATTAGTCTTCTTCCCCAGCCATGGCCGGATGATCACAGGTATCAACAGTAATGCTGCTGAGAAGTTTGAATCTGTTCAGTAATCTACTTAATCCAAGTTTAATCTCCATTGGCTGCAGTCGTTTTGTCCTTTCAGACTGTTGTTAGAAGGTTTAGGCAGCATGAGTGGAGGCAGGGAAATCGACTGATCATCACCCTCGCTTCTAAGTTGTCTAATCAAACCACGTCCCCTTAGAAAGGTGTCATAATAAGATGACAAGACATTAAATTAGTTAGTTAGTTGCTCACATGCTGTGTATAAATTTAGAGATTGATTATCTAATGATTATTGTAGTTTTCTGAGAGTTTTATTCCCTTGTTATAGACTGATGACATGACAGTTTAATGGTGTATATTACCCATGATCCCCGGCTTCTGGAGCAGGAAACCCTGTTTCTAATTCCTGACTGAATATCCTGAATTTCCTGGCTTAATATCAGAGATGAACGCTGGTTTTTAATGACCTCTACGTCTTTTTAACTGACCTACAGTTCAGCTTTACTCTGGAACCTGCTGGGCCTGATTCCAGCTGTTTAAGCTGCTGATTATCACTCAGTTAGAGGGAGATCATACCTGCAAGAACAGGTGTTCAAACAATCAACAATCATTGTTATTTTAAGTAGTTGATTTAAATAGTTACATAATGTTGCTTTAACTATATTAAAGTTTGGACTCAAACACTTGCTGCTCTGATGACTGTTCCAGATGAATTTTAATGGATTCAAACAAGGAAAGAAATCTGATTTCTTTACAAATCCAAATAAAAAGAATATAATGATATACAGTCAGAATATAATCATTTATAAGTAGGTGTTGGTGGGTGCCAGTCAGGAGCCTGAATGACGACGACAGCTGAGGAAAAAAAACAGAATGTGTCCAACAAAACTGAAATATTGTTATGTGGCCTGTTGGTCCTGCAGAGGCGGGAGAGGAAGGACGACGGCAAACTAAATCCTTTCTCCTTTCCATCATGTGTTTAAGAGACAGCTGTGAAATGAAGGTGTTAATTATTCATGGGGTAATATGTATATATTTAAACTGCAAGAATGGAGACAAGCATCCATTATTCAGCAGGCCTGGGCTTTTTTATGAGATTTATCATTATTAAGTGAGACTGTGTGGGTGGTAGAGTGGACACAGGACGAGTGTTGAGATCCATGTATGTGTGTTCGCCGCCTTCAGAATCATAAATCACCCGAGCCGATCTCAAGTGTGTATGTGCGTGTATTTAATTACTTTTCATGACTATTTAATTATTGCGAGGTATCGCCATCAACATTCAGAGCACGAGTGTGTGTGTGTTTGTGTTTTCACAGGATATACGAGTTTCTTATTAACTTGTGGGAGTATTTTGTGCTTAGTTGAGTATTTTGTGTAAAAGTGTGTGTGTGTGTGTGTGTGTGTGTGTGTGTGTGTGTGTGTGTGTGTGTGTGTGTGTGTCCAGCGAGCAGCTGGGCAGTCAGATCTTACCAACAATCATGACCATGGTCCACTAATCAATAACTTCCCCTTACCATGCTGGTCACACCTTAGTACCTCTGTATGTGTGTGTGTGTGTGTGTTCCCAAGTCTATAGAAATGCTAAGTGAGACCCTGAGTGTGTGTGTGTGTAAACCTCCATCAACAATTGGATATTCCTGATTGGGCCTTTTATTCAGCCGTGCAGAGCAGTAATGAATTTACTGAGTTTCTAATGCGTGTAATACTGTGTACTGGAGTGCGGCCTGTTATAGGTTTCTCAACATTGAAGCAAGTGTGCTTTTTTCTCTCAATTATTTTCATTAACTGTTTTCATACAAGTACAAAAAAACAAGATACAGGAATTTTCAGCAGGAAGTGCCTGCATTCTCCACTCAAATATACTTGATACGACCAAAAATCTGTTTCTATTAGTGAGTTTAGTCTTGTTATTGCTGTTGCAATGTAATTAGAACGCTGAATGCTTAGCCTCGATATGATTACACAAACATCCACCCTGTCTTTATTTTTATTTCCTCTGTATGTTTTTTAAATCGAGCTCCTGCTGTTTCTCCTCATCAGTATTCCTGTATTATTGCTGTATATTTTTTTTATTGTTTTTAATACTGCGTGGTGATGCCAAAGGCAATTTTCCCAGAATGGAAACAATAAACTAACTCACTAACTGATCGTACTAAAGAGCTCAGTGACCTTCAAGGTTGCACAGCACAGTTTCTGTTTGTGAGCAGCAACACAACAGGCTGCACAATCTCACAAAATGGGACTGCCAGCGTCTGAAGTGTAGTTAGTATGTTCAACACTCACCACCTCTGGATGCAATTCCAACATAACAACTGTTTGTCAGTAGCTTTGTGATGTTAGTTTCTTTGCAGACGACCATGTGGCTCAGGAGGTGGACGTCCATCAGTTGGAGGGTTGGTGATTTGATCCCCACTTAACTGCAAATAGCTCTCTGCCGTCAGTGTGCGAGCAGTTCATTCACCATGTGCACCACCAAACATTTACTGGAGTGGTGTAAGGCCCACCTCCACTTGTTGAGTGATGGATCACGTGTCACTACCTGGCAGTCTGATGGACACATCTAGTTTTACCAGGAGAACGCTGCCTGTCTGAAAGCTCAGTGCCAACTGTGAAGTTTAGTGGAGGAGGAATAACGTTTGGGAGTTGATTGATTTTTCCAGGTTGGTTCAAGGCCCCTTAGTTCTGAGTTGAATCTACAGTGTACCATGATGTTTTAGGCAGCAGTGTTCTTCGAACTTTGTATCCTGTCCTGTTTTAACATGATGATACCCCTGTGCACAAAGTCATCAACCCCACCCAACATCTTCAGGATGATCTGGAACTCTGACTGGTTTGAAACTCAGTGGAAAGACTGAAACCAAGGGAGTGGAGGCTGTTAGAGCAGCACATTAATTCCCATGGTGTCAGAGTGACATGTTCGATCATCACATATGGGCGTAATGTTTGGATGTTCACATACTTCTGGTCATGCAATGTAGCTTGTACATTCGGTCACAGGAAAATGTTAATCTTCCATAAATAATGTTCATTTAATGAGCTGTAATTTCCGTGTCTTGGCTGTAAACCAGAGGCCGTTTCATGACTTCTTATTGCTGATGTATACTTCATAAACTGCAGTACTTTCCAGCCCTGTCACTGTTGACTGTAGCCGTTGGCAGGGGTGAGCAGATGTTCACCTTGAGTGCTGAGCCAATGCAACCTTCACGGCACAGAAGTCCACATGGAGATTTAATTTACTGCAAATCAATTGAGACCAGTTGATCGATCAGTCAATTGATCAACTGCCCTATCAGATAATCAATTTATCACTATGTGAACCACCGACCTTTTTATGGAGTCGTGTCCTCAGACAGACCTCTCTCTCTGCAGTCTGATCAAACACAAACGTCACATCTCTTCTGATCTCTCTGAGTAACACACATCAGCTGAATTTAATGTAGACTGTAAATTCACATCTCAATATTTATTTCAAAATGTGAATGACTGATTTAATCTAAAATAGTTCTGTCGTTACTCCACTCACTCGTGTAGAGCCTGAGTGACTCTTGTCCCTCGGAGCAACAGTTACTCAGGTTCTGATAAAATATTCTGGATAATTTTCTGCCTCTATAATGAATTCAGAGTAATTGGTTCCTCAAAGGAGAACCTGTCAAGTGGATTCGGCTTATTTATGCTGAGACCTTCGAAGAGCGAATCAACTTTTGTTAATTTCAAGATGTAGATCGTACGAGTAGTGAAATTACTATAAAAAATAGAAGTGATGGCTGAGGGATTTGAGACTAGAGTTCTTAAACTTCTTCAGTCCAGGCCCCAAATAAGGTTTTAAGTCTTTCGCCCCCAGGACCAAGGCTTATTAAAACAGACTCGTTATTACTCATGTCATGTACCCAACTGAGGAAAACTACTCTGGATCTGGACCTGAAGTGAATAAAAACAAATGAGAAATATGAAGTATTCATGTTCCTTGTTTCTGGGGGCTGATCAAGTTCTGATTTATTATCTTAAAATTCTTAAAATCATGGGAATTCAAACCAATTGATATCAGAATTGTGTCTAATAACATGAGTATAAAGGTCATTTTATGGTCTGTCAGAACAAGTTTGTAAGATTTCAAGCCTTTTAAATGTGAAGAATTGAAACTTTTATCTGTTTCTCATCTTTGACGTCATCATGGGCACTGGGAACATGATGGAAAATTTTAACTGCATTTTATTGACTCAATGATTAGTTGCTCCTCTGAGCTGTGGAGGTTTAGATGCATTATTTGTCCTGAGGATGGAGCTAGAGTAAAGATCAGGGGGTCATTACCGGGGGGTTTAAGGGTTTTTATTGGGTTCATAATTTTGGAAAAAAGTAGTTTCTCCACAGCAAAGCATAATACACTAATTTGGCTTTGCACTGTTGCAGGAAGAAGTGCTTTTTGTAATTTATTTTAGGGAAAAGTGAATTCTCTGCAGAGGAGCTTCTCTGGATGTTTTTTTTTCTGTGAATCTCCATTTGAATCCATTGTAACTGCCGTCGGTTCACTGTTACTACAGCTGATATCGTCATTGAGGAAGTCATGTACAGACTTTTCAAAGTCATTTCTCAAGCCTACAAAGGGCGATTGTTTGATTTTAAAAAGACACATAGCTTCATAACTGGCTGCAGTCTGTGTGTTCACATACTAACGGGTTTATTGAGTATACATGGAGGTTTAAAAAGGATCAGGGTATCCACACCTGAATGTTTTCCTTCAGGACTTGTGATTTTGCACAGCCTAAACACATTTCAAAAAGAGGTCGTGTTGCCATTTAGATTTATAAATTGGTTCTTTCTTCAGTCTTCTGCTGATCTAACTTCACGTTTTGATTTACTGCCCCACTGCTCATGGGCTTAACTCCATCCTGCAGATGTTTATCATTCTCAACATTTTTGAGGACGTGCAGTACGAAGTGCTGAGAAGGAACGCAGGGTACCCAGGGCAGCCAAGAACATCCCAGACTTAATCCAGCAGCTTACAGCTCTTCAGCTTTGGCCACAACACTCAGTTGTGTTTCTGCTTTGCTCGTCACCTTGTTTCTAACACCAGAACAAACACACTTGACTTGTAGAGTTTCCTTTACCTGTGTGAGTGAAGCACAGAGAAGTGGCTCAGTCTCTGTGGTCTGAATAGAGTCTGGGTGTGCAGTGTGTCATCATGACAGGACTGTGCTCTGACTCTGGCTCACAGTTTGTGTTCTGAATGAACTACGGGAGGATGTTTATACAGGGTGAGAAACTGCAGACGATGCTCTCCGGTCGGCACGGCAACGGGAGCTTTTGCCACCTCACCTCAGTGAGCGACGGAGGGTAACAGAGATAAAGTTAACGCGTCCTTCAGCCGATCACACCGAAACAACAATAAGAGAAGCAGATTGAATTATCTTCAGCATTTACACACACACACACAGTCGCATGGATGGGGTCATGTGATCTGTACGATCTGTCATCACTGGATCAATCGCCACGCAGAGGTCAATTATTCTACACCTTTCATAATGGTTACAGAGCTATTACACCCTCTTCATATCTGCAGCCAGTGACGGATGATCCCCAGAGTCGACTGCTGTGTGTGTGTGTGTGTGTGTGATGAGTATCAGAGAGGTCTTGTGTGTCAGAGAGATTTCATTTCATTATCTTTTAACCTTTCCCTCTTTCCGTCCCTCCCTTCTTTGTGTCTGAGCAGGAGGTGCCGGTTTAATTAATCCGCTGTGTAACTGTAATGTATCACTGTCATACAGAGTCCTGCTTTGGGTCCAAACCTGCCCCAACCAAGCTCAGAGCCAGAACTGAACTGTGATCATCTCTAAGTCCATTTCATACCTGACCTGACCTGTTAATCTCAGACCTGAGACCTGCACCTGTACCTGTATCACCATCAGACGCTCAGAGCTGCTGCAGACAAAGACAGAGACACACAACAGACCAAATAAATCACACAAATAAATGTCATTTATTTCAACACACCTGTCAGTAGATACTGTTCACTCCTGCCAGCTCAGACCGACCCAGTGGTAGCATAATAATCAGACATCAGTCTGATGTTTTCTCTCTGGGGATCAGGTGGTGACTGACGTATCCATCCCACTGATAACACGTTGAGTCGACACTGAAGCTGTGGTAGAGTTTGCAAGAAGCAGTTATCATCAGTCATATCTGTGCAGAGGTCATTTAACAGGATTTCTTTCATTCTTGTCAGTCGGCTCGTTTATGCTCCCTTTACATATGAAAATAGATTAGTCTGTTTCAAACCATCTGTCCATCACTCCTCATGTACTTCCATGCATCTTGATGTTGGCATGTTAAGTAATACTTCCACTGCAGGGCAGCTTGGAGTCAATCTTTCTGACAACAGCAAACATGGCGACGACGGAGAAGTTCGTAATAACATAGTAAAAGACGGCGGTGGTCAGTGAGGCCATTAAATACATCACGACGTGTGGGTGAAGAATTCTTTTCACTAATGTGAATCAAAAACCAGTGTCAGAGTCGAGGACTGGAGTTCAGGACTGAGATTCGAGTCTGATTCAGCTTAGTTAAGCACTAATGATTCAGACTTGGAGGTTGGAGACGAGGACTTTGACTTCTTTTGGTACATATTTTGTGATAGATCATAATACTTTGGCATATGACATCCATCACTATATTAATACCTTAACATTACTCAGTTTCACATGTGTTCACCAGCCTACATGTGGTTTCACATGTATACTGTTAGTAACCATTAGTGCTAAGACTCAACCTTGATGACTCAGACCAGGACTCTTCTGTGGTTGGTTTTTCCAACAGGGGAAACAGCTGTTAAACTGTTGAATAGTTCAGGGTCTAGAGGTCTGGTGCCAGGCTAACTCTACAAAATCACCACCTGACAGTGACTCAGGCAGTACAGGCAGGATGCGTGTCTTGTGTTGCACCTTGTCTTCTACCCACTGCTAATGTCAGTTTGCAATCTGTTTTTTTTCCTTCAATTACCTCGCTAATTGTGAAATCTGAGTATGAGAGAGATAAATCCTTAATCTAATCTAATAAAACACTGTCCATCCTTTGCCTGTAAGCTACAGTTAGACCTGGAGGCTTCTTTTTACTGATGAAAAATATGAACAATACATTTAGAAATCACTCTGACACAACACGTTACCTGCTCACAAGCATGTGACTGTACGTGCTTTTGTGACTTTAGTAATTAGCGACCAGTGGACACGTATGTGATGACGGAGATGGATTTATCACAAATGGAAACATTAAACAATCTGGAGAGGAGCTCTGGTTGCAGAGGCACATTAAACTGTATCACAATCAATACAACCCGTTTTCCTGCATCTGTATGTGTGTGCTTGTGCATATTTGTGTGTCTGTCTTTCAGTGTGTGTGTCAGTCAGTCAGGTAACAATCCCTTTTGTCAGTTAAGTCACCTCTCCGTATTGATCGGCTTTCCTAAAAATGTGTTTTCCATTGATTGACAGAGGAGTAATTAAATGATGGAGAGGGAGCCCGCGGCTCTGCATTGATTGGCTCCAGCAGCTTTAACAATAAACTGCATCTCAGATGGGAAAGGCCTATTTAATAACCTGAGAAATTGTATTTTTATGGTGAATCATTGACAACAACAGGTAGCAATCATTCCCTGGTAATTGCTGCCTCTGGTTTTCCCTGTTGGACTTCACCCAGACTTCAGAGCAGAGAAGATCAGAAAGAAACAGAGAGGCAGAGATAGAGCGAGCCTGCTCTCAACCTCTCTCTCTCTCTCCTCTAGTTACCTCCGTGGCCTCGCGGTGAACCCGCGTTCACAGCATCCTCCAAGAAACATGTTTTTTCTTTTTTTTCCTTGCTTGGTGTCAGAAATTTCTCTCTCTGTGTGTGGAGAGATGAAATGAAATGCAGCGGATCGGATTCGCTCTCGCAGCACTGCCAGGCCCCCGCTGCTGTGGAGCTGGTGACCGGAGTTTGACTCCTGCATTTGTCAAATCCCGAAAATAACCGATTTTTACAAGGAGATGGAGGAGATAAAAGGATAGAGGAGGGGTGAGGGGGATTAAATAATAGTAAGCAGTAGAAAGAGACACAGCACTACAAGAATCTCTTTCTTAACAAGTACCTTTTGTCTCCTGACATTAATATTTACCACTAAATGTTATTTTGTTTGATTAAAAAAAAAGGGGAAACACTGCCTGTGGTAAGACTAGGTCAACTTGTTTTAATGCAAATCATCTTGTAACAAAGAATTTGAATGTCATTGTGTTGAAAGCAGACAGAGTGAAATGATTACTTTCTCTAATCCCTGGAGGAAAATTAAGTTTTACAGCAGCACAAAAACAAATCAGAGCGGAGGAACGAACAAACTGGATAAATAAAAAAGAGAGAAGAAAAAAGAAAGTGCTACACCAATGAAATGTTGTATAGATAGGTCATAGTAGAAGAGTATGTAAATGTAGTGAATAAAGATGAACAATGTACATTTTATAGCATGTATGTAGAGATTATAAGAGAATACAACAGCACTGTATAGGAAGAATGACACAAATGTGATGTACAGTTACACAGGAAGATAATAGTTGTGTAATGTCAGAGTTTGCTGCAAAGGCATTATAGAAATGTTTTCCTGCTACAAATCAACTTTTTTTTGTTATCTAATTTGAATGTTTAATCTGGAGACAGGTAAACAAGTTGAGGCAACATTACAATTACATCAAACTCACTGGTGCGACTGTGCTAAAGACTCAAAATATTTGCAATGAATAAAGAACAAATAAAGCAGGAATCGGATGAGAAAAGTATATCAGATAAGGATATGAACATAAGAGCCCACATTCTTAGAATTAAGTCTAAGAATTAATAATAAAGATAAAAGATGAGTCCAGCCTCAACCTAACGAGGGAGGAAAACCGCTCAGCAGATAAAAATGCAGTATTTTTAAATGGGAAACAGCTGAATGGTGTGTGTGTGTGTGTGGTTTGTGTACAGATCCTGAACATAACAAATCAGATTAAATCAGTTCTGTGAGACTTGATAAGATGAAGTACTAAGTTTTCTAAACTGAACCTTTGTGCAGTGACTACACCAGTGGAAAGGATCCATAGTTTGAGTTACGAACCCTTGTGAGAAACCAAGTGAAGGTAGAAGGGAGCAGCAGGAGAGGAGGAGAGGAGAGAGACAGTGTGACAGAGACGGAGGGAAAGGGGGAAGAGAGAGTGAGGAAGCAGTGACAGAGGAGTGGAGATGGCAGAGGTTACTGCAGGTTACTGCTCGTCCCCGCTGACAGACCTAATGAGCCGGCTGCACGGCTGCTCCTCTCTCACAGGAGATAATTAAAATCAGAGCCACGCGGCAGCAGAAGCCAGAGCCGGGCAAAAGGATGGAGACGTGAGGGGCCTCGTGCTTTGATAAGAAACCGCTCTCAGACAGACGACCCGACTGAAGCCTGTGGGCTCTCTGAAGCAGGCGGCTGTCACTACTGGCCCACTGACTCCTTTACTCCTCCTCCTCTCCAATCCCCCCCCTCCAAAAGACCCAGAGACTGATTAGGACTGCTCTGAGAGCGCTGTGAAAAACGCTAGACGCGCTGACCCGGCGTTCACCCCGTCCCTCTGTGAGGCACGTCTGACAGATTCATAGAAAAGTGGGGAAAAACGCTGCACGACGCACCACTCACTGCAAAACATTTCTGATGTTGTGTGGTGCTTCGTCAGGATGTGACAGCGGTTGTAAACACATCGTGGCAGTGATGATGCCGGCACTGGTGGCTCTCTCTGTGGCTGTCAGTGTGTGTGTGTGTGTGTGGCAAGGCTCCTGGATAATGAGGGTGACTGTGGGGCTGTTGTAACATCATGTGAGAGGACCCAGGGTTGTAGTCAGGCAGTTGTAAGGATGCCTCCTGTGGGGTGTGAAAGGTGCATGGCTCTAATCAGTCTAATCTTCAGGCTGCTGCTCTCTCCCTCTCTGTCTCTCTGTCTCTCTCGGGGAGAAGCTCCCCAGTGGGGCTGTTTAAAGCGCTCATGGAAACAGAATAAAATATTTAGAGGTTTATACACTGGCAGCTACAAAAAGATGATGACTGACATGTAAACTTGTCTATCTGTGTTTGTGTCAGCACTGACCTGAATATGAACTGTGTCTCATTCACAGTGTTTGACTCTCAGAACTATGAGGCCACATGTGGAAAGTTGAGGATTATATGTGACGTAAAGCTGTTTCCTTCTAAAATATATTTATATATCCTTATATATGCTAATTTACATCATATAAATACATTTTGGATGGAACATACTTACTGCCTGGATTAGCTAATTTTCCACTCCAGGAAATATGACAAGTGCCACAAATAAAGCCCAGGGAGGAGAGGAGGGTGGGAGGGTGCACCAAATAAGACTTAGGCTCTTAGTTAAGATTAGTGTAAGTTCATTAAAAATAGGGGGAAAAAAACTCAACACGCTCTGTCTGTGCTTCAAGTCAACATTAACTTTAAATATTTAAAGCTGCACTAATCAATATTCTTGTATCAATAATGGATGAAATGGCTATATGTAAAATTAAAAGGGTCGCTCGTGGTGATGAACACAGGACAATTATCACTTGACTCTCAGAGTTTTTTACTTTAGAGATTTCAAATGAACGCTAATGTTGCTACATGTCTACTGAAAGTACAGTTTGTGAACACATTTACCATCATGCTTTTATGAGGTGTTGATGTTTTAAAGTTTGTTTTGCTTTGTTCCCTCTAAGTAGTCAAAAAAATCAATGAATGCAGCTTTTAGAAAACTACAGTATTCCCTAACCAACTGCTCCTGTTGCCTAAAGAAAAAAAAAGGTTGCTGAGAAGGTAGAGACACTACAACAGGTTAATCAGTGTTCATAACCTGTAGCTACAACATAAAAATTAGATGAGTAGCCAGAGATTAAATTCATACATTAATTTAATATCTATCAGACACATTGAAATAACAGTCATGTTTTTAAAGTTAAAGTATTGATATAATATGAGGAACAGTTCAACTGAGAGATTCTGACTTGTGAAATCGATGCAATCAGACAATCTTCTTGTCTTTTTGAACTCCTACTGTAGCTGTTGTGGTGATCTGGTCTCCGGCTGAATAAACACACTGGTTTGCAGAGAGTGAATTAATCAGACAACACACTTTCATTTCAGTCAGGTTAATCACAGAAATAATGTTAAGCTGATAGGATCCATCAGCTCTGCCTAAAAATGAAAAACCTGCAACGTTCATTAGTGTTGGAGCTTAGTGCATCTGATTGATTAGTAGGAGTGGGTGTAGGGACTGAAACTCACAAACTTGGGACTGGATCCAAAGTGTAACAGCTAGTTTGCATGCTGAGTGCTGCATGTGTGATCTGTTTAAACACACAGACCTTCATTTTCCTGATAACACACCTGGAAGCTGTCTGACAGGATTTAGACGCAGGCTGCCACAGGTGTTTTACCTGGTATGAGTGTTAGAGAGTGGAGCCAGGGTGCTCCTGTGTGGCTGTGTTTACTCTGCAGCTTTCACTAATTACATCTCACAGTGAAATGAACACAGCTTCCTGTACAGCACTGTTGTGGTGATTGTGTTGTAAGTGTCCTTGCAGGATGTGTAAAGGCACATTTCAAAGCTCTGGCTCTGTCCCAAGAGTCACTCAGCACATAATTGTTGTTTGCAATTTCAAAGCTATTACAGTACCATTGGTCTGCGCCAAAGTCATCTTTTAAAATGAGATGCTACAGTAGGGAATCAGTTTTGTGACTCTGACCCAGATTATTGTCTCACACAGTTTCAGCAGCAGTAAATCTGGTTTCAGGGTTATAAACCACCTCCTGTAATATTAGGAAAAAATGCTACACAATGTACCAGAACACATAAAGTGCAGAGCAGCAGAAGTTGTACAGTAATGATGTAGCTGTCATTGCTGTGCTGTTTACCTGCTGCTGCAATACAAGAGCAAACAGTGTAACCAGTGCTGTCTGCTGGATTTTTCTCCTGCTCTCTAAGTTTTACCTGAGAAAAGCAAATGAATGAAAATGCTCTTTGTCTGAAAATGGATTTCATGGACTAATGCTGACACAAATTCAGCCTGATTGTGACACAATGTTGTCGTGGTCAACAAATTTCCAGTGTCGAGCCCAAATATAACGTCAGGAATCATGAACCAACCTTGTAGTGTGACGTAATCAAAGAACAGTGACGCTCCACAACAGATGTTTTAGTATTTTTCCTGCCTAGTGTGACGTCTCCTACGACGCGTTCCTTCACATGGCTTAAACATGGCGTTAGGGTTATACAACATGTAAATGAATGATGATTGGTTGGGGTCAAACTTGTAGTGTTCCCAGTCTCCTAACCAAGATGTAGCAACTAGCATGAAAGACAAGAAAATGTGTAGTCTGATCCCAGCATACAGCAGTTTGTTGATGTTTGTTGTTTATAATTTCACTGTTTTTTAATTGTGGTATTGTTATTTTTTACTTTTGTTACTTTTTATTACAACTCTAGTTTTATTTCTGTTGCTCAGCCCATCGGTTCTCTCAGTGTTGTAGCGTCATTGTAGTGTCATTGCTAAGATCTCAAAATGTCGCTAAAAATAGTCGCAACAAACACAAGCAGTCAGATGATCAGGGAGGTTGGAAACAAATGCAGGTTGACCAGTGTTTTTAGAGCAGAAGAGAGAGGAGAATGGCACAGCTGTTCATCACAGGCTGAAAAACGAATCCCTGGTTCAACTTTGACCTCTGTGCTTGCTGTAGTTTTCCTGCACAATGAGGGAGCTCGCCTCCAGTTTTACCTCCAAATAACAGACTGTGTGATCGTCTTCTGCATGCATTGTTTTATTGTGGTGAATAGAGGGTTAAAGGCCTGGAACTGAAGCACAGCCTGAACCACATCTTTATGACTTGTGTGTTGCTGCTGCTGGATGTACTGTATTGCTTTCCTGTCACCCCAGACTAATTATTCTGCTGCTGCACAATCACACATTCACATTTTAACTTCAAACATTATTTTAATGAGGCATGAAAGCGGCGCAGCAGGGTTTGTAGACAAGAGAAAGTGACAGTAAGCCTGACCATGCAGGCGGCTCACATGGGCAGCACATGTACATAATCCACAAATACAGAGACATTGCTCCTGGCAGTATGTATAGTTTAGTGAATGGTGGAGAGACTCGACACGGGGCTTTGGCCATATTACGGCCTTGTAAAGCTATGCTTTTGGGGAGGCGTATCGTCTGATGGCCCTTTTAATCGATTCCTGTGCATTGGTTCTACAGCCCTCAAGCTCAGATTCTCACAAGCCTGCTTGCAGTCTGGCTTTTAATGTGTTGTTAATGCATGAGGAGGCCGAGGTCTTTGTGCTCCTACGACGCTGCTCTTCACATGGCTTAAACTGATGCTAGGGGGTTACAACATGTAAATGAATGATGATTGTCAGTCAACAAACTTCTTGTAGTGTTCCCAGTCTCCCCAACCAAGACAAAGTAAACTAGCATGAAAAGACAAGAAAATGTGTAGTCTGATCCCAGCATACAGTGTTTGTTGATGTTTGTTGTTTATAATTTCAATTGTTTTTAATTGTGGTATTGTTATTACTTTTGTTACTTTTTATTACAACCTAGTTTTATTTCTGCTGCTCAGCCCATCGTTCTTCTCAGTGTTGTAGCGCCATTGTAGTGTCATTGCTAAGATCTCAAATGTCGCTAGTGCCAGTCGCAACAAACACAAGCAGTCAGATGATCAGGGAGGTTGGAAACAAATGCAGGTTGATTCAGTGTTTTTAGAGCAGAAGAGAGAGGAGAATGGCACAGCTGTTCATCACAGGCTGAAAACGAATCCCTGGTTCAACTTTTTGACCCTGTGTTTGCTGTAGTTTTCTGCACAAATGAGTGGCTTCGCCCAGTTTACCTCCAAATAACAGACTGTGTGATCGCCTTTCTGCATGGCTGTTTTATTGTGGTGAATAAAGGGTTAAAGGCCTGGCACTGAAGCACAGCCTGAACCACATCTTTATGACTCTTGTGTGTTGCTGCTGCTGGATGTACTGTATTGCTTTCCTGTCACCCCAGACTAATTATTCTGCTGCTGCACAATCACACATTCACATTTTAACTGGAAACACCGGAGACTTAATGTAGCTGAGGCATGAAACGGCGCAGCAGGGTTTGTAGACAAAGAGAAAATGACAGCGGTAAACCTGACCATGCACGACGAGGCCGGCTCACACATGGGGCAGCACATGTACATAATCCACAAATGAGACATTCATGCTCTGTCCAGTGTGTTTATAGTTTGGTGAATGGTGGAGAGACTCGACACGGGGCTTTGGCCGCCGGCCTTGTAAAGCTGGCACAGGAGGCGGCCATGCGTCTGATGGCCTTTTTAATCGATTCCCTGTGCATTGATTTCTGCCCGGCCCCTCATGACTCAAGATTTCTCACAAGCCTGCTTTTGATCTGGCTTTAATGTGTTGTTAATGCATGAGGGAGGCCGAGGTCTTCGCCTTATGTGTGAAAATATGGGAGTTCAAATTGCTGCCATAATTATATAACCAAAGCCCACCACAAATCATTATTTCAGGTGGTAACGAAGTCAACCCTTGTTTAAATTTCACAATGGCTGCCATTTCTGAACTGTCTTTAAATTTTTTTTCATTCACCGACAATTCATAAAGCATCCATTATGTGTCCCAGACCATTGAAACAGCAGATTTTTCTTTTTTTTCCTGCCCGAGTCCCGTAAATGGAATTTTAATTACGTAAAACCATGCAATGACTTGGAAAGGCCGAATGAAGTTTTTACGCAAAGGGCAGGCAATTTACTTAAGGTGGTGGTTTGGTGTTTGCGAAGATATAATCACGGGATGGGGGTTCGCATCCAGACAAGCACAACAGAGGAGCTTTTGTTTGTCGGGCGACACGCCAGAGGAAGAAAAGAGACCCGGAGGAACAATGGTGCAGATGTGAAGTATTGTGGGTTCACTGTCTCATGGCTGCTGCTCTGGCTGAATGAGACTTAAAGTGTGAGGTGACTTCCATCTCGCTGAGTCGGGACAGTGAGAAGAGCAGCTCATGACTGGACGCTTTCAGGAACTGTCACCGCGCTCATGATGGAGTGTTACAGTCAGCAGGTGGATGGAGGCTCCGCTGCAAATCTCCTCTTCACACTGCTGCAGATTATACATATCCTGTGTTTTAAAAAGGCCTCCAATCTTTGTCTCTACAAAGTTAAAGAAAGGGTTGGAAACATTTTAGAATCTGCTGCCGATCAATGTGTGGCAGAGCAGGAGTCAGGAAGCATTTAGCTTAGCTAGCGAAGGGCAAAGACTGGAGCCAGGCGGAAACAGCTCTGCCTACAGGCTCAGGCAACTGAGAGCGCCCCCGAGGGAATCTGACCTGTCGAGGATTTTTTAAAATTCATCCATATTTGCTTCAACATGTAAATGAAATGCTGTGGTTTCTGCAGGACAATCCCAGACAGAGACTGAGAGGTTCAGCTCAGCTAATGCTATCTCCCCGAGCTTATCACGCCTCTTTATCGCACCAGAACCGAAACTCAACCACCTCTCCCTCTGCTCTGTAATACCTCTGATGATGCAGACCACAGATAACTGGTGCGCTGCCTCCAGTGTGGCCTACAGAGTGTGTTGAACACTAGAACTGCTCATGAAAATAAGTATGAAACAAAATATCTATAAATATTTAAAGGAAGGATTTCACTTCGCGTCCCTCCATATTTAAGTTGTGTTATGCTAAAATAAGTTCTGCTCCCCCTGTGGCGTGGCGTCCTCACCTATCTGTTCAAAGAGACACCCCCCCCCCCTCCCCGCTGGGAGAGACAGTGAGTGATTTAGTGGAAGCGTGTGTTCGGGGGGGAGGACGCAGCATGAAAAAAAACATCAGGGGGAGAAACCCCCCTCCATCATGCCACGTTTCATCCCTTCGCACACACACACACATGGTGCGATACAGGGGCCACGGGGCGGACACCTGTAGCTCCCCGCAGAGCAATGAACTCTGGGAGAAATGGAGACACAGAAGATGGATAGAGAGAGGAGAAAATGGGTTTCAGCACACAGTTGTGGTGACATGGAAAGATGAGGACACTGAATCCAGGACACAACAGCAGCCTTTTATGTGTGTGCGTCAGGCTTTTTTTTAAAGCTTTGTTCGGGCCTCTCCAGTTTCCTTCATTTGTTTTCTTTATTCCCCTGGCATATTTCTCAGAATAATTGCAAATAGCTATTGAGCATGATTACCGTAAACATGGAGCTCTAACATTAGCATAATGTATAACAAAAAAGAACACAAAGAAAACAAGCAGAGCAGTTGAGGACACATCAACTCTGTGCACTTACAGCCTTCCTAGATAAAGTCCTTGTTGCTTCGCCTGCTCGGAAAGTTTCTTTTCACTGCAGCTTTTGAACCCAGCCTTCAGGAGAGTGTGATATGCAGTGAAGCGTGGAAAAGGCTTCTGTATTTAAGTGATTCATACGTCCGTTCGACACAGTTCATACGTGCTGCTGAGGATAACGACTCACCTCAGGTCACATCTTCTGCAGAACAAGGCTGTTCGGTTTAACTCAGCTCATTAACTCCATCACATGAGCTTTTTTAGAAACGTTTATTCTCTCAAGGAGAAATGACTGCACACGATGGCCTCTCTTACAGTCATTGTAACAATTTTTCTGTGGCTGCTATTGAAGAAAACTGTCCTCACCAGAAAGCAGCAGGAACAAAAATGAGCTCTGAGCCAACAAATGCTGCTTGTGTCGTGTGTCCTCGTAAGAGAAAGAGACTGTCCTCCACAGGATTTTACCCCAAAACGACACAGGGTCATGTCCAAGTTACAGAACCAGAGGAGGACATCAGGTGACACTGATAGAGTCTGTGTGTGGAGGAGGGTGGAGTGGATGGAGACTTTAACAAAT
This sequence comes from Lates japonicus, assembly GCA_033238685.1. Classification (NCBI taxonomy): domain Eukaryota; kingdom Metazoa; phylum Chordata; class Actinopteri; family Centropomidae; genus Lates; species Lates japonicus. The sequence goes on from BRZM01000106.1 coordinate 398,627, forward strand.
TCAACGTGTTCATCATCATTCCTGTAGTTTAACAGAGAAACAGTCGGTTTTATTGCTTATGAATTCAACTTTGCATTTGACAGCTTCATGTTGTTGTCAGGTAGTTGCTGGTTCATCCACATTAGAGAAACATTCTTGTTCCCTGCAGATAGTTATTTGTCCAGTATCTGTGTGTGATTGCATCAGTCCGTGGGCGTGTGTGTGTGTGTCAGCGCTGTACATGAGCAGCAGTTTCCAGGAGAGGATGTTCTTGAATGCATCACTCTTGACTGTGGTGTGTTGGTGTGAGGCCTGTGCGGTGGTGGGAGTGTGTGAGTGTTTCGTGTCAGCGAGTTCAGAGCTAAAAGTGAAGTGAAAAGTCGATGGCGGCGAGTCAGTGAGGCGAGGATGCAGGTCACATCTGAAGTTATATAATGTTGACTTCACTGCGAGAGGCTGAAGCTGCAACTACACAAAAACATCACAACAACTTTTCTTTTCAGACCAACAGAATCCCTCAGGAGGTCACATGGTGGAAATCTGTGAGCGCGGCCTGAGGGGGGAGTTCACTGTAACCGACTGACTGACAGCTTTTACGTGCAGTGTAGGACGTACAGTATGTTTTCTATTCACTGAATGTGACACCATGACTTGTCTATGCTTCAGTATTAGACTGAACTTCACTCCAGCAGCAAAATGACAGTAATGTGTGAGCACAACTGAAGTTTCCTCACCAGGAGTGACACTTAAAATTCACTACACTGGAAGGAAATGATGCTGTTTTTATTTGTTATGTAGTGATTCATTGACTGTATCTCTTCCATCTACTGTAGCTTTACATGCTCATATAGAAACAGAAATGTGTTATGAATAGACATGCAGCAGTCGTGGGTGAAACATTTGTGCACTCTTTTCCTTCAGTAGATATTCTTTCCCTGACTGTAACCTCAGACTGATTCCCTTATTTTTGACCCCTGGTTTCTTCTGTGTCTAACAGAGTCTGTGATGTTGCTGCAGCATCTGATGTGATCAGCTGTTTATGAACCTTGTGGTGACAGAGAGGATCTTAGCTCCTGTTATTAGCTCTGTTACACTTGTAAAGACAACTCAGACCTTTATGAATCTTCTGTGTTAATGAACTTTGTTTAGTCTTGCAAACTCACAGCATCACCAGCATTAAAACCTGTGCGTACAGAGTCTGTGAAGAGTTGTAAATGGGGGAAAATAATTGTCGAAAAGTGAGACTCATTTATGAAAGTCTCGCTTCATCTTGCGTGACTTCCGACTCCAGATCAGATTAGTTTCACTTAACTGTTTCATGGCTTTTCCACTTAGTATTGATGAAGTTGATGCTGTGTCGGCGGAGCGGATGAATGCACCATTCAAGTCACCGATTGCAGAAAATAGACTGCACTGTGTCCTCAAATCCCCTGAAATGATCTCTGGAGAAGATTAAATATTATTAAGTAAATAAGAAACAATCAAAGTGAAAGTTAAAAACTCAGATAATCTGCATCATCGGGATTCAGATTCAGTCGTTGCTAAACTGTCATCAGTGCAGGGAAATATATGAACTCAGCTTTTTCCGCTCTAATCTGTAGAAAAGACACATCCTCAAACGTGCTGCTTTTGTTCCAGGGAATTGAGCAAGTGAACTGAACTCTTTAAGGTGACTGCAGAAACAAAAATCAATGTAAGAAACTGCTAAAATGGCTTAAAATGGAAAATACAAAGTAACTTAAGCTTCCTGGCCAAGCATCTCTTCTTCATATCTGTGCAGTGAACTCTAATTTTGGCTTTGAATGCAGCTTTGATCCAGATGGGAACTCGTGCAGGAGCTGCTTTTTACTGGAAGCTCAGGTCTTAAATCCTGCTGTCAGCCGCTGACACAGAATCTGGCAAGACTCTATCACTTCCCTTCCACCCCCTCTTTTCTTTTCCTTCAAACCTCTGGACACACACAGACACACACATACCCGCAACTTTCCCAGAGGTGCAACACAGTGAAATAGTATGATTATGTTGAATCCCTGTCAGTGGCCTGGTCCAGCCCAGTAATCCTCCCATTCTGGCAGCACTTCCTGACTCTCTGCCACAGATCCACTCAGAGCAGAGCCAGAAGAATATCAATAACTGAGGGGATTCAGGAGGCATCTGTCCACACTCACCAATACCTGCCATGTAACCCAGGCCAGGGCAGGTCTGGCTCTCACTGAGCCCGGGTTTCTGCCCAATACCATGAAGGAGGGATGATCATCTCTCTGTCTTCTATAGGTCTGATATCATCTCTCTTAAAAAATCGGAAACAAAACAAACAAACAAACAAGAAAAGAAAACTACGCAAAAAAAGAAAATTAAAAACAAGAAAGGAGAAAGAAATACTGTGACCTTTAGTCCTCAAAAACAATTCCCATAATGCAACTTGATGGCATCTTTTCCTGCCAACCAGATGCCTCCATCTTTTGCACTCCACACCCCCAGTTTACAGACAAAGTTTCTCCAAAGCCACAAGCTTCTTTTATAGATTGCATTATACCACAGTTTAGACGACCCCTCATTAAACCGTCTTTGACAAAGACAAAGCCGATGTAACAGCTTCGGCGTCTGTCCCGCTGTGACGTCCCGCACTCTGTGTTCGTACCTTTAATACAGGATGACAACGAGGAGTAAAGGTGCAACATCCCCACCGTGAACAGGCTGTGTAAAAGGGCCTACAGACACAGCTGTGACACAGGAGCTCCACTTTAACTAACTCCTGTCTCTCTGGTACTTCATCAGATATCATTGTTCCCTCCAACCTACACACCATGTCATTTACTCCCCACACACACACACACACACACACACACCCACCATAACATTTTAAGATTTGGTTTCTGTTGGATTAAAGGTTTCATTCACTCAAGTCAGTGTTCTTCATATAGCGCAGATCATAAATCATTCATTCAAGAAAATTGGTTTTCATCATCCTTCACTGGGTCTTTTTACTGATCTGCAAACGCTGCGATCTCAGCCAAGAAAAAAGAATATATTTAAGAATTTGTCAAACAAACCAGAGATTCTTTCATTTTTACTTCACTGAATCAACAGACTTTTTAGATAAGGAGAAAAAACATTGGCCTAAGAATGTCTTCTAAAAAAGTCAAATGTGTATCTCTGTACAAACGTTAGAGTTAGAACAAATGAACACAATGTAAACTAAGAAAAAAACATATTTAACATTTTCCTTAGTCAGTTTATTGTAGTGAGCCAACAGGAAATGATAAAATACTTTGACTTTAAAAGTTTCAACACTTCATCTAGAAAATATTCAACAGATCATCAGAGCCAAAAATAACACAGGCAGGAGCCACACACACACACACACACACACACACACACATATAAAGGCCAAGAAAGCTGTGGACTTAGGTGAGCAGCTCTTGGAGACTTGCAGAGTGGAAAATAGTTTCAGCCTTCATAAAAAAAAAAGTCATCTCTATTTTCTCCTCACTCCTCTTCATCATCCTCAGTTTTCTCTTTTTGGCTTCTTACTCACCCCCCCCCCCCCCCCCCTCCCCCCCCTCACCCCTCCTTCATCCCTCTCTTCCTCCACACCTCTCCTCTGCTTCAGTATAAACAAATGAGGCCTCTGTCTTTCTGGCTCGTGTCTGTTTCACACTTCCCAGCAGACCTGTAGTGTCTGGTTAGTATGACCGTGCACACACACACACACACACACACACTCCAGTTTCTAGTTCAGGTATTATAAACATGTCAGTGGGGAGGAAGTTAAATGCATCTCTCTCACAGCAACAGTCTGGTTTCCTGCCTGTGTGTGAATGAGTTCAGGCTCAGATGGTCTATTGAATCAAACCACAGGGATAGATTATTGATCAGATCTGGTTTGGTGGTATATAATACAGTTAAGTAATAAAAACTTTGTTAAAACATTCCTCGGTTTCTGGCGGATACCTTACGAAAGGCCTCAAAACTTGGTGGTACTTTTATTATCGGTCCAAAATGTTGTCAGAAATGCAGAACTAAACCCTCCTGACATGACATTTTAAATGCTGTTTCTGGGCCAGCACTGTGTCCAAAGCTTGTTCTCAGACCCTGTGGATGAATGATGTGAGTTGATAATGTGTTTTACCTATTTACACAGCAACAGTATGATTCCCGGTGAATGCTGGGAAAAACAGCAGCAGTATCACCAAATGTAGAATAATCAATATCACAATCTAAAATCCAAGTTTTATGATGTTATTGCTTGTAAATGGAACCTTTTATTCAGTCAAGTCAGACTATAAAAGCAGTACCTCCCTGTCTGACCTCCATCACCCCAGGATGAACCGCGGGATAAGAGCTTCCTTTTATTCCTATTTGTAACTTCAGACTTTGTAGCGTCAGTGTCATGGACGCTCAATTATCTCTGCGCAGAAGTGAGAAATATTCTTTCATCTGAGTCTACGGTGCTGTGAGGAATGTTTTGTTTGTCAATTATCAGACATAATCTGTGAAAGCTGATGATTGGAGCCATCTGACTCCAGAGGATGAGTCAGTCCAGAAATCTGAGCTCTTATGTTTTTACTGTGAACAAAGACTCTGACTCTGCTTTCATTATATCCCATGTGTTGGTTTAAAAACCTCAGTCGGACTGGTCATAGGGACTCCCAGGACAAATCTCGGTGGACTGACGGACTGTCAAAAAATCTATGAAGTCACTTTGAGAGGGATGAATTTCTGTCTCAGTCTGACCACACCAACCACCATCTCTACCACCGGGGAAAGCTGCTGATAGCTGCAGGTCTGCTCAGTGCAGGCGAGGTTTATAGGGACTTTTTTTTGTTCTGTGATATTTTACAGTAGTTCACACGAGGTAATAAAAATTCACCAGCATCATATTCTTTTCCAGGATGGCGCATCCCGTCATGACGTGACCTCTCACTACGACCTACTGTATCTGTGTGTGGATGCTCCTCTTGTTATTTCACTGCCATTGAGAGGTTTAGTTTCACTTCTCACATGACCAGCCGGGCCCAGAGTCCCAGTAGGAGAAGTAGGACTGCCAGTACGACTAATGACTATCAGCTGACTGCTTCTTTTCACTGAACAGACAGACAGACAGACACACACAGACAGTGTTATTCAGTGGACAATGAGCTGAGTGACTGTCCTCAGTGTTCGGCTCATGGAGAGACCATGTGAGTCTCAGCTGATGCCAGCCTTAGCTGCGCTGCTAGTTTTAAAAAGGAAAATGGGCAGCTGGCAGTCCTTTACTATTTCAACTGTTTTTCCAGCCTGATGGGAAGACAGAGAGAGGACACAAGTATGTGGTGTAGCAGAGTGAGCCAAGAGTTACTGTCAACCAGTCAGCTCATTTTCAGTTTCCCCACAGACGGTGCCAGCAGGTGACGCACCTGAAGGTTTTTTAAGCTTTTAAATATTTGGATAGTGGGGAGTTAATTCTCAGATTATGTTATTTGGATGTTAAACGACCATGCACTCAAAGAGCTCATGTAAAATGTTTAAAGGATAACTTCAGTATTTTTGAATCCAGGCCTCATTTTCCACTGTTGAATGATTGATAAGGAAATCCAATGTGTCAAAGTACGTCCACTAAAGTGCTTGTTTTTTATTAGAGTAAGATCCTTTTTGAAAACATCACTATCACTACCAGACAGCATGGGATCTCAGAAATACCTTGGCTTTAGTTGACAAATTTTCTGTAATTATATTTAACAGAGAACAACAGGAACTCCTCATGTTATTATTAGAATCACTATATTTGCCCTTACAGGGTGCAAGGTTTCAACATGCAGCGATGATTAGTTTTCAGCTCAAAGACCTGCTGAGTCTGGCTAAGACTGATGAAGGTGACCCAGATTTGGTGTTGTGCTTGAGCTAAGTTTAAAAATAAGCACAGGACACAAACACTGTACATACTTTGGCTACATCCACACTAATATATTTTGTTTTTAAGACGCATCACTGTTGCTACGTTTACACCTGACATCAGTTTTCCAGCCTTTAAATCTGAGACTAATGGAAACGCTGCCGACCTGTTTTAGTTTGAAAACTCTTCGACATTGCTGTTCCTCATTTCTCATATTTCCTGCTACTTCTGCAGCTGCTTCCTGTTTACACCGGCATGTGCATGTCCAGTGCTCATGAATAGTCATGTGATACGTCTTTACAGGTGTGTCAGTATGGATGGATATTATTTCTGGTACGGAGCTAAAGTGATAATCTCTGGAGACTGTTTTCATTTTAAAAACGCCATTTTTGAAAACGTCTCCGTGTGGACGTCATACAGTGTCACTGGCAACAGGCTGCCAATCTTGCTAACTTGCTAACTGTCAGGTTTTTAGCTGTGATGCCACCAGCTAGATAATACGTGAACACAGTTAATTCAGGAGACCTCCGTCTTACATCACACTGTGAACCTTTGCCTTCACTGTGGAACAGTTTCTACTCCGGCAGTGCAGGGTTATATAAATGTGGATTGTGCGTCACAGATAACAGCTTCTTCAAATGTCAGCACAGTCAGGACGGTTTACAGTTGACAGGAAGTCACATGTTGTAATTTACCAGTCCACACAGAAGCTCAGTGCTGATTTATGTAGCTCTGTAAGAATAACCACTGATGTGACAGGTCCATTGAAATGAATAGATTTTGGTTGTTTCTGCTGCTTTGGTGTTTCACTGTGTGGACACGGGACATTTCACATTTATCTGTATTAGTGTGGACATGGCCTCAGTGTGTGTGTGAAGAGAGAGACTGAGGTGCGAGGGTTTGATGAATGTGGAGACAAAACGAGCTTGTGTTGTTTCTCTGTTAACACACAGACTGCCGTGGAGCTCATTGAGCAGCAGCCTGTTTCTCATGCTGTGTTTACCCTCTCATTTATTTTTAATCCATCAGTGGAAGCCTCAGAGGCCTCACCCCCAGAAAAGGTTAGTGAGGGAAAAAAAAAGTCAAATTGAGGGAAGGAGGGAAGGAAAGAAGGAAGGAAGGAGGGCAGGGAGAAGGAGTCACCTGATGAACAGTTGACATGACGTGCTCACTTCTTCCATCCGGTGCAACATGTGTTTTATTTCTAGTACATTTCCATCCTCTCTTGTTTGTGTGACTTGACTATATTTAGTATTCCATTTGTTCATTTCCACCTCTCCTCTCCCCCTCCTCTAATTCCTCCTCTCCTCTGTATCGAAGGCCAAGGCACTCTGAGGTAGTCAAGGCAAAACTCTCCGAAATGGAATTGCTGTCACCTCCAATTTAACTCAAGCTCTTTCCGAATCCAATCTTACTTCCTCGTAGTTACTTTCTTTCTTTCTTTTCCTTTAATCCGTTGGATATTCTTGTTCTGAATTTTAAGTGAGCTCAGACTTTCTCAGTTTAAAAATCTTGCTCTTCATTTCTGTGTTGTTTCGAAATGTTTCAAAGAAGTGAAAATGTCTGTCTTCAGGGCAGCGTTTAACAGATGCTCTTTTTTTTCCTGTGTAGCTCAGAGCTCTTCAAGTTAAGTACATTTTTAGCAGTGTGATTAAACTCTTGTTAAAACCACAACAACAACAGCAGTGGAACTTTACTGTGCAGTACTGTGCACTGTCTCACTTTTAAAATCTGAAGTCTCCTAAAAATAATGACACTCGTCACAGATTAAAAATTGCAGTAGTTCAATAACTAATTTACTAATTATTGAATCATTCTGTCCTCTCTCGTGATTAAAACGTACACAAATACAGTACAGAGTATTGTTGTTGTTGTTGTTGTGTTGGATTTAAAGAGTAAAATCTACGTATGATGACAACTAAACAGTTGCCATCTTGCCAAGTTTTGACATTGAAACTTTGGTCGATGGTTGAAGTTGGCCCTGAAAGTTTTTCTAACAAGGAATCCAGCTGTGTAGCGGCCTCAGGCTAAAACAAACTTCCTCAGAAGGCAGAAACAGTTTACTGGATGTCACGTCGCCTTCAGCACTTGTCAACTTCAAAGGTTAAGTCGGGCGAAAAGTCGCTGCCTCTCTGCATTCAGTGACATTTGTCTTGACTTTGAAGGTGACGACCACCGAGGGCGGTTTGACATTCCTTAGTTAATACACAATGTGGAAATGGAGGATGAATACCTTCCCCCAAAAAAACCTTTTTGAGGGGAAAAAGAAATAGAAGAAACCTCAGGAGGAGCAATGGAAGGCTAAGTAACTGTAAAAGTAACTATAACCTTAAAATATCAGCCTCAGATTCAACACCTGGTGTGTCTCTGTGTAACTTTGGTTCTTCAGGTTCGATCTCCCTCTAACTGAGTGATAATCAGCGGCAAACAGCTGGAAATCAGGCCCAGCAGGTTCCAAGTGATGTGACTGTAGATCAGTTAAAAAGACTTAGAAGTCTTTAAAAACCAGCGTTCATCTCGATATCGAAACTTCAGCGCCAAATATCAAAGAGTTAGAAACAGTGTTTGGTGTGTTTGGTACGAGACTTCCTGCTCCAGAAGCCGGGGATCATGGGTAATATACATCATTGGGCCGTGTTTTACCGCTAATTAATTACCACTTGTGGCTGCAGAGGGCGCTGTTGCTCAGCAAAAGTTACACTGTGTCGCTTTAAACAGTTCAGGGAAACAAGGGGAGTTCATTGTGTTGTTTTTTCCTGTTATGTGTGAAAATGTGTATTTGAAAACAGAAATAGATGTCACATTGGATGTGCAACAGTCTTGGAGGGGTGAGATATCTTAGATAAACACCACAGCTGCTGATTCAGAATAGTGGCACCTGTGTTTTTTTTCCCCAGTTCACGCAGTGTGTGTGTGTGTGTCAGTGTGTGACAATCAAAGGTTGTGGTGTTTGCTTCCTCGTCTAATAACCCCAAGTGGTCAGCACATATAAAAGGACTTATTCTGTCTTTTTCTCTCATCCTGCACTCCTGTTGGTATAACAGTGCACGTCTCCACCCTGCAGCACACTGGCCTCCATTCAGGTGTGTTTGACTGCACGTGTGTGTGTGTGACAGGCGGTGGTTAACGGGGGGGGCATTGACGGCGACGACGAGGTCAGCTCTATCTTTATCAACATTACTAAGCAGATTTTGTGAACCAGCCTGACCGTACATCCTGTCATTTGCTCACACACCCCTGACCTACCTCTCAACCACCACTCACCTTAGTCAAATATAAACACACACACACACACACACCCCACGCTAATAGGCCACATGCTGAAGAAGGCTTAAAAATAGCCACTGCTGACACACCATAGACTATTATAAACCATGATATAATTACTGCCCGAGGTTTTTTTTTAAGAGTGACAATGTTATTCCTATAAAAATGAGATCTGATGTTTCTGTTTTATATCATGACTATAATTACAGGCATTGATAACAGCGTGTGACCAGATGTGAGGCTCTAATTTTACTCGTTTTGGTACCTGCTCACATGCCCACATGCAGTACATGCTACTAAATATATTCAACAGAATGTAACGATTGTCACTGACTTATTCGTGACAGTGAAGTGTTTGTGCTGGGAGCGTTCGCAGTAGTTTTCCAGAGCGTGATGCAGACAGGAAAAAGAAAAAGTCGCCTTTGCTCAATACACGACTGCTGACACAGAAACACACAAACACAGGAGTCTGCTTTATGATTTAACAGAACCGAAAACTTTCCTCTGTTCGTTACTTCAGCTGCTGAATGGAGACTGTCCTCCACAGGTCGTACTGTTTGCCCTGATGCTGTTTCTTCATAGAAAGGAAACATCAGGTTACACACTGAGTATGTTTATATGCACAAGGAGCCAGATTACTCAGAGACGTGAGGCCAGGCAGGAAGCTGGATGTGTTTCCAGGCACTGTAGTAACCTGGTCTCTGTAAATCTGCGTATACATGCAGCAGCTTCTCACCTAACACCGACCTTATTTTGGGATTTGACTCATGTATTTCTGCCACACTCTGCTGCTCTCACATTTCTTTTTATTTTTACAGAATAGTGAACTGTTGAACTGTAGAGGAGTACTTGTAGGAGCTACTGTACACTGGGTCAGTTTCAGAGCAAGACAGAGTTTGGATTCATTTACTATTAAAGCGAGTTACTATGAGGTTAGTCATATCAAGAGGAAATCTAGCGTGAGACATCAGGTCAGGACTCTGATTAGGGAAACTGGGTTTTCTTGTTTACATGACATTTAAGAAATCTGGTTATAAAGCCAACTTTAACTTCATTACCTTAGTGACATGACAGTTCCTCTCATTCATTACCCATGGGATGAGCAGCTTCAGAGGCCAACCTCACTTCCTGGGCTCCAGCCAAAAAAGCCCTGTTGATGTGAGACAATGAGATGCAGGAAGTCCAGGTTGAGTGACAGATCAGTGCGTTTTTAGGCTTCTCAGATGCTGAACAGTAACGTACCAGAAATGTGAGCTTGCAGGTATTAGGTTGGACAGCACAGGCATCTTGGTAGATGTTGACGCGTCTGGTGAAAGCAGATCCAGGTTCAGCTTCCTTGCTGGGTGTTTGTTTTGCCGGCGCCCTCTGTGTTGGCACCTCCGAGGGGACGGCGTTTTTTCACACAGGGCTAAATTTCCAAAAAGCTTCCACAGGCTGGTGGAAAGACTGAAACCAGAAGAGTGGAGACTGTTCTACCAGCAGATTCATTTGGTTTTGGTAATGGCATGTTTAACCATCTCATATAGCTGCGATGTTTGGGTGTTTGCCTTCCTTTGGCCATGTTGTGTTGTCTTTGTACGTATCATATTCTATGAAAGGGATAAACATGACCCTTTTCATCAGGGCTGTAACTGTAATAAGCCTTCAAAGGCAAAATTGCAGCACACACACACACACACACACACACACACACACACACACACACAGGTAGGTCAGGTAGCAGCAGCTGCTCTCACCTCTGTAGCCGTCTGTTCTCTCTGCTGCCAAAACCAACATCCTCACCTCAGCAGCCCCTCCTCTCTTTCTCTCAGCCTCCCGCTCTGTGTAAACAGGGTTCAAAGTTTCTGGGTTTCTTTAAGTGCAGCTCTCTCGTATTTGACAAGTTCCAACTGCATAAACATGTCTGTCGTTAATGTTTGCAGAGTCTGCAGGTTCCTCTGCAGTCGTTAACCAGTGGTGAACCCGTTGGTCTGCCCGCCAGCACCAGTATGAACTGACCATTTCATAACTCTGAACTGTTGAACCAGCCACAGAAAGAATAGCACTTCAGCAGGAAGAGCAGAGCCAGCCAGCCGCTTCATTTCTGTAAAGTTCAGATCAATAAAACATGAACTGGAATTTGGCTTTATTTTTCCATGAAATATTAACTTGAATCAGTTTTTTAAAGGATGGTCAGAAGAGGTTATTGCACTTCTGAGAACTCTTGCAAATTAGTTGGATTTGCCAGTGAAATTTACACAGCCAAGTCAAAGATCCCACTGAGGCATGATGGTTTGAAAAGATGTGGATTTACAGTAAGGTAACTGAGTTTTACTGAAGCTGATGAAAATCTAATCTACGTAAAGAGTTTATTAACTACATGACATAAATCGGGTTAATAAGGATTAGAAACCAGTCTGAATTTTTAAGGTCAGAAACAACAGAACTAACTTCACTGGCAATGTGATAAAAATCAACTCCAACCATAACAGACAACACAAATACAACAGAGACTAATTAAAATTGGAAGAAAATTAAGAATTAAATACATATAAATACATCCCTTAGTAAAAATGACATGTTTTAATGTGTTTATTTGCATATTTTGCTGCTGGTGGACAGACTGAGTAATGGGGATACTTAATTATCCTTATAAATATCTTTTCTACTTCTATTTCAATTTCTCGATGACAAGCATCAAGAAAGTGAGATAGTGACGACTGAAACCGACTTGACGATCAGGTATATTGCTGTGGAGAGGTGTTACAGAGAGCACATTAACTGTACATCTTAGTTTTATTCTGGTCTGTCATTGTACTTGTGATGTTAAGGTTAATTAGGTACAGCTTATATAATCTGCCTCTGGCTATGTTTGTTATTCTAACCAGTGAAGGTGATGTTCAGTGACAGCTAACCTGGCTGTTTGCTAATAAGTTTTGAAAAGAGAGAGAAGAGACGGCAGATTGGATCAGATGTTTCTGAGCCTTGAAGCTTCACAGTTCCAGGTATTTTATCAGCTTTGAACTGGACACAAAACAGAGCTGAAGCCTGATTTTATGAAGAAAGCTTGGACTGGTTCTACTGTTAGTGTTGGACTGAAACAGGCTCATGGGTTTTATTGTGTTTTTGTTCTTGATGATGGTCTGCTGCTCCTCAGCTGCTGGATGTTCCATCTTCTTCATTTGCTCGTCTCTCACTCTGTCTGCTTGGTGCCGGGCAGGTCGCGTACAGTGGCTTGTTTTCTGGAAACAGCTGTGATGAGACTGAACTAAAACAGAAAAGCTGTGGGATGTAAAACCAAGACCGAGCTGAAAGATGCTAAAGTGTTCTGTGTAGCTGAGGGAACTGCAGAGTCAGGCTTTGTTTTATCACTACAAGTGACAACTTTTATGTTATACATGTATCTTTATGTTTCTTTAGCCAGGTTTTGGCTGGAGACTGGACACAGATCCTGTTGTAGGACGTGCGACATGGAGGGTCAGTGGAGACGTGCATTATGCTGCAGGAGTGGTTTCTGTTTTCATAGCCTTTTCCTCACCGTGAAAATGTGTATTTATGGTAACTGACCATGAATTCAAGCTGCTTCTGTTCTCCCCTAAACTTTAAACTTTTTACAGCCTTTAATCATACAGCAGTGTTTGATGATTAAAAGATTTTGTCTCTTAAAAGAACCTGAAAAAAAAAATGCTGATCCATTTTTCTTCTTCCATATAAATGAAATAAACCTCCAACATAACATGTCATGGAAAAACAAAAAAGGACCGCAAACATAAATGGAGAGTGTGACTCTCTCCTGCCACGAGAAATCCCATCATCATCTGGAGTTTTGTTGAAAATGGAAAATGCAGCATGAGGCCTGTTCAGTTGGGTCTAGACCAGGTAACTGAAGCAGCCATGACTAATGCTTTATGCTGTTCTCATACTCATCAATCTCAGTGACCAACTGAGCCCTAGATTCTCACTGAGCGCGCTCCAATCAGGCCTGAAATCCTTCGCCACAGGATGAAGGATGATTATTCAGAATTATGTTGTATTTATTCACATTCGTTTTGCCCTCTGAGGAGCCTCGGCCCTGCCAGGAAAGTCTTACCTCACAGGTTTAATGTACTTTGAATCCCTCTGTTGCACAAGTGTTTCCTTATTTTGGCAATTATCTCCTTTTTTAAGTTTCAGTTCTGTATTTTCTCCTCAAACACTTTGAGTTCAGCTGGAGGTCAGCGGTGGAGCTGCAAACTGTCCAGCTGGGAGAAAATAGATTGGATTTTAAAATGTATTCTAACTCCTAATTAAATTTAGAAATAGAATCTGTGAAGTGAATGAACCACATCTGTATTCATGTGCTATATAAGCTGTAGCTACACTTCTAGTTTTATCTACGCTCACACTCATTAAATACATTTGCTCACAGTCTGGATGAGCAGTGTGTTACAGCATTTATTCATGCAGCATTTTTGGGAGCACAGATCAGTGAAACTTACCATTTAAAAAACACATTTAAATTGCATGTTTTTACTGGTGCAGGCTGGACAGAAAGTGACTCTGCTCGGTTTGTAAATGCACTTATTTGCATTCTTTCCGAGAGTGAGCCCTACCAACATCCTGAGGCTGACTTATTAACATGTTGTATCTCATTTGTTAAATCAGTGCACAAGCTGAGATGTAAAAACCACATTTTATGATTTCTTTTTTGGAAGGGGTGGGGTTACACGCTGGAACTATTTCTTATTGAACAACAGTCAGTACAGTGAGTGTGTGCAGCTTCCTGAAGTCTTGTTGCCACAGTGAGGTTGCCAGGTTGGATGCCATTAGCATTAGTGCAGCTGTGTTTCTTTATTTGCAGTGTGTCTTTATGCTGATCGTCTACTAGTGAGGGTGTTCCCTTTATTTACTTGTGCTTTGTCTATTTGCTTGTGTTTTCTTAAGTTTCAGTGTGTTGACACTCTCTCTTTATAACAGCACATTTTGTTTAGCTGTTTAGAAATGTATATACGAGGCTGTGTGAAGCTTGTGTTGTGAGCACGATGCATTTGTAAAGATGTGATTAGTTGTCAGTCAAACTAGTTTTCCCTCTGGAGATTCTAACATTATCTAATCTTAGCTAACACGTAGGTTTGTCTGTGAGCCGCAGGAAGCAGCCTTTAACCTTTGGCAGTTCATTTCTGTCACTGTCAGAATTTTTTACTTTGGTTGTCTTTGGTCTACAAAGCTCTGACATCGCTGTCAGTAAATGTGTCTCATTTTTTTGGACCAACGACCAAAGATTTCACCGTGTGTCTCAAACAACTGTCACCTTCTGTCTGTGGCAGAGTTTGGGAACTTTGGGGGATTTTGGGAACAATGAACTGAAATTAATCTTCACTAAAAAGTGTGGTAAAAACAACAGCTCACACTTGTTGTTCACAGTTAAAGAAAAGAGATAAGTCTTTTGTTTTCTGTTGAATCCAAATGCAACACAAAACAGTCAGATCTGGGCTGACCCAGTAGTCGTGTTCGCCTTGAGCTGCAGGTCCTTGGTTTGACTCCCAGCCAACCCAGACCGTTTACTGGATGTCATTCCCCCATTTCCTTTCAGTCTTCATTAGAAGCATCCTGCTGCAGCTGGACCACTCACACTGACTCACACTAACTTAGTAAATAAAGTTTTCAACACTCAATCAACGTGACGTCTCTGCTCTGCTTTGGTTCACACTTTTTAATCAGCGTCTGGTGACACATCTCCTCCTTCTGCCTCCATCATCTCTGTCAGGACCTCCGTCTGAAGGCTGTCTGTCTGAGTGCCTGCTGCAAAGACCTTGCAAAGATAGGACACTCTGTTGCACACACACACACACATTCACCCAAGGCCATCCATATGCTCAAGATAGTACTGATGATTAGTGTTATCAGACCAGGAGTGCAGAGTAAGCAGCGAGCCTTGAGACAGATCGCAGGACGAGTGGGCGGCGAGTGTCATCACTGCATGGTCTGACGTGAGTCACGGCTGAGTCAGCAGTTTGGCCGCAAACATGGAGGAGAAGATTCAGACTGTCACAGTCTGTCTTCACTGCAGAACCTCTCTGGTTCATTTTGACACCTTTTGCTCTGCTGATCTTAGGACGGATCAGTCTGTCCATCTGTCCAACACTTTACTCCAGAGTCAGATCTTGCAACAACTTATTTCCAGACTGACTGGACGTTTATGGTTAATATTCATGATCTTCAGAGGATGGTTGCTAATGGTTTTGGTGACCTCCTGATCTTTTCTATAGCACCACCATCAGACCAAACGTTCCACCTGCACACGGCCAGGTTTCCATGGGATTTAGCAGGAATTCAGACTGAAAACAGCTCAGCTTTAAAACAGAGCAGGAGACTCCATTAGTGGGGGCGTGTTGTTGGAGGTACCGGTGAGAAAATGAAATATGATCCAGGAAGTCCAGTTGGAATAACAGATTAATGGGTTTAAAGGCTTATTAGACACTGAAACACAGCACAGCAGTTTGTAATACCCACAGACAGGACTTCACAACTGTAGACAGTTACCACGGTGGCAACTCTTCTGCCTTTCATCACAACAATCGTGGGGTAAACAGTAGCAATTTGTCGTTTTGTCGTGCAAGGCTCCAGTCGGTCGGACTTTACTGAGCATGTTCATTTTTTCAAAATGTGATTATTTTTTAAATAATGACCCCATGACCTTTTGTCCAGTGCCACCCACAGGACACTCTTTACATTTTTACCTCCACCACCAGCAAAGCTCTAAGAGCAGATAAAGTCAGTGTTGAGGCAGATGGCCGCTCACCCCGCCTCCAGTTCTGTCAAAGGTTTCTTTTTTTTAAAAGGGAGTCTTTCCTCTGCACTGTTGCTAAGTGCTCGCTCAGTGTGGGAGCTGTTGAGTTTTTCTCTGTGGTATTGTGAGGTCTGTACCTTGAGAAAATGCATGTTGTGATTTGACACGATATGAAAAAAACGAATTGAATGTATTTTAAATGGAAACAGTTTTAGCTCCTCCACTTGACATTTGTTGTAGAACTGTATTTGAGGTCTTTTGCCCTTTAAAAATATAAAACAGAGGCCTTACATTTTTTGGAGAAATTTGGGATTAGAGCCCCTTTTAGACAGTGCGCGTTAATTCACAAATGGTTCTTTTGTTAATAAAATTTAAAAAAAACAAAAAAAACATACATATAGTAAAAGTGAAAGAACGAAGGGGGATAAAGAGAGGAAAAAAACAGAGGACGGTAGTGTTGAAGGTATTTCAAACAGCAGAGCGTTTCTTTCTTTCTGCCACATGTGGCCTTATAAGGCTGCTGGAATCACCCACACTGGTCTGTGGAAGTCGAGGGCCTCATTAAGGAATTCAGCAGAACCAAAATAAAGTCAACATTTATTGAGCGTTAAAGAAAACTGAATATGAAAGGAAAGGAGTAAAGGGTGAGGGGGGTTGGAGGCGCGCCCGCCCCTGCCAGCCTACTGTGTTGTTATTTTTGGGAGCTGTGAATGGAGCTGTTATAGTGCAACTATGGGCGGTGTGTTCGTACATTATGCGTGTGTGTGTGTGAGGACGGACTGGAAGCAGAGTCAAAGACTGGCCTTCGTCTGGAGCGAGCGGCTGGCATGTGAGGAGGAACACCTGTGACTTTAGTTTTTAAAGTAATGGAGCTTCAGCGGAGCCCACCTCAGAGAGACGAGACAGAGCTGCCTTCACTGCTCAGCACGTGCTGTCCAGATGAAACACGTCACCATATGCAGAGAGTTTCAGTCAGGAAAGGCTGGAAACACTGCTCAAACCTTTAATGAAAATGAATGTAACAGTACTCCACTAACAGTTCAGATCTGTGTTCAGAGTTTGGCTTAAAGAAACATTCTCCCTCTGCTGAAACATTTTGGGAAATACTTAGTTTGTTAGCTGCATCAAAAGTGAAAAAATAACACCTTCCAAAACTCCAAAGCTGTCTAATTTACATTCACAGTCACCTGTTCATCCTGCTATGTACTGTGTTCAGTTGACAGTAGTAATGACAGAGCGTGTTAACCACTGCTAAAACCGTTTTTCATCAGGCAAAGTTACAGAAATCAGCTGCTCCCTCAGCAGGCTTCACTGGACGAACTGAAATTTTGACCCAATTCTGACAGAATTTGAAAAATCAGTGCATCATCAAAGTTATTTCAATTCTTTCAGAGGGGAACATGAACGTCTCAAGCAAATTTCACAGCAATCCATTCAATTGTTTTTTGAAAAAATCGTGATAGTAGGTGGCACAGAGTGAAAAATACTTTTTTTTTCTTGGATTCATCTTCTAGGGACCATAAATGTCTGTACCTTCATGTCAATTCCTCTAGTAGCTATTGAGACATTTTACTCTGAACCAACAAGGTCACTGAACTAAACATCATCAGTGAACCATGAATAGATTTTGTTCCAATCCACTGAGTAGATATTTCATTGGATAAGTAAAAGTGATGGATTAGAGCTAGAGCCAGATGAAGTGAATAGTATTAATCATCTCATTACAATGAAATGTTCTGCTCTCCTTCCCCAGCAGGACAGTGAATCCTCCACTCTGAAAATACTGCTCAGAAATGGCTCCAGGAGCACGACAAAGAGCCCAAGGTGTTAATGTGGCCTCTGAACTCCCCAGATCCCAGTCTGATCCAGCATTGTGTAGGTCCCCAACAGCTCTGACCTGTCGGACACGGACACGGGACCTCAGAGGGTGTCCTGTGGTGTCTGACACCAGGACATGGGCAGTGGATCCTTTGGGTCCTGTGAGCTCCGGGGTGGGGCCTTCATGGATCTGGCTTGTTCCAGATCATCCCACAGATGCTCAGTCAGACTGGGGTCTGGGGAGGTCAACGCCTCAGGCTCTTTGTCCCTGTTCCTCGAGCCAGTTCTGAACATCAGGACTCACGGTTTCCCAGCAGAACATCCTAATAAGATGATCACTTCATCTGCCTGTGGTTTAATGCCGTGGCTGATCAGTTTATATCACTGCTGTGTGCACTTTCACAAAATCATTATTCAGCAAAATACTTGAATATTTCTTGTAACTTTTCAACAACTTCTTTAATGTATTTTAATATTGGTGAATACAGAACATAGCTATTCTTTGACACATGTGGAAGAGGCACACGGAGACATACTGAGACATAAATCAGATGGTGATGATGCAGACATATGCAGATAGAGTGTGGAGGCTCCTGTATAAGTAGTCAGACATGCATGTGCAATACAAATATGCAAATAAAATGCAAATAGAACGTATATGCACGCAACAGGACTGCACAGTATGCAGAGTCTGTTCCTCTGCAGTACAAGATTTTTAAGTACATGTTGGTGAGTGTGTGTAAAAGTATATGCACTTGCATATATACATTATATATGAACTCCCCCGGGTCCATTTGTATCTATTCCCTTAAATGCATGTGCATGTGTTTGAGAGTCTGTTCTGCTTAGTGTGCAGATATGCAATGGAACCACAGCACCTCCTCCATCCTTTTGTCCTCCTCTCTTCCTCTCCTCCTCTCTTCGTCTCCTCCTCCTCCTCTCTTTCAGCAGGCCCAGTGCCCTCCCTGGCATGCCCACTGATTCAGTCCTCACCACGACTTATTAACAGGGTGGTAAATATTCGCTGGGCTGGACCGGGGTTGGCACGGCGGCCAGCTGCAAACTCATTATCACTTTATTATTCTCTGTGTCTGCCTCTAATTTATTCCCCTGCTGCTGCCACGGTGCTCAGTGCATGCCTGCTGTGCTTCGAGAGCATGCCTGGACCTCCTCCTCCTCCCCCCTGCCCTTCTTCTCCCTCTGCTGAAAAGCTGAGGCGGTGGGAAAAATTGAGGGAGGGATGGAGAGAAAATTGTGGTTATTGGGGGGAGATGGAGGGATAATATGGAGGTGTGGAGGGATAGATGGAGGAGCTCATTACAGTGATGCTGATTTGGGAAGAGGGAAGTCAACCTGCTGCAGGCAGTGACCCTGAAAGGGAGTCGGGCAACAGAGAAGTCAGCATTCTTGCTGTTTTTTGTACTGTGGGGCCTCAGCTGGAGAATCTACACTGAGTGCAGTTTCCATGTCTTCTGTGCATTTTAACTCCATTAGTGGCCGTACAGCTGTCAGTCAACAGGTAGACGTGTTTCCACGTTTCTCCTGCAGCATCTCGGTGGAGTTGAGGGATGATGAGACGTTATAGTATAATGGCCACAAGGTGTACTGCAGGGATAGAGTCACACCACCAGAGTCAGAGTAACAGGGAGACAGTCAGGTTAATTACAGAGTAGTAAGGCATTACACTGTCAGTGAGAGTATGTTACCCTGCAATTATCTTTCAATCAATTTAATTAAAAGTAATGCAAGATAGCAGCACTGAAATAACTAATATGGACTGTGTAGTAAATCTGATATATATGGGTATAGTGTGGTATTAACTTGTCACATTGTTGGTGAAAATGGACAGTAAGACTTAAATGAATTGTTTTACACTTTTACCCTCATGAGTGTAATTTCCACAGCGACTGCGACCTGTGTCCCTCACTCTCCAAACCCCTGACTTTTACAGTTCCAGTTACCTTTGAGGACGCTCAGGTCAGGCCCTCGGTGCTTTGTTTCTGGGAATTTGGGGGTTTACGTAACCTTCATGGATTTTAAATTCTACAGTAAAAGTATCACATTTTAAGGCTTAGCATTTGCAGTATTTTTAGTGATAGTATTTTTCCACTATGACTCAGGAGAATTTCATTCTTGGCAGTGTGGAGGGGGCTAGATTTAGACCTCATGTTGGGAAATAAAACAGCAACTCTTGACTCATAATGTTCTTTTACTAGAGAATAAAGTTGTGTTCTTGTAGTTAGAGCTAAGTTTGCTGTGTTTAGTTGGGCTGGTTGTTTATCAGAGGAATATCCTGAACACTCTCCACTCAAATAAAACTCCTAAGACTCAAACATAAGGCAGTGTAAAGACGCACCAACATTCTGATAAAATATCAGGTCTCTACTGGTTTGTTCATTAACAATACAGCAATTTAGAGAATTTCCAATCGAACTGTGTCTAATTTTTGTGTTCTCCTACCTCTGAAACCAAAACTACGCCCTTAATGATCTTTACATAATAAATTAACTGATTTAACTTTTCAGTGCAAAGTGCAAAGCAGTAATTAAAAGCTCCATTAGGATGAGGAAGTGTGTTAATTAACAGCTTCTCAAGCACAAACATTCAGCTCAGTCTAATACTCACAGACACTCAGCAGTCATCCTGAGAGGAACGTGTCAGCTCAGGACAGACAAAAAGTCAAGCTGTTATTACTGAGAGCAGCGTAAAGTTTCCTCACAGAGAAACTGACACAAACCTGTCTGTGAGCGCTGCAGCTGTCTCTATCAAAACCATCTCAAAAAGTCAAACTGAGAAAAGGCCTCAGAGTCTGAGATCAACAGCAGAATCAGAGGAGCTGCTAAAGGTCTTGAGTAACAGAGGTCTGAGTGCAGCAGATAACAAGGTTCAGCTGAATGAGAATCAGCAGGAGTCCACTTCAACAGAGCTGAGAAGACTTCAGCAAGCAGGAATAATGAGCTGGAAACTTTTATTAAGTGCTAAGAAGTGTGCTTTGGCTACATAGAGTTGCAGAGTTGAAGGAGTTACTCCGGGCGTCCAGGGCTGTTGCAGTAAAAGTCTGGTTCATTTCCTGCATGGACAGTGTGAGGTGACTAATAGTTGGAGCTCTTTCAGTCCTGCAGCAGCATGGAGTCTCCTGGCTGTACGACTGTGTCAGACAATATCTAGGCCTTTGATAAAATGTCAACGGTACGAGCCAATGGGCATAAAAACTGCATGAGAGAAGTTAACTACAACTCCCAGGATGCATTTCAGTAACAAACATCTAATCACAGAGCTTCAAATTTGCAGATGCACTGAATTCTAGCTCAGTTTTAAATGAATTTTGGCAGCAATGAAGCTGTGTTTTGTTTCCAGTTGTTTTATTGAAGCATTTTGAATTTGACAAATGACTCAAGTGTTTGTACACTAAATGTGAATTTTAGACTTTGAGTTACAGTCCACTTCCATGAGGTGTTTCACATCTATATAATACTGTAGATAAAGGGTTTCTGAAAACATTTAAATGATCCCTGTTCCTATGACCTGTAATAACTGATCATACATTGCCTGCTTTTATTCGATCTAATGTCTCACAGAATTAAACTGATTTTCTTTTGATTCGGTTGCACATTGGTGTTGTGTAATATCTTACATTGTTGTGAGCAATAATGTAGGAAAGACAGAAAACTTGACAAAAATCTAATATTAGACATAGTGTATGTGTTTGATGAAATTGAAGTGCTGAGGCCCTGCTGGAAATGTGATGTTGATCTTTGGTGATTTAATCCTGCAGTGTATCTGTGTGGTTTCATCTTGACTCCACATATGACAGAGATCATGAGCACACAGATGGAGAGTGAAACGAGTGCCTGTACGTCTTTGTCTGCTCATCCATACGTGGAGCTGCAGTCCTCTTTCTGAAGCTCTATTGTTCTCTGCCAGCTGTTCTGGTCCAGATCTGTAGATTACAGCCATTAATCTTGTCAAACAACATATCTGCAGATATCTCATTCTCATGATGCTGCAGATGAAGTGTCTGCAACGGGATCTGGATCCCTCTGAAGCCCTGATAAAACCCTGTTAATTGACATGCTAATTGGATGTGTATCATGGTTTCCATATGATCAATGCAGGATGAGCTTGCACAGGGTAATTAACTTCTATGATGGTGCAGAGAGGCCTGGAACAAAAGACTCTGTGACAGTGTGTTTGAGTGTGTGTGTTTATATACATGCACGGTTTGGCAGCATCCGGTTCTTTGTTTGATTTCTGGTCAGAGCTTTTCTGCCATCTTGTTCTGAAGAGGTAGCATTCAGTTGTCTTGTGTGCAGAGAACTCATGGATGTTGGTCCCAGAACGAAGCCATCAGGTCAAGTCGAGAAGACTAAACTGGTTGGTGTGTATGTGAATGTTTTCCTGTAATCTTACCTTTTATATATCTGCTATCTTCAGGACCTGCATGACCTTAAAAAACTGAGAGACTGTTGAACAATATGTAGTTTGTGAGACACTCCACCACTTACCTGACACTTCTCCCAAAGATTTCTAGGATTAAGAGTTGAAAATGTGTTGGCAGTGTCACAGCAGACTGCAGAGGGAGGACAGTGACAGTTAATGGGGCCCTGAGCTGCAGACCATGAAGGGGCTTTTTCAAGCTTTAAGTCCTGCAGTTCAGTTCACTCTGTCAGGTTAAGAATTCTTGGCAGCGTTCCTACTTCTCTGTCTGACTGTTGAGTCTTTTACTCTCCTGGGCCGTACGGGTCTAACTGTGGCTTTAAAGTGTTTCACTAAAATGACATTACATTGATTCTTCTTGCAGATAAAGCACATGACTAGCTGATGGGTAGACTGTGTAGTAACGGCTTTGACTTTGCCCTATGACACAGATCTATAAAAGTTTAACTAGTAAATAAAAGTATATAAAACTTTCTCAGAGCTATTTGTTGATACCTTATGAATTTATGAATTCTGAATCTCTGGGTGCAATGCAGTAAACTTGTCACTGTCCTTATTTGCTCTCACACTGCAGTGATTTTATTTCCTACTGTCTCTGCTCCATGGGAAACTATTTCTCACTTTATTATATCAACAGAGCAAGTTGATTTGAAACTGATTTCCTATATTCACACTATATCTGTGCTGTATACTTGAACACACACACACACACACCCAGGATGAACAGACTTCTCTGTGCCAAACAAACAACATAACTGTGCTGTAGAAATGATAACTCTGTGTTGCACCGATGTTTCAGATATCACAAATAATAATCATTTCTAAATTCTCAGTGAGAGAAACGTAAATATTTACAGTTCAGAAATTTACATTCCTAATTTTTAGTTAAATGTGTCAACAATGCATGGATTGTCATAAATTTTGGCTCAGACGTTCATGTTCTCCTCAGGATAAAAACTTATCACTTTGGTGATTGTCTGGGTTTATTAGGCCAAATTTTCAATTTCTTTAGTGCCTTGGTCTTTCAGTCTGTAAACCTATTAACATGCTAATTGGCATATGGTAGCATGTTAACACCTTAAATTAAGATTGTGACATAAACATATGTAAACATATTTGCATTAGCATGTTAAAATTGTAAATGTGAGGATGTTAGCATGCTGACATTAGCATTTTGATTAAAGCAAACACTGTGCCTAAGAACTGCCTCACAGAGCTGCTAGCATGGCTGTAGACTTGTGGTCTTGTTTAGCCAAGAAAAGCATTTAATTGCTATGGTTCACTTTGTATGTTCCCTCTGTTGAACTGTGGATTAGCACAGACTGGTGTCCTTACCATGTTAGAAAAACTCATTTACTAGAGTCTATAGTCCAATAAGTTTTGAGGGGAACCTCTGCAGACAATTTTGTAGTTTTTAAATTACCACACATTGTTTTTCTTTTGTGTGTGTGTGTGTGTATTTGGGTCCTCATGGGAGGGCTGTTATTTTTATTAGATGTTACAACAAAAATAAAATATTTCCATGGTGGTTTAGCTGCCCCTTTGCTTCACGCATGGCGAGCTCTTCCTGCATTCATTTACCTACTCCAGCCTGTTTTTTCTTTTCTTTCCCTTTTTTTTTGTCCAAAATTAGCTGCAGTTTCAATGTTGGTGAATCTCTCTCATAGTATTTGTTGAGAGAGGAAACATGTTTTCAAGAGCCAAGGACACAGAGAAGACTCTCAGTTGAGCTCCATCCTTAAAAACCCCTAAGAGGAGATGATGGGAGCACATATTCCCCCTGGATCCCAGTCTGCATACTCATTAGAGGGAGCTCAGTACAAAGCAGAACTCTGAGGCCTCAATTTCAAAATCCTCAAAGTGTCTGGTGATGGGATTTTTTTTGGAGGTTTCCACCAAACCTCAGGGACATTATTACATTACACCACCCTGCCCTCAATAAAGTCCCAGTTAACCCATTTAGGCCAGTACAGGCCCTCTCTCCAGTGTTTTGTCTTACACACACTACATCTCTGCTCAGGCCATCAGGTCTAACTCAAAAGGAACTTGGTGTCAGTCAGGATGCTGGAGTAGACTCGACATGTCTGCAGCCTTTTACTTCATGGTGTCATCTCATCAGTGTAAATATGTCTCAGATCCAGGCCACAGAAATTCAGTATGTTATTTCATTGTGTCTATCTGTAGAGTCATGAAGGTGAATATCAGTCTCATCTCTCCCTGTCTTTGTGCTCATCAGGACACATGGAGCCAGCAGAAGGACCAGAGGATGGAACAGAGAGAATCTAAAACACAAGGTGAGTGTTTTCAAATGAAAGCCAATTAAAAAAAACAGGTGAGAAAGAAAGTGCACTTTCATGTAAAGAGCTGGTCAAAAATAACTATTAACACACTGCAACAACAACAACAACAAAAATACAACCTTTGAAATACACATAATGTAAAATATAGGTAAAATATTCAGGCAAAGAACACAAGTTGCTTCAAACCATCAGTTTGACAAAATCTGTTCAGATAATAAAAAGGTGCATAGTATTAAAAGTTATATATTAAACTACTCAAAAGTATGGAGAGTAGTTACTGTGAGGCAACCTGTACCTCAACCAGCTGCTGTGATGTTAAAATGCTCACAGGTTAATAGATAGTTAATGAAAGAGTCCATTGTGCATAATGAATACTAGTAGTCTTAGTAGTAGTTTATTGTCTTTGGAAGTGTGTGTGTGTGTGTGTGTGTGTGTGTGTGTGTGGGTGTGTGTGGGTGTGTGTGTGCACTGAGCCAGTGGAAGTTCCAGTGTGTACAGTTGTGTGTACAAAGGTCAGCCATCATAGTGTTTTTGAATGTATGTAGTGAATTGTTCAGTATTCAGTATGTATCGTATACTGTATCTGTATGTATGAGAGGCTGTAGATCTATAGTATGACTTCCACAGTATTGTGTGTGTGTGTGTGTGTGTGTGCGTGCGCGTATGATTTGATTGGCACATGTCGCGCACGTCCATCAGTGTGAAGAAGAAAGAGGAACATTTAAAGCGCAGTGATTCATGCCCTGCTGCTCTGTTTAATGTCTCGCCGAGATCTAATTACAGCCACTCTGAATCTCTCTCACTGCTTTTAATTAACACGCCCAAAAAAGGGAAATGGAGCAAAAATGTAAAATTAATTGAATGGAATTTGTAATTCAAAGTGTGAGAGTGAAAGAAGGAGAGAAGATCAAATACGAGTCCGTACTTTTAAGAGTTGGCTCCCCTGGGGTTTCCCATCCTGTGTTTCAAGGTTTGTGTGTTGTGAGTCTACAGAGAGGCTACGGCCTCCATTTTCAAAACGAGGCATCAGAATTAAGCTTTATATAGACCAGAATAATGATGTGGGTTCCTGCTGGGAGAAATAGTCTTTTAATAAGTGAGGGCTGGCAGAGAGGGCCACTCTCAGGGCTGCAGAGAGTCTGGATTAATGCGGCAGGCACGAATCATTTATAGAGGAATCACTCAAGCTCACACACTATTGATTTCACCTCATGGGTTCACCAGCACACACACACACACACACACACACACACACAAGCACAAGTAAAGGACTTCATTCAATTGTGTTTTCAAAGAAAGTCAGTTTAGAAAAGAAAGACTTTCTGAACTCTACAATCCTAGGAGGAACATAAAATACAGTCTTTACAATACTGACATGAATAAATGAATTCTTTAAAGTTCACAATATGTATATTTGACAGTACTGTAAGTGTTAAAATCACAAAATGACAAACTGCATTTCAAACTAATTACACTTTCCTATGAAGGTGATGTACCGGTCAAAGCTGATAATAAGAGTCATATAACTTATGAAAAGGTTGAAGAATCAGGATGGTGGGACACACAACTTAACCCTGGAACCAGTAGACAAACATACTGACTGGAAACATCTGTGGTAGCTACATTTGTGTGAAAGGTGTCCACATCTTCCTCCTTCTGGTGAAATTAAGTTATTAAACATTTAATAACTAGCACTCAAAAAGCTTACAGAACCCTGTGTTGACATTTGCTTTTCCTTTTTTTCAGGATCCAGATGATACTGGCAGTTTGGGGGAGGATTGTGTGCTGCCTTGCACACATTCACTGACCTTTGTGGTATGTTTGGATTTTACTTACTAATACACTGTGCAGTCTGGACTGAATTAAATAAACAGTCCACATATAATATCAGGTTATGCTGCCACTTTATTTCTTCTTCTCTAAACTGTGTTCTTCATAATTCTGGACTTGACAAAGATACTCTATCACAGGAATATAAGGAAAAAATCTGCTTTTAATGGAGCCAGGTTGAAAATATGTTCACAAATATATTTGACCAATCACATCTGGTTGCCAGGTGGAACACAGTCGGAAAAACGAGTGAAAATATGGAATAAAAACAAGGTTTAGAAGGTTTATATATATATATATATATATATATATATGTGTGTGTGTGTGTGTATATATATATGTATATATGTATGTATATGTATATATGTCTGTGCTTTGATGGTTAAAGTTAAAATCCTGCTTTCAAAAACTGACTGATTATTATTGTTGTACAGTTCACAGTAACATACATGATTGCTTCAGTGATTAGTTGATAGAAATACAATTAATAATCATTTTACTTTTCCCCATAAATTTGTTGTTGGTTCTTCAGGAGGTGATGACAGTTAACTGTTCATTTCCTGAAACAGCCTCTAATGTTTGTTAAATGTTGTGGTTCAGCTGTAATGTTGAATATTTCTCTGTGTTTTCATGGTTAAACTGTTGATGAGGAATAGGTAGTAGTGTATTGATCATTTTCCTCTGTATATTTCTCTTAAATTTCCTCCAAGTGTCACCACATCGTCCACGACATCATCCACAATCACTGATGACGTCGTCCACGATCGCCTAGACATGGTCCGTGATTGGAGAGTTCCCTGATTCAGCGGCACCGCCCACATTCAGAGAGACATTGTCGATGATCACAGAGAGACTGTCTATGATCTCAGAGACATCGTCCCCAATCACAAAGACATTGTGCATGATCGCAGCGACATTATCCATAATCTCAGACACGTAGTCCATGATTACAGAGACGCAGTCCACGATCAGAGTGTCTATGTACAATGAAGAAGTTCTTTAAGACCAGGTAATTCACAAACAGCTTTACATGAACTAACACAGAGCACTGACATCAAATTCTTTATGATCAGTTTTCAGTATATCAAAAAATTGTAAGTAATCTGCAATTTAAAAATAATGTAGATATAATCTGTATTAATAGAAGTATTATAAAAGTAATAAGCAATATTCGAAGTAAGATGCAATAGTCAAAGCAATCTGTTTTTGGATGTAGTACACAATAGTAAAAGGAACCTGTAAATTTAGAATATGTAATGAGAAAAGTCATCTAATATTGGGTAACAATAAAAGTAATCTGTAATATAAAGGCAAGGCAGAATAGGAATTCAAAATAGAAGTAAAAATGTCACAGTATAGTAAGGCATCAAAAAATGCCATAGTATAATAAAGGGTCAAAAAGAGCCAAAAAATGTCACAGTATAGTAAGGCATAAAAAGGCATTTGGGGAAGAAAATATCATAAAAATACCTTTTTCAGGACTTAGAGGACTTGGTTTACCTTGCCTTGTATATCACAACTTGTCTAAGCCAAAGACACAACTTTGCCAGTCTATGTATTGATTTGATTCGTTTTATTACTTGAGCTTTGTTGTTATAAATGTTTACAGTCAGGTTTCTCACACGACTCAGTGTATTGCATGCAACTTGTGAACCTCCCCCTCTGACCTTGGACTTAAAAGATTACTCCCTTGTTAACCTTCCCCACCTGCCATGGTCGGCAGCCTCGGTCCTCAAGGCCATCTTCTGGTTTGGCCATCTTGTTTAAAAATCTTCTGGTTTGGCCATCTTGTTTAAAAATCTTCTGGTTTGGCCATCTTGTTTAAAAATCTTTTGCTGTAAGCCAAAGGAACTATCTTGACGCAGCCATCTTACCTATGTTTTCCACTGACACACACACATTTACACATGCACACCTCTACACAGTGTTTGTTGGTGAGGTTAAATTTTGTGTTTATTTCATTTTGGTGTTTGTTCAAATAAATACTTCTGAACTTCTCCTGCTGGTTCTCCTGTTTAATATTGTATGAAAGTGACTACTGCTAACCTCTCAAGTAGAGAACTCTAAATCCTTCAACTAACTATTGACAGGGTAGTTTTTGTTGTAGTTATTAAATTAATTATTAATCAAGGTCCCAAATTAATAGTAAGTAAACATTATGACGCTGATTTAATGAATTGGCAATAGGGTGAGGGTTATGAGTTTTACCCACAGCTAGGGTTAGGGTTAGGGTTAGGGTTAGGGTTAGTCAGAGGCTGCTTGTAGCCAGAGTTAGGTTTGTGTTTTTAGCCCCAATTATACATTTTAATTGCAAGCTGCAAGTAGAGAATAGTTGACATTTATGCATTACAAAATTATTTTTGTGACATTAATTTGAAAATAGAGAAAGTCAAATATTAAGCTATTAAACTTTAATTGGTTCTGTTCTACACAACATATAACAAACCACAACACACATAATGACAGATGTTTGACCACTTAGAGACACTGTATTCTCTCACCCCACATTTAATGTAGTCATGAGCACACAAGGATATGCTTGTTAAAGACTTCTACATTTCTACACATCTTTAAGAACATTTCACTACTGTTGTTGTCCCCTTTGGGTTATGCAGTCTTCTCCTCCTCCTCCTCCTGCACAGAAAGAGCATGTTAATCACAGAAACTAAAGCTTCAAGTCATGAAATTTTCATAAAAAATAATTTAAGAAGAAAAAAAAAAACAGTTTAATTATCCCTGAAATGCCTCTATTACTACACACAACTTCTCCTATTCTTGTTGTTTGTAGTATTACAAATTACCTCTTACATTTGAGACACAATATGACATTTTCTGGCACTGGACGCACAGTGACATTTTTTGACACCTTAATATACTATGACTTTTTTTGACCATTTTGGACCATTTTTGATGCCATACTATACTATAACATTTTTTCACACTTTTGACGCCTACTATACTATGAGACATTTTTACTATAGTACGACATTTTTTGATGGTTTTTGATGTCTAAGTATACTATAACATTTTTTCACATTTTTTGATGCCTTACTATACTATGACATTTTTTGACCATTTTTGACCATTTTTGACACCATACTATACTATGACATTTTTTGGCCATTTTTGACGCCATACTATACTATGACCTTTTTTGGCCATTTTTGACGCCTTACTGTGTTATGACATTTTTCAAACATATTGTGATATATCAGCTTAATTTATATCTTGTCTTGCTCTTATCATGCCCGTTTCTATTTTTGCTACTGCAGCACTGAATTTCATCACAGTGGGACTGATAAAGGATTATCTTACTCTAATAAATACTTCTGAACGCAGAATATTTTGTCTGTCTGTTTCATTGTATGAAAGTGAATATTTTTAGCCAGTGGCCACTTGTAGCCAGAGGTTAGGGTTAGGGTTACGACTATTAGCCCCTTGTAACCAGAGGTTAGGGTTAGGGTTACGACTATTAGCCCCTTGTAACCAGAGATTAGGTTTAGGGTTAGGGTTATGGCTTTCAGCCCCTTGTAGCCAGAGATTAGGGTTAGGGTTATGACTATTAGCCCCTTGTAACCAGAGATTATGGTTAGGGTTAGGGTTAGAGCTTTCAGCCCCTTGTAACCAGAGATTAGGGTTAGGGTTAGGGTTACGGCTTTCAGCCCCTTGTAGCCAGAGGTTAGGGTTAGGGTTACGACTACCATATTCTTGTAAACCAGAGATTAAAGCTAGGTTAGGTTAGGTTACGGTCAGCCCCTTGCAGCCAGAGATTAGGGTTAGGGTTAGGGTTAGGGTTAGAGCTTCAGCCCCTTGGAGCCAGAGGTTAGAGTTAGGGTTACGGCTTTCAGAGACTTCTAGCCAGAGGTTAGGGTTTCTAGCCTCAATTATACATTTTAAGTTGCAAGAAGAGAATGGTTGGCATTTCTGCATTAAAAAAAATTGTGATATAAATGCAAAAACAGATAAACTCAACTCAAAACTCAAACTTCAAAACTTTATTGATTCTGTTCCAGATAATATTTAACAAATCACAGCAAAGATAATAACAGATGTTTGACCACTTGGAGACATTTTGTTTTATTCTCTCACCCTACATCCTACACATAGTGATGAACACATAAGAGGATACATTTATTAAGAACATGTAACTACTTATGTTGTCCTCTTTGCATGCAGTCTTCTCCTCTGCAGAGACAGAACATGTTAAGTACAGACACAGCTCTCATGAAACTTTGTTAAGAATATAATTAGACCTTGATGGATGCCACTATACCATTTATTTTGACCATTTTACATAATTAGCCCTCTGGCATCAAATGGTCAAAATGTCATAGCATAGTAAGGCTGCCAAAATGGTCAAAATGTCATATTATAGTAAAGCCAAAATGGTCAAAAGCTGCGGTGTAGTATAGTATGGCATCAAAAATAGTCAAAAAATGTCATAGTATAGTGAGGCGTCAAAAATGGTCAGAAAATGTCATAGTATACTTAGACATCAATTTTTGACCTTTTACTGTAGTACGACATTTTTTGATGGTTTTTGATGTCTAAGTATACTATGACATTTTTTCACATTTTTGACCCCTTATTATACTGTGACATTTCTACTTTTTTTTGGGATTACAATTATTTCTGCATTGCTTTCATTTCACACATTACTTTTACTGTTACCTTTAATACTTTTCTTATTACACATTACTTGTAAATAAAGATACATTTTACTGTTGCAAACTAAATCTAGTAACATATTACTTTGACTATTACGTCTTACTTCTGATATTGCTAATTACTTTAACATTACTTCTATTAATACACATTACTTGTACAATATTTTTATATAGATTACTTCTTTAATTACACTTTTCTGATATACTGATATAATACTGAACATAAACAATTTCATGTCAGTGCTCTGTGCTATGGACGATTTATGTAAAGTTGTTTCTGAATTAGCTGGAGGCCTCTGTCCTGGTCTCAAAGAATTTCTTCACTGTACAAGACTCTCTGTGACCGTGGACAATGTCTCTCAGATCATGGACTACATCTCAGTGATTGTGGACGATGTCTCTGAGATCACAGATGCTGTTTCTGTGATCATTGACAATGTCTCTCTGAACACGGGTGATGCCATAAAAAATGGGGAACTCTGTCACTACTGACTTTTGCTCGTCTGTGCGAGTCATGGACAATGTCTCTGATCATGGAGAAGGTTTCTCATCGTTGACAAGGTCTCTGCAATGGTGGACAATGTCTCAGATTGTGGACAATGTCTCCCTCATCCTCAACAATGTCTCTCCGATCATGGATCACGTCTCTCCGAACGTGGATGACGTCTTGGCCATCGTGCTGAAACCTGGAGGATATCAAAGAGAGTCAGACGAAGGAAAATGATCAATACACTACTACCTATTCTTCATCAACAGTTTAACCATGAAAACACAGAGAAATATTCAACATTACAGCTGAACCACAACATTTCACGAACAATGGAGGGCTATTTTAGAAAATGAACAGCTGATGATGTTGTTGTGATTTGGTGCTATATAAATAAAACTGAATTGAACTGAATAAATCACTAAAGCAACATGTACAATCATGGCCAGAAATATTGGCACCCTGCACTTATTTCAGATTATGCACCACTTCTCTCCAAATGCTTTGTTGTTCACATTTATTTATTTTGTTTGCAGTGGAACATCAATTAAACACAGTTAAACCAAATCTGATATAATTCCACACAGAACTCCAAAAATGGACTGGACAATTATTGACAACCTCAACTTAGTATTTGGTAAACTAACTAATAAAAAATACTGATACAAACTTTTCACCAACAATTAAACATTATAAATTTGACTTCATCTTAACAGTCACACATTGATTCTCAAGATGAAGTTTATCATTCATCAAATTAAGACTATGCTGACTTCAGCAAGAAAAGCAATTCAAAATATACCCTTTTAAACCATAATGTTCACTTTCAAAGCTGAAATTCCAAATCTTGATTTTAATGTAAGGATTTCTTGCTAAATCTCACTCAAGCTTCACACTACATTTTTATTTTGACTGCCAATATGTCTGTTAATATTCCAGAGTTCCAGTGGTACAGAACTACAGGACCTATGATTTAAATTGTCACATAATAGCCTACATATAATCAAGTAAAAAACCCCAGAAATGTTACGATCCAAAAAGTGGCAGCACGACTGAATTTCTTGAGGAATGTCTGCTTTGACGTGTAGAAGTCAGTTTAATGTTAATATACTGTACACAATTGAGCCCTGCCACATGATCAAACACTCAGTGAATCTGCCATTGCAGCAGAGGCAAAACTGAACTTATGCATTATATGAGTATAAGTGTCTATTTATTTAAGCATATATTTAAAAAGGACAATTCTGGCAATTTTATTTTCCCATGTTTTCAGGTGTAAATGATTGAAAAGGACAAAAATCTTTGGAACCGGTGCAAAAACAGTGTGCTGTTGTGTGCTTTTACTTATGTGTAGGATATGAATAACTCTTCCACCAGTCAAAGGATTTGGACTCAAAGGGTTTAAAATCTAGTTTTAAGCTTGTATTTAACACAAAACTGTGCTCAATCAGGTAGGACATCTGCACAAACAATCACTAACATACACAAGAGGGGATCAGTGAAACATGCCTGCAATATATCCCACGTAAAGACAAAAAACATACCGCAAGGAGACAGGAAAGGACACAAAAAGAGACGCAAAATAACCACAAAACCATTCAAACCGATCACAATGAGATGCACAACTGCCACAGCTGACTTAAAATGAGTCCGTTTGAATGAGTACAGTAAGATCAGTAAGCTACTATTCCTGATAATGACGAATCTGCGAACAACATCTGGAGCACAGGAGGTGAATATGTTATCAAAGATTACTCGTTAACATGAACACCAATTAAACTGGAACCGCCACAAACACACTTAAAATGAGTTACTAACAGTGTTTTTATCCGTGCACGTTAAGGGGCCACAACACGTCAGAGACACTAATAAAAAGACACTCTATCCCACGCAATAATACGACTGAAGATGGAAACAAGGCGAAAGAATACAATTAAAAGACAAGGTTAGACAGGGCTTGTTAGCCTTACCTTAGCGCCGCAGGTGTGTTCAGCGTCCAGCCTCACTCCAGCTCCCAAACATGTTTTAAATATCCAGTCTTCTTCAGTAATAAAGTTTCGGACACAGGTAACAAGCCATAGCGACGGCGCGACGACTCAAACGGTAGTTTTACTCCATATTTTCATTCATTTTTCCGACTTTGTGTCTCTGCCGCTTAACTCTCCCCTTCCGCAAGCAACAACCAAGAACGTCATACGTCACGCGCAAGTGACGGCATACGTCACGGCCAAAGACAACACACACCAGCCAACGTCGGCAAACAAACGCTGATTGGTCGGCCAATTCTGCTGCGCCTAGCAACCGCTCCTGATGGGCTGAGTTACCGGAGGCAGACATTGAAGAGGGCAAAAGTGTTTATAATTAATAAGTGGGATAAAATGGGGATAACATTAAAACCAAATAACTGATTCTACTAACTAGAAATGTTTCTAACAGGTGGAAATACAGCTCTTTTTTCCTGCTCTTTACAAAGATAATGTGGTGTAGATAAAACTAAGAGTGTAACTAATGATTATTTTCTTGTTGATTAATAAGCCAATTATTGTCTTGATTGTTGTTTCTAGAAAATGTTTTGGAAAATATAAATTCCCACAGCTGAGCAAATGTTTTATTCTAGTTCACAATCACACGTGACAATGAAAAGCATTTGAGAAAGTGTTTGTGTTTTTTGCTGAACAGTGATTAATGGAAAGTTGGGTGCTGTAAGTCAACTTAGCTCAGCTGACCAAAATAAAATACAGACGCTCAAAGGTTTGTATTTGAACAAAATATTGTCTTTATTCTGCAAGAGAACTGAATATGGTGGAGCTCCACTGATAAACGTACATGAGTTCAGCTCATAAACAAATGGAGAATCTACAACCAACAAACTATTGCAACCGATACGAGAAAGTAAAATGTACTGTGATGGGCCAAAACCATTTCAAAGAGAGAATACCCAAGAGAAGCTGGCAGCAGGTATGACAGAGGATAAGACTGAGAAAGAGACCTGTTATACAGCCAGTCAAACAGCTGCACGGGGTGAGTTATCACCACACAGACTCCTGCACGAGTACGTGTCTTAAGTGGTTTGTGAAGAAATGTTTTACTGTCTGAATTTAGCATTTTCAATGTGCAACAGTTGTATGTTTTGGCCTGTTCACACCAGAGTTTCTGACAGCACTGGTCATACTTTAGACGGAAAAAAAGGGCAGCGTTCAGCAGGTGTTATAAACTGATCACATTGTGGTGACAAGACAGAATTTACACAACAACATCTGTGAAATCAGGACAACTTTTAATGACGAGGGCAGAAATACTCAGAGTCTTTCAGCATTTCAGTATTTGGAAAACTTTCAGCGATGGTCCACTTTCTCAGTATTACGCTGTCATAGCTTTATAAACTGACACAGAAAGGACTGGAACTTGTTTCAGCTGTAAGCAGTGATGTTAAATTTGCTATATTAAATTCAGATCTGAATACATCATAAACAGACAAATAACAGTTGTTTTTCAAAGACATCTTTTTTTAACCATTTTTCTTTTATACACAAAAAACAACAGTCAAGAGTACCAAATATGCATGCTGGATCTGTACGTATGTCAAAAAGGGGTAAAAGGGGAGGGGGGAAGGAGGGGTGTCATATACACTTTTTTTAAATCTTTTTTTTTCTTTTTCTAAAAGTTCTTTATTTTCATATATATATAACAGCTTCTCATATATATATATATATATATATATATAAATATACATACATATATATATGTATGTATATAAGAAGCTGTTACTCCTCGAAGCTGTGCTGGGTACTGTGATCAGATAAGCAGTGGTAAGAACACAACACGACTCCTCGGTGAGAATCACAAACATATTCAAACCTGGCTGCAAATAAAACTTTGCAGAACTGCTTGAGGGCGAGTAGTAGTAGTTGTAGTAATAATAGTAGTAGCAGAGGAACAACAGACAGTTGCTATTTTAACAGTCCTGGGGTGTTAGTGAGTATAAACACTCAGAAAAAAGGTAACATTAGGCTTATTGTACCTTTTTGTAACTGAGACTGCACCTTTGAATCAAAATGTACCTTTATTTTCTGAGAGGTGAACCTAAGCCTGTTTCCTGGAGTTATCTGAGTTAGAGTTGAGTTTTCCAAAGTGAGAACTCAACTAAACAGTCAGTTAAAATAAACATATTTTGGTTTGTCCCACTAACCCTCTCAACTGCTTTTCTTTCCGCCTGTTTTTAGTACAACTACGAAACCGGAACCCCGCCCATTCGTTAACACCTGCATTATGGGGGTCGATGCACCTGAAGGAAAACAGCTGTCCCTCCATCACGGACCCCTGACTGACTGAAAAGGGAATATTGCATGTTGTGATGGAGTGAGATACAAAAGGAAATCGTCCTGCAGAAACCTCAGATCAGTAAGTGTTGAATTCATCGCCAGTGAAAACTGAAACTTTATCAGGAATCAATTAACAATTTCATCCCTGTTGACCATCAGAATCTCTTGTAGCATTTCCACTCAGTGAGTGGCTGTTGTCTGAGGTGAAAGTTTTGCCTTCTTGATACTTTGAATTTGAGTTTGCTTCTACTTTTGGAAGCATCAACATCAAATCATGACAAGTTGAGATTTCAAGACCAATGTGAAAGAAGCTAAATCAAACTGAAAGTGTAAAATTAAATTGTAATGCTCCTGTTGTAAAACGTACGGAGCCCCTGAAGTTCCAAAAAAACACAAGATTCAAATCTTGTGCATAGTTATTTTTAATAATCCTCAGTCTTGTGTGCACCTGAGAAGATCTGTGATAGAAGCTTGTCCGTGTTTTTTTGGGACCAGATATGAAGCCTCTAAAGTTCTGTAAAACGAGGTTTACAAGTTCTTGTTTATAGACGATACTATCTTGTGCACACGAGATTTAAAATGTGAAAAATGCATTGCCATCAGTTCAAAGAAAACTTGATCTGAAGTTGTTGAGATTTCTACAGGACATTTTCAACACAGAAACAGAAATGTTTCTACTTGCAAACCAAACTAAACTCCAGCTACGGTCATCATGTGCAAATATATGAAGTAGCGTGAGCGAGAAAGCTGCGACTCTGGGAACTTTGGGTAGTTTTCTTTTAAAATCCTCAACAGAAGTCAGTTTATACCAACGATGCACAAACTGAAGAGTGCAGATCAAGTTACATCTGATTGATTTTTACCATTGGGACATCATTGAACAAGGACTTTAAAGGTGGATCCTTCCTGACAAAAAAGTACCTGTTTTCAACACAAATGAACAGATCAACCAACAAACCTGGCTAGCTGTATGGGACACTCATTCACAAAACATGGTTTTATCTTCTGAGCTGTGATCATATCAAGGCAATGGAGATTTAAAAACAGAAACTGAAACATCCCTTTCCAATCGACAACTGAAAGATTAACAAGAACTGAAATCTTTGGTCTAAATGTTTTGGGGGGAAATGAAAACAGTCAGAGAACAACGACTACGACTCAAAACAACCCTTCAAACTAATATCTTTTAGCATTATTTATATATATTTATATATATAATATGATAGATACGACATCTCCGTGTAAATGTGACTCAGGATGCATACGCAGACATCACAGGTAAATATTAACACAAGTCTCTTGTAGATGATAATGTGTGCAATTTCAGACAAGCCCTCTGTGAAGGAAAAGATTCAAACATATCTCTGAGAAAAGTTTCAAAAAGCGCCTCCTTCCCTCCTAAAGTAGCTCTACGTTTGCCTGTAATGAATACTGTACATCTGTCATAAAACTCTAAAAACCTCCGCCCTGCTCACCATAAAACAAAAGGGAACTCTTCGTTTTCCGTTTTTTTCTTTAATAAATGTATATTTCCATATAAAGACATTCAACAGTGAGCAATGCAATATTGTTCAAGTAATAGAGTTAGGGATTTTTTGAGTTCCCTATGCAAAAAACAAAAGTCAGCTAAAAAAACAAAAATCAAACAAAAAACAAACCTTCAGACTGTGGTGATGGAGGGGAAAGAAAGACTATCACATCCTTTTAGTGATGATGCTGTGTCTAAGCTACGGGAAGCCATGGGGGACAAGCCTCTTGAAGTGAGGACACTACAAAAGTCAAAGTCTGGGGATCTAGCTTAGTCGACTGAGACTGATTGAAAGTTATCAATGAAGAAAAAACCCTGATTTACTTCTTTTTTTTTTCAAATCGCTGGCTTTGTTGTGTGGTAGTTTCTACGGTAAACTTGAAAACACCTGAGGGTTAATGACTTTGTGATGGAGACGTTTATAAGTCTGCCGAATCCAATGGGCCTGCATTTCCGATAGCACCTTGAGAGTTAGGATCGTCTTGTTTCCGTTGCGAACAAACACGACAGTGGTGCTTTAAAAAAAAAAAAAAAAAAACGACAAAGGAAAAAACTGATTTGGACCTGGACTGATCCTTTTGTACATTCAAGATTATATCGACAAACCTCGCCTTGCTGTCCCCTGTCAAACTAAAGAATCCTAAATCTCCAGAGAGAGAGAACACAGACGAAACACCATCAGCACAGCTGGACAGAAACAGAGAGGAAGTGTCCCAAGTCAAGAGGACGTCGCCCACAAACACGAAGCTTTGTAAAGCTGACCTGCACACTGGGCTCTGGTACCAACCCCAGACAAAAACACTAGTTTGTTTATCTGTAAATTTACTAAAACCTCATCAATAAATTTACCCTGAAAACGTAAAATACTTGTAGCCACGGTTCAATTCAAAAGCTCCCTCTGAAATAGAACACAGGTAACATCTCATCTCACCACGTCCAGCTGTGACGATACGGTCTCTGTCTTCCTCCACACACGCTGTTTTTAGCTACACTGGGATGGCAGAGAGAGACTACTCAGGCTGACAGTGTGCTTCAGGTTAAATCAAGTCTGGTCTGTTCTCACGAGCAGAACAATTGGCTGCGTCCTGTTACAAGGTTAGTCACAGTTTTGCTAATTTTTTGTGTAACTTTTTGGGGAATTAGCACGACACGTCTGTTCCAACCACGTCTGTTCATTTCTAACTGGCACAGAAGAGATCAATATGTCAAACAGATATCATCAAAATACTGCAGAGGGAAACTCACATTGCCAGTTTTACATCTTCTCTGGAATATGAGTAATCCTAGTCGACAGAAACTGATTTAAGCTTTGTCAAATTGTCAAAAAATTTACTTTTGTAGTTTTATATAATTTTGCTGATGACTGAAAATCAGTGTTAGAACAGGCCAAACTGAATTTAACACTGCCGCCTGTAGGATGCACCAAACTCATACAGCCTCCACTTCAAAAACATCCAATAAATAAAGGGGAGGCCTCTTCTATTGATGGCTTTCAGCTCCACAAACCTCACCTCACCCCAACTCATCTACCTAATCAGAAAGGACTATATCAAGGGTGTGGGGTGGTGGGGGTGGGTAGATAACGGTGACACCGTCAAGGGTTACTACACTGTAGGGTGTGAGGAGGACACTGAGACGGGTGTAGATAAACACATGGTGGGTACAACCAAGGTTGTATCATTCACTCACAATGACTCCTCTGCAGCTTCTCAAACAATGGCCCTCTTCCTAAAACCTGACACACTCCCTCTGATGCACCACAGTATGTGTGTGTGTGTGTGTGGCCCATACACACTAATGCTGGCTTTTCATACTGTGAAAAACACTGCAGACGAGGGGGGGGGGGTGCTTTGTCTGACTTTGTAACCAGCGTCGTCTTGTCTTTTAAAGAGTTTTTTGGTCGATCGTCGCCCTCACAAGTGTTATCCTGTAAAAAAGAAGAGAAGGGGGGGGGGTTGGAGTGAATTGAGAACAGCTGCCTTTGCCATAAACCAGAGTCATATAATCACCCCCCTTCCCTGCAGCTCCGCTAACCTTTGTTTTTCATTAGGACCTTAAAGAAGCCGCAGATTATCAGACAGGCAGCGATGGGACGACCGCCTCTCCCCAAAGGAACAGCCAATCAGAAACAGAATTTCTAGGAAGAATAGAGTGCAACTTGGTCGTGTTTTTCTCTTCAGTTTTTGAAGATAATTTTTATTGTGTGATGCTTTTTAGTCTTTGACAGAAAATGCTTCCACTGGTTATAAAGTCGAGCACCGGGCAAGAAGTTCTGAGTTTACAAAAAAAAAAAAGAAAAATTAAATAAAAAAGGAACCTTAGCAATCAGACAATCAAACAAAACTGAATTTGACTCCAAAAGCTTCACTGTGCACTTTGATTATCTGTCGGACCTTAGTGCATCTCACTCTCTCTGTTTGACTGCTGAACTACATTAACACAATGCTAGATTGCACGTTCTTTCAAGTTTTCAGTATTTTCTAAAGCCTGTGTCTTCAGCTCGGGACGTTGCCTCGGTCTTCCTTCTCTCTGTGTGTCACACATTTAACATTTTATCAAAGCTTATTATTTCTGAAGGTTCTGTAACAAAAACACAAACAGCCCCAGTTTTCAACCCACAGTCGTTAGCATATATGCATCACTCTCTCCCTCGCTCACTCTTTTTTTAAACCACACATAAAATGTGTTTCAGGTTTTATGGTCAGACTTTTTCTTTTCCTTCACAGTTTCCATTCAGAGGATGATTTTGGTGAAACTGACCATTTGTAACCTTTTCCTGTCTGGTTTATGTTTACCCGTTTGTGACCTCAGCACTCTGCACATTACTCTGTGATTCAGTTAAAGAGAATTCCCAGTAGCAAACATTTTGTTGCTGTTTGTTTTGACTGACCAACACTTGAAATATATCCGTCGAGTGACTGACTGATCCACTGATCACTTCAGCTTCAGCTCTGACTGAATCACAGTGTGACGCAGAGGGAGCTGAGGTCACAAATGGGACTCTTAAGTGCTTCTTTCTCAACCATCTGTATTTACAGAGGGTCCTGGCGTTTCTGTTTACGTACCATTTGGTTTTCCAAAAAGGCTATTTGGTGCACAAGCACATGGCCCAAAACTCGGTTTTACGTGTGGTCTCAAACACACCATTCGTTTGCTTTTCTTCACTCCTCTCTCCATTCACAAAAAGAAAGGAAGAAAAAAAGAAAAACTAAAGGAACACACACTGGCGGACTCTTTGCCCTTCTCCTTCCCTCTCCACACCAACTTTGGTCTCTGGTTCTAATCTGTGACATTGCCGTTTACACATTGGCAAAAAAAAAAACAACAACAAAAAAACAAAAAAAACAACAAAAACCCCTCTACAGTTAGTATAAAAGCCAAGCCTTTTGTCCTTCGTAAGACTACAAAACTGTTTTATGTCGCTTGTGCTCCCCCTCCCCCTTTCGACTCCCCCCCCCTCCCCCTAAACCCCTCAGCAGCAGTCTACATGGAGGAACACTTAACAGAAGAAGCGTCTGTTGTCTTGTTATGCTACATTATTTTTGCTTTTCGTACGGAGAGGGACAGAAACAGACACTTGACATCATCATCATCATCATCATCATCTCCACCTCCTCGCATTTACTACAAACAAAGTTAGGAGTAAACAATAGGAAACATCTGAAACATGAAAACGACTCCGGAAACAAACAAACAAAAATAAAAGTTGTAATATAATCATCTGAGGTGAAAAAGAAGAAGAAAAAAAAACAGGAACAAAGAAAAGGTTTAAAGTGGGAATGTTTTGTTGTCGTCTTCGTCGTCATTCGTATGGTTTTTGAGTTTCTGGTAAAAAGTCTGAGCTGGAGTTTAGGTAGCAGCGGGGTCAACCTGAAACTCTGAAGTTGCCTACTCCGTTTCTTTCCTTCCTTCTGTCGCTTATTTTTTTTTCACATTCACAAACATTTAAAACTTCCTTGTGCAAATCAAGCAGTCTTTAGAAAGAATGCCCTCCGAAATTGTTCTTGTAAAAATATATAACTCCAAGGTGGCTGACGTGTGTGTTGCAGCAAGTGTTTAATTTGTTTCTATCTATCTTTAACGGGTCTGGTGTTGGGGTTGCTTTGTATTTCAACCAATCCCCCCTTCCCTCCCTCCTTCCTTCACTCTCCCCGTTCTCCCTTCCCCAAGAGGGGGTTGGTTTGTTGTCTATGTGGGGGGGGTGTGGCCGGGCGGGTGGGGTTCATCTGCGTCCGGAGGGCATCTGTGCGTAGACGGGGTATGCGAGGCGGACGTTGAGCGAGTCGTTGTGCTGCACCAGCGAGGTCTGGTGGTAGTGGAGCACCAGGTCCTTCAGGCTGCTGTACAGGTTGTAGGGCTCCGCAAAGCCGAAGCCACGCGGTGTGCTGTAGATGACACAGTGCTTCACCTCGCCTTCAACACTGACGGAGACACAGAGAGAGAACTGGGTCAGTCAGGCTGGGTGCACACCATCTTCTGCCTCAGGTTGAACAGAAGCAGATACGTTTAAGAACATGTCTTGTGTACTCACACTACAGAGCAGGCGTAGCAGCCCTTTTTGCTGCTTTCTCGGATGAGAAACGCTCCGTCCGGCTTCCCGAGGAGCAGCTCCTCTGCCTGAGTCCGGTTCAGGTCCCCGACGAACCAGCTCTTCTCATCATAATGAGGCAAGTTCTCATCCTCCTCACTCACAAAGTAGCCTCTGCACGCACGTATACAGATACAAAACAAGACATACGTGGTTAACAGGGAAGATTTAATCAGAGAGACAAATCTAATTTTCTCAGGACTTTAAATTACAGATGAAATTAACACAACAGTCGCTCTGTGTACACTGACATATGGACAGTAACAGTGTTAACCCCTTCTTCTCATCTCAGGCCAAAGTCTCAGCAGAGGAAACAAAAAAACTCAAAAGTAGAGACTCACTCATCAGTGTTCTCGTTCTTGATTCCCAGCCAGTCGTTAATTCTTTTCTGACGCACTCCTTTGTGATTGAGCCAGCTAAAGGGGGAGAGAGGGAGAGAGAGGGAGAGAGAGGGAGAGAGAGAACCATTACTACTACTAGGAAACAGTTAAAAGGCCCCTTTCATTTAGAGCAGGGTTTATGGTGCAGTGAACAGGCATGACGCTGAACAGAAATCAAATTAGCGACCCTCCAACAAATGTCTTCACAGAATGATTTGGGACGAGGCCAGCTCTGCTGAAATACTGCTCAACTCATTCTTAGAAACAAAGCAGGAAATCACAGGAGTCCTCAGTAAGAGGAAACACAAGTTTCTAATCGAGCGGCTTGATGTTCACTGACGTG
Source organism: Lates japonicus (assembly GCA_033238685.1). Taxonomy (NCBI): domain Eukaryota; kingdom Metazoa; phylum Chordata; class Actinopteri; family Centropomidae; genus Lates; species Lates japonicus. Next base: position 441,196 of record BRZM01000106.1, read on the forward strand.
TTTCTTGGACCTTGGGACTGAAATGCGTCCTGGGTGCAGCTCCACATCACTGATAATGTTTGTGTTGTGATAATGTTTCCTGCACTTACACTAGATACTGGTCCCTGATCTTGCGGAGCTGTATGAGGTCGGGCTTCAGGCTGTTCATCTTTTTGTCCGTCTCGCGGTTGTCCATGGCTTGCGTCTTCAGGTCCTGCTCCAGCCGCACCTTGCTGTCGTGTATCTCTCCGAGCCGAGACTTGAGCTTCTCGTAGTTCATCATGATCCTCTCGATCTCCTTGTCGTTGCCCTCGCGGCGGAAGCGCTCGATGTAGTCCTTGCTGTAGCGCTCCTGCGTGTGACACTGCTCCTCAAAGATCTTGATGGTCTCGTTGAAGGCTTCGATGGCCGTACGCTTCATCTGGATCTCCTAGAGAGGGAGAAGTGGAGGTGTGTTAGTGGACAAGAAACTTGATTTCTTTTCTGGTAAAATTAGAAAAGCAACAGTGAGTATATGTATACCTGCGACGTCTTGGTGTACTCTTCGTACAGTCTGTCGTACTCTTTGCTCTTCTCCTGGTACTGATTGTGGTATTCCTGCAGCTTCTTCCCGACAGCATCAATATTATCCTCTTTCACCAGCTGGTCCTGAGGGATGGAGGAGGAGGAATGAAAGCATTAGAGAGAGAGCAGTGCACAGGAACTGAAGATGGAATGAGGAGAAGGGGGAAACACTTTGTGTCAGAGTGTGAGACGTGAGAGAATGAAGAGCTGTTTGTAATTAAGGATGGAGGAAAAAGTGCACATTGCATGTTTGCTCCCTTCACCCCAAATTCTGCTTACAGAGGGCGACTCCTGAACAGGCTCGTTAATAAACCACCCACAATGCCCCGGGTGTATGGCAAGGTGCACACGTGTCGGAGACATCGTATCGCTCTGAGTAATGACTCGCCAGGCAAACGAGTGGAGCAAGGGAATAAATGCAACGACGGCCCTTTGACACGGCGGATGTGTGCAATTATTTAGGGGAGCGTGGCATGAGGGCCGCGGAACGGGGCAATATTTCAGCAAGCAGAGATCCTGCTGCCGCTGCAGTTTGGAATGGAAACACCCAGCGTGAACCACCGGCTGTGGAGGGAGGGTCGGAGGAAGAGGTGTTAGAGAGGAAAATGGTGAGAGAGGTGTTTCCAAGTCTCATTAATGTGATCACATTTAGCTTATCAGTCTCATTTCAGAGACTTGCAGATGGTAAACAAATTCAGTTAAATTAGACACACAGCAGACAACCTAAACTTGGTCAAAACTATGTGAACACCTGAACATTACACCTCTGTGTGACAGCTCAACATATCTGGCTCTCAGAGGACATTTCAGGTGCTGAAGTCAAATTCATCCACTCCAAAACATCTCTCTGTGGAGCTGGCTCTGTGCACGGGGGCGTTATCATGGTGAAGTAGGCGAGGGCTAAAACTGCTGACAGAGTCGAAAGCACACTATTGTCTAAAGTATCACTTCCTGCTGCAAAATGTAGACAGTGGCTCCCAACCTTTGTGACCTCCTCTTATAGGCTGTACAAAGTGCTTCTTCCCTGGTTCTTTGAGTTTGTGACTTCAGCTATTTCACTCACATCGCCTGGTCTTTGTTTTTCTAAAATCAAGCTGATCAGTAAACGTGGCTCTTGTTGGATGTGTGTGTATGTGTGTACAGACCTGCTGGAAGCGGGAGATGGGGTACATGAGCTTGACGTCCAGCTTGGTGTTGTACTGAGCCAGAGACTCGTGTCTGTAGTGGCTGATGAGCTCCACCACTGAGCTGAATGTCAGGGGGTCGGAGAAACCGTACTTCCCGTCCCGGTGGTAGATCTTTATCAGCTTGTTGTTGCCCCCTTTCCTGAACACAGAAAGGAAAAAAGATGTAGTGAAAAAATGCTGAATCCCAGAACAGACGGATTCTTAATATTTAGACTGTAACAGCTTCTAGTTCAGGGCTCAGCTCCCCTGAAACACTTTATTTCCAGGGCAGTGGGCGATTTGCTCCAATTTACCAGGATGCTGTGTAGGCAAAATGCTTCAGCACATGATTTTCCTCCAACTGCAGTTAACTAGAGGGGTGGTTGTATAAAGGTGGAGCAAGGAGAAGTAGTCTACCACTCCTTCCAGCCTCCATAAATCCCTCTGTGGTTTTAAACACACTCCATTCATGAGTCTCTGATACAAACCTCAGTGTGAGCGTGTAGTCTCCCTGCATCTTGGTGGAAGCATCCCGAACCAGGAAGGTCCCATCAGGCATGTCTCTGAGCTTGTCATTCACCTCCTCCCTGCACACAAAACCAGAGAGTACAGAGTGTTGGAGTTTGGTTGAGTGATCTGAGCACAGATGGTGTTCATTCTGAAAAGTCTGCCTCCAATTATCAGTGGCAGGCGATGAGGACTTTCCCCGCAGCCACACACACCTCAGAGTAAACAGTCCATCAGTTAAACGACGTTGGGAGTGACTGGACAGACGCTGGTCTCAATGACGTTTCTTTTACTCTGTGTGTGTGTGCGTGAAAGGTAACGAACTCACTGTCTGCGCTGCCGGTGGTTATCATCTGACTGTGTGGATAACCTACACTTAGGGAAAGTAAAGGCGGTGACTCGAGCCCTATTGGTTCGAACAGCACTTCTGATTTACTCTGTAAAAAAAATTAGATTTTATGAGTTTCTGCTGGCTGGCTTCCTGTTTTCTTTCTGGGAGACTAAGGTTTTAACTGAGTTTATAACACAAGTTTTTACACAAATTCCTTTAGAATACAGTGTACTGTGTATGATATGAATTCACACAGTGTCTTTAGGTTGGACTCATTTCCTTCATGACACCGTATTTGCTCTACTGAAGACACAGTGATCAAGATTACCTGGATATGTCTCCCAATTGCCATTCAGCCTCTTGCAGTGAACCTCCTGCTCACCTCCATCCTTGGCTCCATTGTTGCTGCCTCACCCCGACCGAGGAGGGCTGCTGGGCTGCTGGCTTTGGAAGGAGCTGGAGGAGAAAAAGAAAGAATATGTTACTAGCGGAACAAGACTTGGTGAAACACAGGTGTCTGGGGGTTTAACTGTAAGAGTCAAGACTGCAGATGGAGAGCAGAATTTTACGAACAATTACAACCAGAAAAAGCAGGGACGTTTCTCAGTCACGTTTGTAAAACGCACACATATTTCATATACAGATTACTGCTTACAAGCCGTATTTATATCTCACACAAATGCAGAGCGGTGCAGTCGGTGTGGCATGTTGTAATCCACGGGCAAACAGTGGCATGACAAGCACAGCCCATATATCATCTGATAAAATTACTCTGTATGTCACAAAACCACATACCCACACACACGTTTAGGAGCCTTAGGAATGAAAGTTTCAAGAGTCAGGTCGAGGAGGATGTGAAGTTTATTACACCTGCCAACACTTTGTTTTCACACAGTTTTCTCCTGTCTTAGACTCATCCTGCCCCTAGGCTGCTGAAGGGAAACTAGCATTAATCTCATCTATGACAGACGATGTGAGTTTAACTTCTGGCTCACACTCTCAGGATCATGTTTGTAACCCAAGTTTCCAAACCTCACTGCAGAACTGACTCCCTTAGTGCCAAAAGAAGCACTGACTGAGTTGTACTTTAGAATAAGTATGGCTGCTTGTGTTTATTATTATTTCATTGGTTTCTTTTTGTTAAATAAGAATTTTGTTAAGAAGAACTGAACCAATACAGTTTTAAAGTGATGCTAACAGGCTAACACACAGTAGCATATGTTTGCCGCCATGCTAATAATATGAGCAAATTAACCTGAATATGTGTACACACACACACACACACCACACACACACACACACACACACACACACTGAAGCAGACCAAGTTTACAAGTCTCAGGCACATCTGGATGCAGTTTAAGGAACAGCAGTGTAGTGCCTGACTCCACATCACCAAAATCAGTTTGCGTGCACACACACACACACACACACACACTCTGCGGACAGCATCCTCTGAAAGGGAAAGTGCAGCACAGTGAATGAGCCCTGAAATGCCACCAGGCAGCGTTCTCCTGTGAGCACGCTCATATGAGAGAGCTGGAGCGTCCACAAACATTCACAAATCACCAGATGACACGCACACACACACATATGCAGGGATGACCAGAAACTGACTAGAGATACCCACAATGCATGGGGAGAGCTGAATAAGACTGGAAAGCTGATGCAGATATAGTCTCTGGCCATGTGCAGTTACATGATCATTGCTCACTGTAATGTTAACGTGTCACCACTCACAACTCCTGTGTTACTGTAAGTGTCTACCTACCCCACCACCCCACGGATCACACTGTTTATAGTAACAGTACTGTAAAAACTTCTTTTTCTGGCCACTTGGGCAGCAGATTGTTGAAAATAACATCGGCGCCTTAAATAGTTATGACAAACATGTCAGCAGAGCAGCTGAATATTCCACATCTGGCAGGAGAAATACAGCCAGTTAAATACACAGAGTCAATATTATCTGTTTTTAGCTCGGTTTGGACATTGATGTGTAGGTGTATACATTTATTCTGTTTGTATAAATTGCTAAATAAAACCTTTAGTTTGCATTGTTGAGCACAGCATAAACCAAACATAAAAGTGACTGAGGCCCCCACAGCCTGAGAACCCCAAAACAAATCAATTAAAAGTGTAAAGTGTGTTTGTTTTTTATTAATTAAAATTTAAGAAGCCATTTTGTATTTGAATTTCCATACAACTGTAGTTAAACACTGGGGTGGGGTGGGGGCCACACAAGAGACTCCAGCTGACCTGGGCTTGTAAGCATCTTGTCAGAACTCCACCTGCTACCTAATACTATGTGTGATTTCAAAGCACCACAGGACACTGTGTGTTAGCCAAGAACAGGTAAGACAAGAAGAAATACACAATCTGGTTACAAGCACAAATGATAACTGGTAACAGCAGTAAATGTTAACAGCCTGGGACCTTTGCTCACTTCATGCAGAGGGGACCTCATCAAAAACATAGTTGGACTTGCTAATAAAAATTAACTGGTGCACAAACACACTCTGCAGGTGAACAGTTCAGAGGAACGGCCGTCAGTGCACAACTCCTCTTCCTCTCCTGCTCTTTGTCTCTTGGCCTCTTACCGCTTTTCCTCCTCCCTCCTGCTCCTCTCCTCCCCTCCCTCTCCGTACCGGCTCAGTAACTGCAGCCAAAAAGCATCATTCCTGCAGCTGCATAAACCCTCTGTCCAGCACTTACAGACTCTCTCTCTCTCTCTCACACACACACACACACACACATGTCCTTCCACATACAGAGGTGGAAATTCACTTCAGATTTAAAATAGAAACTTTTGTGCAATTAAATTTCAGGCAAACAGAAAAGATTAAACAAAGTTCCAAGAAAACAAAGATGTTTTAAACTGCTTTAACACAACACAAGAAACACACTGTAAAAGGGGGTGTGTGTGTGTGTGGAAATACATGGACCACACAAAGGACAATAGGTGGGTCATGAGGCTGCAACAAAATCATTCACAATTTTTCTTCTTTGATTTAAACTTGTTTCAAAACCCACAAATGTCTTTTGGCTTAACATAAAAATACCAATTTTAATAAATTAGGTTATGAATTGATCGTTTTATTGTGATTATCTCATCATCAATATAATTGTCATTACTTCTTGACTGTAAAACAACAGGAGATAACAAACAGGACCCCCCCACACACACACACAGAGTCCTTTGTTACAAAGTTTCATTGGAAACGAAGCATTAAGCAATCCGAGCCAGTGACCTCTGCAGCATCAGCAGGCGAACCCTCCGACACACTGATCAATAACTCTGATTGGTCTGTTATTTTCAAAACATCTGTCCTACGTAAAACAAGTCAAACTCACTGTTAATAACCGTCTAACAAAGAGAGCACAGTCACAAATGTCAGAACAGATGAAAACTCATCGTATTACACAACTGTTGTGTTAAAATCTACAAAAATATCACAGCCACAACTACTGCATGAAACACTGAGCGAGGGATGATGAACAAAGAGGACCGTCAGTGCAACCTCCCCCTCCTCCCCTCCTCCCCCACTCCCCTCCCCTCACCAGACAAAGGAGGCAGCGCTCTGCCACACACACACTCACACAGAGCGATATCACTTGTCATCACACACATGCAGCTCTCCTGAACAATGACTGACACACATACACACAACAAACACACAAAGCATCAGTGTGAATCTTGGTCAAACTCTGGCAACACAACAAGCTTTGAAAAAAAATAATAAAAAAATCACGTGTGCACACACACAGCTGATCGAGGGAACAGAGCAGGGAACAGAGCAGGGACCTGACGTTAACAAAGATCTTCTCTGCAACAAGAGCTCACACACACACCAGTGAGTTTACTGCACAGAAAGAAAAATCTGCTTCTCAAGCTGTTTTATTCCCACAACTTTACATCTGGGTGAAGTAAGGAGCTGCAGGTGGTGTGTGTGTGTGTGTGTAAGCATCTATGGTATGTGGGTGTGTTTCAGCATCACGGCTGTGAAGGCACGCACACATGGACACACCTGACAGATTAAGACCCTTTCATTTCCAGATTTCTAGCACATTAAGGCTGCAACTAACTACTATTTAAATTGTTTTGACAGTGAAATGTTGTATATTAAAAATCAGAAATCAGAGAAAAGCAGCTGCTCTTCCCATGTGAGCAGCTGGAAACAGAAGTGTTTGGCATCTCTGCTGATTTACTGATCGCTTCAGCACCAAGTCCCACAAAAAGTTGCAGCACAAAAGCACAACAGCAAACAGAGAAACAATGAACACAAATGCACAGACACACACTCTGCAGTGGAGGAAGGGGCTGTGATGACAAGAAAGAAAGAAGTGTGAAACTAGAAAAATGCAAATAAATGGGACTTGGATTGGAATGGGAAAAGTGGGTTAAGCAACTGAGAAAGAGAAAAGAAAGACAAAGAGAGGCAGAGGAAGAAGAGAAGAAAAAGAACCAACAAATCTGTCCTGTTCTGTCTCTTACCGTCCTCCACCATCGCACTCTCCGTTAGCTGCATGCTGTCACTCGTCTCTCAGCTGTTTCCCTCCTCCCTCCTTCTCTTTCTCTCTCTCACTCTCCCTCTCTTGCTCTCTCTCTCTCTCTCTCCTCCTCCTCTACCTCCTCCTCCACTGCCGCCTCCTCCTCCTGCTCTCTGCTCCGTCAGACTGAAGAAAAGAGCGAGCGAGGCTGATCCTAAAAGACAGACGACGCGCTAACTAATCCCTGCACGGAGGCCCGCCCCCTCAGCCAATCAGGAGACAGCAAGGGTGGTGGTGGTGGTGGGGGGGACAAAAGAGGAGGGGTGGCGGACCTCACAAGAGAAAGAAAGAAAGGAGGGAGGTGGAGTTACCCAGTGGTATATCTATTCCTTCTGGGGCATTACACACTCACACACACAGCATCAAGCCTTAAATCAACAGGTTGTTTCTATGGAACACAGGACGACTGGCAGCTGAATGTGCGTCTAAGAAACTCAATTATTCATTCATTCACTCTCATCTCAGCCTGTTCAGTGAATAAATCCAACACTAAACTTAAAGCTAAGCCCGTTGGTAACGTCCCCAAATGTCCCGTATTGTCTGACCAACAATGAAAGACATTTAATTCACCATGGAGACCCATCAATTCTCCTGTTCGAGAAGATGGAACAAACTGGCCGATGATTCGTTTGGAATAGGTTTAGTTTATGTTGAGATTATGATGCTCATAAAAGGCTCTTATCACTCAGTGACACATATGGACAGCAAACATTCAGAGGATTATGTCTCCTATGGGCCACATGTCAATCCAATCCTGTAGATGATGATTACATCCTGCATGTAAAGAGGCTTTGACACTTCTGTGCATGAATGATGCCACAGACCCACTTCAGCTGCTCTCATTTATACTAAACACAGCAGGTCCACAATGCATGTCTTTTGGAAGAAAAAAAAACATATATATATTTCCCAAATATTTTACAAAACAAGATGATTTCGATTTCTGAAATGCTTTAATATTCGACTTAAAATATGACAACTGAGCACTTGAGTCGCTCCATCACAGTGTCCATCATGTCTGTTTGTAGAGCTGTCCTTGAATGAAGAAATGTATTGTGTAACAACACTGCTCTTCAGTGTTATCCTCCCTTTGCCGGTGAGTGCAGTCATGCAAACACCTTCAAGTCTAGTGCATATTAGAGATTATAGTAGGGCTGAACAAAAGATTATGCAAAACGACACAGGAAAGTCTTCATTACAGTGCTGCAAATTATTTTAAATCATCTTTTAAATATGATCATATCATCATCACATAATTCCACTGACAGACCTAAGAAAAGAAGCCTTACAGCCTCTATTGTTGTCAGAGTAACATCACTGTTGCATAATAATGCAGAGTAAAGTGCAGATAGATCTGTAAAATCTGCACTATATTAACACAATTACCCAAAATCAAATGCAGACATGACGTAAACTGTGGTGAACGCAGGTTTCAGGCCTGTGCCAGGTGATTTTCATGCTCTGCACATTAGTTTCCAGCTCTTCCTCCCTCCATGTGTTTTCTCTTCACATGTGCAGAACATGGGAACTGCTGTAAATGAGCAAAGACATGCAAATAAAAAACTCTGGCATGCTCCTTTAACAATAATGCCCCGGTGATTTTCCACTGAAAGATGAGACTCATCGTTCACCCCACATCCACACACTCACACACACAAAGTTGCTAGTGGAAACGCAGGCTTTGCCCTCCCCTGGGGGGGGCGGTGGCACTCCACCTGTGCTAATCACCCCGCACACAAAGGCAACACACACACACACGCACACACACACACACACAGATAGACATACACTTTAACTGTCACTGAGGCGTTCACGTTTCAATTCCAGTGTAATAAATATTCTAATGAACATCTGCGGGACGCTCGTCTTCTCTTCTCTCTGCGTCCTTCCTCTCCTCAACCCTTTGTCATCCCTCTTTCCCTCTCTCTCTATCACCACCTTTTTTCCTCCCTCTCTCTCTCTCTCTCTATCCGTTAGCTTTACAGATTACATGTCAGGTATGTTAAGACAAAGACGCTGCACACGAAGAGACAAAGACAAGCTGAGAGTCAGAAAAAGATGCAGAGAAATGAGGTGAGAGATGAGACTGAAAAGCCCTTAAACACTGTAAAACACGCTGCAGGTATGAGCTGCTGAAAAAGTGCATCTGCATTGTCAAGAAGCTTGAATTGAACAGAAAAGCAGGGGTGATTTCAAACACCAAATCCTCTCAGATCCTTCTCTGAAAACTACCCAGATTCATTCTGACTGCTCTGGATTTTATTTCACATTCATCACTGACAGCACAATTCAGAAGAAATCCAAAATACATCCTTATTCTATTTTTCTCTCTTTGCTAACTGGAGAGCACTGAATGAGCACAAAGTTTTTTTCTCAGTCATTATCATCTCTGAACCGTGACAATGACTCCACATGTAACGCATGAAAGAATGAATTAATGACTGCAATAAAAGCCGAGGTCCAGCAGCAGATAAGTGTGTGAATCACCAGCAAAGAGCCAGTGTGTTACATTAACATCCCTGACGCACTGAGGAGCACTGTCCATTCAGGAAAAAAAAGGAGGCGTTAACTTTAAATGAGCAGATAGATGATATAGATACTGCACCAGTCCACTTCACTATACAATACACCTCAAATCAAAGACCGAACCTGCTGCACATCAGGATGCAAGAACCTACTAGAAATGTGTGTGTGTGTGTGTGCAGAAAATATATCCAGACTATAGTTTAAAACCTATGTGATCTTAAGGTGGAAATGCTTTCTTTGATAAAGCATCTTCACCTAAGGGACTTTATTGCATTATCTCTGCAACATGCCAAAGATAAGACATAATACTGCACTTTAAGCTGGCTGCAGAGTATACAGTACATCTCAATAGACAGATGGGGGAAGAGAAAGGAGGGAAAAAAGGACAGAGCTACCGGGCAAACTGCATTCAACAGCGCCTCCTGGAAACAACACAACGTCCCACATCTGCGCCATGATCCATTCAGCGCACCGAGGGGAGAAAGGAGGAGGAGGGAGGAGGGGGGAGTCAAATGACACTGGCACAATTGCCGAGGAATGAATGAATGAAGGAATGAATGAATGAAACATGTTCAGTTCTGGGTGACAGTTGGCTATAAAGAGGCGCAAAGACTTATAGCTGCGTGTCAGTGAAGGATGTAACGATTATAAAATGCTCCGGAGCTTTTTATTCCCGCTTTCATTCATTATTCCGGTCCCTCTCTGTTCTCCGTGTCCCATCCCCCCTTCCCCGTCGTCGGCACCGGGCTGAGCTGATTTCGGGATGATCCGCACGGAGCCGTTTCATTTCTACTTTTATTGCACAGTAGTAACACATAAAACTGGTGATGGGAGTTGCAAAAGGCGAAAATTCTGCTACAATGAACTGCGTTAGTGTTTTATAAATATTAGCCTAGAATTATTTAAACTGCGATTTTGGCATCTTTTCCATTCATTTATCATCAGAAATAATAAGCAGATAAACAGAGGGGCTTTTCGGCTGCCTCTGTGTACAGACAACATGAGACTATTGTCTCCAAAACCAGTCTGAGTGCAGGTTTGAAGAGCTGCAGCTCCTGTGCCAGAGCTAAAAGAGACATTTCTGCTCCAACAGATGCACCAGACAACGAGAAACAACGAGTAAAATGCGTTTAAAGCGCTGTCACGCAGGCTGGAAACTGTTATCATAGCACTGAAATACAAAATGTCAGTGTAGTCAAGCTCAAGTTGCCTGCTTCCCCGCTACAAAAAGGGATTATATTACGCTAATGTGCAATTTGGGCAAATGTGGAAATAGCAGAAATACTGATGCACTGTCTGAAACGACAGATATCACTAAAAATGAACAGGCACACGTGAAGTCCCCGGAGAAACACGACCCGAATACCGTTAAGGACCGCCGAGCAGCAGCAGCAGGAGCAGGATCTGCACTTTAAAACTTTCCACCAATTTCAACAGACACCAAACACAGAGCCTCCTCTCTTTTCCCAGCTAGCTCTACACCTAACGTCCACGTCCGTCACCAGCCTCCGCTGTCACCGGCCTCCTTACCTGGCGGTTGGTCCATTTCCAGATAAAATATCAGCTCTGTGGAGTAGGGCATCATCACGTCCCTCCAGTCTCCTTCCTCGCCGGCTTTTTCCGATGTCCAGACTGTATTATACATTGCTTTCGTGTGGCTTAACCTGACAATCTTTCTCCACAAAAAAAGGGGGGAAAGGCTTAGAAAACGCGAACGGGTGAAAATGACAAAAACAAAACCGACTTATTAAAAAAAACACTTGATTAGATAAGCTAATCTATCTATCTACTTGGAAGTCTTCTATCTGAATTCCTGCTTCAGACTGGAATAAATAGACGAACTGTGTACAGCAAGCACCGGGCTGCGGCTGCTCCCTCCGACATAATAATAATGTTAATAACTTGGGGTTCTTCATGAAGGCCCTCTGTTTGTCTATATGTGTGTATAAAAGCGTCCTTTTGGCGGTGGGAAAGTAGATGCCAGCTCTACATTTCAGTCCCCTCTCCTTCTCCTCCGCAGATGCCGGCGGCTTGCTAGCTTCATTTTAAGAAGAGCACTGACAAGAGGAGGCTGGCTGAGGCTGACAACGGCTGGGACAAACCACTCCGCCGCGGCTTACAGGGGAGGACACAAACCCCCTCCAATCGTGACACAAAGAAACGAAACACAAGTATATCCTCGCCGTAATTAATAATGTATGACTACATTATAAAGCCCGCTTAAATAACTCAAGAAGAAAATTCTTCTAAGCGCCCGTTCTTCCTGTATTTTCTTAACACACTGTTCCCCCTTCCATACACTCGGAGTGGTTAGACCCTTTCCTTCGCCAGCCAACCGCTGACCGAGCCTGAGGAGCACGAGCTCAGAAGCTGAATTTTAAAGCCAGTAGGGAAATTACTTCAGCCTCTGAAGAGCAAGTTACAAATTCTGTGGTTTTCCACTAAGATCCTCACCTTTTTACCGAGAAACTGTATGTGACAACAAACTACTGGCGGCAGCAGATATGACATAACACTCTCCATGAATCATGAGCTACCAAACATTCTTAAAGACCATGGCTGCGCCCCCCCCCCCCCCCTTTTTTTTTTTTTTGCTGTTGCATGTTTTAGCCCATTTACTGCAAATCACATATGCTTTACATTTTTCCAAGCATACCTGAATAGGTTTACATTTATGACTGTGCTTTCCCTACCTTACAGGCAGACACTGGTTTCTATTCATTTCCATACAGGTATGGAAATCAACCTGAGACAGGGAGTTACGACACGCATCCATCACCATAAATTGCCAGGTCTGTTTTAATTCTTCTGTGCAAAAGGACAAGGCTGCTGATCATCTCTATTTTTCCTACTGATGACTGATGAAGACTAATATAAAAACTATTAAAAACACATTGATCTTATTCCACCACTGAAAATAGTCCACAACAAATGCACTATTTCCACGTCTGCTAAAAAGTACAGTGCACAGCTGTTTTGGACAATAACTGTTAAAACATCTTTGTCTGTTTTTATAGATTTCCATCTTCAGAAGGAACCAAAAGACTTGGGCCTGAGAGCCTCAGAGAGAGCAGGGAAGCTGTAAAATATTGACAGAAAGACTAACTTTGTTGGTTTTGGTCTTATCATGGGATTTCTAGATAGAAAAATAAATACAGGAAAATACCAGCCTCTCATTTTCAGGTTATCATTGCATGGTAATGTGGTGAACAAACCTTTCAAATGATTGTACTCTTTCCTCTGCATTAGCACAGAGTGACAACAATGATGGAGTACACAAATCAAGCAAGATTCAAGTCTCTGTTTCTGTTTGATTTTCATACAGTAGTGAAATGAATTCAAACAATGGCTGACTAGAAGGCAGGGAAGACACATTCAAAACCCAAATCACTGCAGAGTTGTTAGGAAAATGCTCAGCAGCAATGTAAAGAGCAATCAGACAAAGACTATAATGTCTCTGAGATTGTAGATTGTGGGATCTACCATGAGTTTATGCCCCCACATCAACAACAATCCACTTTTCTGTGTTGCTGCTCTGTAGCTGTCCCTATAGCACGGCACATTCAATACACTATCACATTTTAATTACACTAGCTTTGTTAAAATTTGAAAAGACCCCAGCCCAGAAACACAGTGGGAAATGTATTCTCTTTGATCTCAATGCCCTTTTCTGCTGCAGCGATGTGTTTGGAGCTGTAGTTTGTTTGTTTAGTGCACTTATTTAACTCCAGAGGAGGAAAAGGTGCCATTTACAATGTGAACCGAGCCGCCTACAGTGGGGTAAGCACAGTTACAGTAAATGATATAGAAGCTTAACCATGAGCTTAGGGATGCTAGAGAGGTGCAAACATGTATTTAGGAGGCCTATAATACAGGGATTACTGCACACACACATCAAAACACACACCTGCTAAAATGGATATCATGGATTTACAGGATTGTTGGCACAGGTCTGTTTCAGGACTTATCTGCAGGCTCCTTATTTTCAGATTTTACTCTTCTAAAGCTGCTGTAATCAATATTTTTATATTAACAATGGATCAAATGACTATGTGTTATGGGAAAGGGCTCTGCTGTAGTGACATGAACACAGAGTATTATCACCTGACTTTGCAGCTCTTCAGAACCTCATATGTCTCCTGGCTCAGTGTTTTGCTTTAACAGTCTGCAGCTTTACTGTAAGCTTCACTGACTCTCTTGGCGTAGTTTTCAGATACAGGAAAAGTTTGGACTCCAGTTTTCTCAGGAGTTGGCAGAGACCAAAAACAGAGCTAAAAGGAGAGCGAATAATGGACTGAAATGAAATGATCATGTCACTGTTGGAACTACATGTCAACTTAGAAGGTGATAATGAGTGTTGTCTTTATAGCTCATTGTTGCTGCCCCTAATTGTCCCCAAATGTCTTCAGAAATGTATGACTAATAAACGTTTTAACAACATCCTCTCCTTTTATTCTGTTCACTCTCTGTTACTGGTCTTCACAGCTACAGGCTGCTCCTCTAATCAAAACCAGACCCAGGACCCAAGTTGGTTTGGGTCCAAATTATATGAAGTCCCATTGTATTTTCTCATGGGTCTGTCTCATTATCTGTAATATCCAAGATTATTGGTGCAGACTTGCCATCAGCTTTGATTTGTCATAATCATCATCACTGGAGAAAAATGTACTTTTTATGCAACTATAGCATTTCTTGTTCCAAGAACAGAGAGTAGAGCACGTTAAAGACAACAAAAAGAACAATGGCATCATCATGATCAGCTGCCCCCACACAGCACAGAGTGCAGACCCAGACTGGCCCAGACCCCCAGTCATCCACATGGTAATCTCCTGCTAACAGCCTAATATCAATACAATATCTTCAGATGGGGGCTGCTGCCACCAGTAATTACAGCTGCTCTGTCTGTCTATCTGTCTGCCTGGTGTCCTACTTCAGGGAGCAACAATAAATGAAAGGTCTGCTCCCCAATCTGCCATCCATCCGTTCTGTCCTCCCTCTACATCCACCCACTCATCCATCCATCCATCCATCCATCCGTCCGTCCATCTCTCCTTCCCGTCTCTATACACTCGTCTGTCTCGTCTGTCCGTCACAAGAGAAGAAGGAGAGGAGGAGGACAGAGGTTCCTTACCCCCTTCAAAAAAAAAAAAAGAGAAAAGAGAGGAGGGGGGCTGGGGGAATGTCAGTGAATGAAATCTATTTAATGCAGCAGACACACACACACACACACACACACACAATGACTACGTGTGTGTGTGTGTGTGTGGTGGGTGGTTGTTTCACAGATGGCTCGTGCTGGACACACACAGCCCAAAGCTCATCTCTGTCAAGTGTGTCGAACAGGTTTAATTGCTGCTGCTGCTCTGTGTGTGTGTGTGTGTGTGTGTGTGTGCAGCCAGGCAGATGGATCCCTAACAATGACACAGGAACTGACTCTGCCCCTCGTCATACAAAAGAGAAAGAGAGAGGAAGAGGGAGGGGCAGATGGAGGGAGGAGGATGATGGGAACAGCAGTATTAATCTGTGCTGTCCCCGGCCATCAGCACACTGCTCCCCATTTAACCTCCCCAACAATAGAGCAGAGTGGCATCAAGTGGCCTATTTACATAGTGTATGCATAATCACATATGAAGCACAGTCACATATGAATCAACTCCTCCCATGACTCCAAATAAAACCTCAGATTCTAATTATGTTTCCATCCACCTGTTTTGGGATCATTTGGATTTGCATATAAAAAACACGATGCCAGAAATAAGGAGAAAATGCCACAGAAAACTTTGGAAAGTTTGGCTGATAATGCAAAAAATGCAGTAAGGTAATCACTAGTGGAAAAATTTTCCCATCGCTTCAGCTTTCTCTTTGCAGCACTGTCATGCTGCTGTCACCGGTACAAGCCTCCACTCTGCCAAAAACACCAAATAATAAAAACTTATAAACAGCAGTTGTGTCAGACACCACCACAGGTTCATTCATTAAATAACTAAATGATATGTGGAGAGCAGCACTGGAACACCAACGAGTCCTCCAACCTAAATGACCCTGGGATCCGACCCACAGGAGCGTACCAGCGGCAGGTGTGGTCCCACCAACCAAAACTAATCTCACAGACGTACCTCCAAACCCACACTGCAACTTGAGATGCTACACATACGTAGTAAGTGGATGGATACACTGTGCATACACACCTCATTAAGTGATAGTTCCAGCAGATAAGTCCCCTTAAAAGCTTAAAAATTGTCATTAAATTACATCTCTGTTCAATAGATGTTGGCTGACTTGTTGATCTAATTTTATTTTCTTACTTTGGACAGAGCCAGGCTAACTGTCTCTCCCTGCTTCCAGTCTTTATGCTAAGCTAAGCTAAGCTAAGCACATCCTGACTCAAGCTCTGGACTGTACACACAGACATAAGACTGATATCCATCAGACCATCTCACTCTTGGAAATACTGCAAATAAGCTTATTTCCCAGCGTGTCACACTATCCCCTCAAACTATGCAGCAGAACAGTGAAGCAGTCAGACGTGGCAACACATGGACCAGGAACAACATTAAAGATAATTGGTTACAGGTTCACACATCAATAATTTAACACTCAGAGAGGGAGCATTGTTCAGAGGGAGTACTTCTGCTTTGGATTCTTGGGTACACTTTAATGATTATGCTTCTGTTTTGTTATCAGTGGTAGATTTCTTAGACTTCTACCGGTTTGTGTGTGTGTGTGTGTGTGTGTGTGTGTGGGTGGGTGTGCCTCAAGAGAATTCAAGAAAAGAATCTACATGTGTGCATGAGAAAGAGAGAAGCCCAGGTGAGCTTCTGGGGAATCAGGTGTTGAGTTTGCCATTTCTGTCGCCATAGAGACCAAAATGTCCAGTGAGGCGCTAACAATGTCTCTTTTAAGGGGCTTTAAGCACAGACAAAGGCGCTGTCTGGAAGCTCATATCATATGCCACCTACTGAGTTAAATGCAGCAGGAGAGCACAAATCCATGCAGGCATGATTTTTTAATCATGAAGGCACGTCAAACCTAAAGTAAACCTCTTTAACTTTGATTTTTCTATTTTCACGTTGTGCAATATTACATAAATATCCTGCATCTACTTGTGCCAGCACTTCATTCTGACTGTATGAAGCAAATGTTGAGGAATATATTAAAACCCAGGACATGTAATGGCTGCACGGTTCCAAAGAACAGATATTTAAGATGTTCATTTCAAACACATTTCCCCCAAATCCAGCCTAACATACCTGATATCTTTGGAGTAAGGACTCAGAAGAGGCAGAGCAGTGGCCATGAAGCTTATATTTGAACTCATGGACCCACCTGTTTGTCTATCAAGGTTTTGTCTGTCATGTTCTTGTGCTTTGGTCTGGCAGACTATATTTAAACTGTATGAAGCAGACAGATAAAGCTGATGTTTAAATATGTCCCTGGATTCAGTCTGAAGCCAAAAACTTCAACTGCTGTGGTCGCTCCTAAAGAACAAGCAGTTCAGTAAACTAGATGTAATCTGTGAGTTTCTGTGTGTGTGTGTGTGTGTGTGTGCAGAGGTTTGTGTCTGTTTTAAGTGCTTTATCTATCTGTGTATGAGGTCAAACACCACCTGTGCCCTGAACTACAGCTGCCAAAATCCACATCAGAACACGGTGTCATTTTCTATTACCACGGAATATAATCATTTAACTCAAACCCTCCTTTATAAGCAGCTATTGTACTTTGTGAAATGAGACAGACGGTCAGACGCCACGAGGAGCGCAACACACTGACACAGCTGAAAGGAGCTATCGTGACCCTGCAGCACCTGTGAACAACCAGCTTATCTGCATCAT
The DNA here is from genome assembly GCA_033238685.1 of Lates japonicus. NCBI lineage: Eukaryota > Metazoa > Chordata > Actinopteri > Centropomidae > Lates > Lates japonicus. The sequence continues at coordinate 458,649 of BRZM01000106.1, forward strand.
TGTCTGCATTACACACGCATATCTGAGTGTGTGTGTGAGAGAGAGACAAAGATGTAAACAAAGAACACAACACTTTATATTATATGGCCAAAAGTATATGGACATGGTGGTTTGTTTCTCCTGGTATGTAGCAGAGGGAAATCTCTCTGCTCCAGCTCACAGAGATATTTTCCAGTTTGACATAAAATCAGCTTCATAAAGAAATGGTCTGCGCAGAGCCCTGACCTGAACCCCATCCATCACCAACTGTGAGTCAGACCTTATCACCCAACATCAGTCTTGGACCTCGCTAATCCTCGTGTCTGAATGGGACCAAATCCCTGCAGCAGGTTTAACATCTGGTGTCAGAATGACGTATTCATCTATCAGGCAGGGGTGTAATGTTTGTCCACATACTTTTGACCACATTATTGTCAGTGTGTGTCTTAAGCAGCCAAAACCACTGGATGAAGCTTTGTGCTCAGAGAAATAGCACTGATTCATGCTCCAATAGTTACAGGCAGCTCAGGTTTGGTTATTTTCAAATGTAGGTTATTAAGAAATCTCTCTCACTTCGACTGTGCTAGTCATCTGCCTCCATGTGTGCCATGTGTTGCAAGTGCACATAACGCCAAGTGGGAAGAGGGAAAGCGAAAGAGTGCAGCAGATGCAGTGCATTAGCCTGGCAGAGTTACAGCCAGAATAAAAAAAGCCAAAATTAACACATACAGGTCTCAGGTCAGGTTCTGGTCTCAAATCTGTCGTCATTAGTTGGGTTCAAGTCTTAGAGTCCTTGTTGTTGGAGCTTCACACATATAGAACAGGGATTAAAATTCAGGATATCTTTACATCTGCTGCTTTGATTTTCTTTCAGAAAATTCTTTCAACTCCTCCAGCTTTACAGACGTGCAACAAAACGTCACTGTGCTGTTATTTAAATCTAAACACATATGAAAGGCTTAGTCACAACTTAGCAGACATCACATTGGAGCTGTATTTACTGTCTTCTGCTGGTGCAACCTGTAAACACTTTGAGCTGGAGCTGGAGGACCACTGTATCAGTCATATTTTTCTGGTGAGTGTGTGTTTTACTCAGAGAAATTGAGTTTTTCTTCCACTGCTTGTACCAACAAATGGGCATATGTGCAGTTTTGAGTTTTGTTTTTTATAGGTTTAATTGGTCCCCTGGGTGGGCATGTGTCTGTGTGACTTTGTGTGTGTGTGTGTGTGTGTGCTGTAATAAAGCAGTGATTCAGAAAGAGACACAATAGTGTTGTATATCTCCTTGACACATTCCCTGGTGTCAGAGAGTCACTACTGTACAATCTATCAGGCATGTGGTTAAACCCTCTCTTTTCTTTTAAAGCAAAGCCTACAGATTGCACATGTGCTGTCATGGGAGAAACAGAAGCAGCAGACTGAGGGAAAGATGGATGGAAGGAGGGGGAGGAGAGATCCTAATCTGCCCGGCTGCAGTGTTAGACCGAAGCAAATGATGCAGGAGAGACAGAAAGAGGACGCCAAAGAAAGAGAAGAGGGGAGGTGGAGTTCCATTTGTCCTGAAGTTTCGGTCGGGACACGATTGTCTCATGGATTTAGAAACAGCAGTCCATTAATATGTGAGTGTGTGTGGGGAGATGTTTGACTGTACAGTGATGATGAGGCTGCGGTTTGCTCGCTGCCCGCTCTATTTCTGTGCTTATTATCCATGGCCCTCAGCGCTTTTCATATTTCGTCTGCTGCTGTAATAACTAGAGTGGAAAGTACAATTTAACTGTAGACACGAATAAGCTGCTAAACATAGACATTGGTGGAGTGGGGTCTGGGAGTGTGCACACACACACACACACACACATAGAGAATGGTTGCGTAATATGGCGCGGCACTTTTGTATATATTATGCATAAGCGTTTTTGGAGGGTGCAGGGATGAACAGTGTGTCATCCACCTACATCACTGCTGCAATTATCATTAAAATGCACAATGTGACTGAGCAGTCACCTTTCTCCTCTCTTGTTTTATCCACATTAGAATTTCTGTTGCTAATATAGGAACAAACAGTGCGATCCATAAAGACTCGTGAAGACAACAACGCCATTGGTTTGAGATCCCAAAGTTTCCACAGACAACAAACAAACAGACATTTATATGTGATCTGATGGTGCAGCCATGAGGTAACAGACTCGATGACTGAGCAGACTCGAAGATGCCAAATACAATAAGACAGGACAGAGGAGTTAAGTGTCAAAGTGAGGACGTTTTAGCTGCACCAAGAAGAAAGCCGGGTAATGCCGCCCCAGTGTGTGATTTTAAATCATCAGAGGTGTGATGTGTAACACAGCAGTGTCTGCGCCGGTCGGTGTCTGTCCCATCATGCCAAATCCCCCTTTTTACACAGATTCGTCTCTCTGACTCCCTCCACTGCCGGCTTAAAGGTGGAAAAACGATGCCCCCTCATTCCTCCTTCGTACCTTTTATAGAGAAAGGTGAGGTGGAATAATGGGCGCAACATTCCTGCCTCGGACAGGCGGTGTAGATGGAGCTTCTGTCTGGTCCTCACCTCTGCAGAGGTCTGTGTCAGGAACTAGGATTAGACTTGGGTTAGGGGCCAGGGAATATTTTATGTTAATGAGGGTCTTCACAGGTATAGAACTGTATGGTCGTGTGTGTGTGTGTGTGTGTGTGTGGAACATGCAATCATGGTGTCAGTGGGATAGAAACACTGCAGTGAACCATGCAGAGAGGCCATATTTCCTGCTACAGTTACATATGGCAACTGAGACACTGTGGTTGACACCTCACCCCCCTGCATGTTCTGTGTCTGAGTATTTTCATCAGAATACACATCTTCCACTGTTAAATTATTCAGCTTCTCTTGAACCTCTGACTCTGTGTGACCTGCCTTCACCAACCCTGTACATGGGACAATCAGCTCAGTGTGTGTGTGATGTGCGATCACAAAATGATAAGACAAACTCCTTCCTCATGATCGCAAAAATAATTTCTTAAGATTATGGTGAGATAACCAAATAACCTTCTTGTGATCAGAAGAAAACATCATTTAATCAAATCATCTTTAGCCTTGTCCTCTCTGGACCTCATCATGAGCACAGTACTTCACTGTTCACTTGTTCTTGTGAAAGTGCAGAAGCATCAGTGCCGAGCCCAGGTGAGGAGAAACAGAACAAAGACGTTCAGCTGCTGCCTGCTAAGTACATTTCTTCTGAGTGAATGAACATCTCCAGGGGTAAGACCAAGCTTAAACATCATGGACTCGACACCATGCTGCGGTTAACATCACAGAGGCAGGTTTGATGCATCGCTGCCTCTGGTGGATCCTGCACATCAGATTTACATCGGCTGCTTTGGCCTCAGCGAGCTGTGTGCAGGCCGACAGTCATGTGCACTCCAGCTCGAGCACACCGATTAGCTTTGCTGCCTCAAACTTTCCAGCGAAACTAATTCAATGAAGAGCTTTCCTCTTCCTTAGCTCTCTTGATCTATCCCCTGTCCAATGAACCAGTGCACTCATTACTATTCAGTGTGGATTCAGTTCCCCTCCTGGCTTCGACTGATCCTGTCTCTCACAATCGAACCAGTGAAAACTGCTCCACCTGTGCAAAACACTGCAGGCAGAAGTAAGGTCTAAAAGAAACTACAGGCTTGCTGTAATATGATAGCGTGTTGCTGGGATTCTGATGGGAAAACACACACTATAGCCCTATGAATGAACTATATTAACTTTAATTCACCAAATCTTTTTAACACTCAACCAGGGTTTGGTGAAGCTCCGGAATAACTTTTATCTAAAGACCCTGAGTGGAAGGTCAGAATAACAGGACAGGACACAGATTGGAAATGACCAAAGCCATTTTAACATGGAGTCATGATGTATAATTAGTCGTTTGTCCTAAATTTAATACGACTGTTACTCTATCTGCAGTGGGTCTCTGGATAGAAGCTCTGAAACAGTCACATGGGAAATAATTAAGAGATTGCAAGTGTAAGTAACAGGATCGGGAGAGGCGAGATTAGAAATGACAAAAGCCATCTGAGCAAAGGGTGATAATGTGTAATTATTTGCTCACATTAAAATCAGAAAATCCCATTCATTCCAACCCAGAGGATTTGGATAGAAACTGTAATAATCCTGTGCAGACTAATTACAGGATATGGAGTAAAGGTAACAGGTGGAAATGACATTTATATACAGGCAGTGACATGTACTCAGGATCTTTGGACAGGAGCTCTCACTCCTGATATTTACAACATCAGGATAAGAATAAAGTAAGTGGTGAAGGAATTAGAAATAATAAAAGCCAGTTTTAGCATGGAGTAATGTGTGTGTTACAGGATCAGGTAAAGGCCAGACTGGACATTAAAAGTGCCATGTGATTATTTTCACTGCTTAAATTAAGAAAATGATATTTATGCAGATCCAGGGACTTTGAACTGACATTCTGGGATCGTCAAGAGGGACATAATTACAGGACTGGGACTGAAAGTAATGGGATTGGGTGAAAGCAAGAATGTACATGACAAAAGTCATTTTAGCATGGGAGCATGATGTGTGATTATTTGCTCAATTTAAATTCAGAAAATCATATTTTTACCATACATATCCAGGGACTGAGGCCAGAAGCTCTGGAACAGTCACATGGGGAATAATTATAGAGTCGGGAATATCAGTAACAGGACTGAGTGAAGGCAGGACTGAAAATGACAAAGACTAAATTTATCTGGACAGGAGGACATAAACCGAGCAAGAGAGGAGGAAAATTTCTCCCTCGTGTCACCCTCTCGTGTGCACTTCTGGTGTTAAAAGGACTAAAAATATGATTTTTACTGTTGCAGTGAGATGGGTTTTTGCTGTTGCAGTCAAAAATAGAGCTGATGTGTTGCCTCTCAACCTGCTCTGTCTCTGTTTTTGGGTGCAGTGGACGGTCTGAGAGCCAAACAGGGACACAGCTTTAGAGCAGGCAGAGAGGGGAGGGCAGGAGATAGATGACACACACACACACACACACACTAATACACACTTTCCAACTGAACCAAACCCAAATCTCTCCACCCCTCATCCTCCTCTTTTCTTTTTCAGATTGCAATATCATGCTGGCACACGAGGCTGAAACTCTCCACGAGCATCTGCGTCTTTTTTCCTCTCTCTGCTTCAGTCGGTCTGTTCGTCTGTCGGTCTGGCTCTTTGTGTTGCTTGCTTTGAGACGAGCAGTCAGACAGACAGTCAGTCAGTCAGTCAGACAGACAGACAGACAGACAGATAGAAAGACAGAAACGAAACAATCCACATCTCACTCTCACATTTCTCCCTCTCTGAGCAGGCAGACAGAGCTGAGCAGACGGGAGCTGACTCGGTAACGGGTGATGTCATCCTGCAATGTGAGCGTCCCCGTGGTCCTGATCCCATGATGCAACACTCTGGTGACACTGTGAAACAGGTTGCTGCTGCTGCTGCTGCAGGCTGCATCCAAAACTGCTGAGCCGCCTCTCTTTCTTCTTTTCCTTCTCTCTCTTTTTCTGTTTCTTGTTCTTATTTTCGTTTATGTTTTTCTGATGCATCCTCTGTTTTTTCTCTGCATCTCTTCTCCATTTCACTGCCCTAAATAAAGTATTCCCTTATTACTCCTTCTCTCCAAATCTCTTTTCTCTGCCCTACATTTCCATTGTTTCTGTTTTTTCACTTGATCAGATTCCCTCAGCACCATCCTTCCTGCCCTCCTCCTCCTCCTCTCCTCCTTTTCTCTCCCTTCTATATTTGCTCTCTACCCACACAGACCCCCCTCTCTCCCTCTCCTCCCTCCCCACTGGTTGTCAAGGCAGCAGGGCACCATGGCTCAGCATTATTCATGCAGTAGCACAGTCAGCCAGCCGCTCACACAGACAGCCAGTCGGACAGACAGGCAGTCAGATGGGCAAAAAGCCAAGCTGGCAGGCTGCAAGGCCTTCAGCCGGTCCAGCAGAGTCAGGCAGACCTGCTCTGGGAAAACATTTAACTCTCTCCTCTCTCTGTCTTAACAGATACAGCCAGTTTTTCATAGTTTTAGTTTTTGTCATTCTCATCAGTACTAATAACATATAACTCAGGTTAACTGCTGGGACTTAAAAAAGACGTCAGCTGAGCCACAAGGAGCCACAATGATTAAACAGGAACCATAACTGGGATCATCTGTTAGCCCTTAATGTTCCTCATCTTAAAGCAACATTCATGTCCAAACAAGACGGTCTCAAACATCATACATGTCTTTACTCATGACTATTTCTACTGTTTTACCTCATATCAACAAGCCTCCAAGTTTGTATTGGATTACCTTTGACCTAAATAAAAGCAGACTGCTTTGGATTCCTGTTTTAAAACTACTGTATGGTATGCTTTGCAAAATGATGATGGAGGTAATGTAAGGAATGCAGAATATGATGCGTGATAAAAGGGCTTAAAGTACAAAAACACTTGAACACTTATTTAGAATGCTACAGGACTAAAAGCCTGATAACAGGCTAAAAAATGCAAATAAATGCACACAAGCCCATCTGAGCTTTAGAAGAACTGTGTGTGTGTGTGTGTGTGTGTACTTCCCATTCAATTGTTTGACGCCTTGTTTTATCAACAGCTAGCGAACTATGATCAAGCTCTCAGAGAGACAGCAGCACTGAGGCAGAGCAGCCCTGGACGAGATCACAGCAGAGAACAAACTCCTTATCTGATTTCTAATACAGTGCATCAGTCAGGAGGGTGACCTCCCATCTTCCCCTGCTCCACCCAGACCTCTCCTGTGACTCTCTCTCGTTCTGCCTCCACCTCTCTCTGTTATCTGTTTATGGGTCTCGCTCAGGCACTTGCTTTGCATGCAGCACAACACGTCTGAGTTAAGACAAAACTGGCTTTGAAACCAACTGAGCAGCTACTGAACACACCTACAGCCGAGCTTCATCCATGCCGTTTGAACAGTTTCACTGAGTCTGAGAGGACAAAGAGCTGAATTTACCAGACTATCTATGTTCCAATCTTCACCTGCAGTCATAAGCTTTGGATAAAAAGTCACACTGTGGACACAAGAGGCTGAAACGAGTCTCCTTTACTGGGCGGCTGGGCTCACCCTCAGGGACAGAGTGACAAGCAAAGCACCTGAAATAAGCTCTAAAGATAGTTCAGGTATGTGATCAGGACGAGTCCCTGTGGTGGTATACTGGACACATCCAGCTTGGAGGAGTCTCTGTGGCAGGTCATCCTGCTGATATCTCAATGATGTATTAATAGAGATGGATACGGTGTGGCATACACTGTATACCACTGCAACAGAAAACTCTCTAATCTCTATATGAACTTAAAAACCGGGAATGAAGAGGCTGGATGTTAACAAACAGATTTAGTTTGTTGAAAATACTCTCATAGTCTCAACCTCACTTTTTAGACTTAAGCCCAACAAGCTCCATGTCAAACTCAACACATCACTTAGTGCAGAGAGTTAGCACTTTGGCTGACAACACTGCAGTAACACACATGATCTGCAGAGTCAAGACACTGTCAGACATTTACAGCTGCATCATCAAAGACAAAATGAACATGTAAGTGCTTCATCAGACCAGCACAGTGACCCAGGAGGACTGCAGAAAACCTTCTGAGACCTGCAGCACAGTTAAAGCTGTGTCACTGCTCAGGCTGTAACTTCCTAGGAGTGGATACAGAGCTGAGTGTTTGCAGGCTGGAGGTGTAAAAGCAAAACAGCAGGTCATTTGAATGGACAGTGAGAGGAGCAGCAGCAGCAACCCCCAGCATTTACAGGATGTTTGAGTGTGTGTTGGAGCGGTGAGGGAAATCTGTGGCAGGTGTACAAACAGATTCACCCTGAGAGCCAAAAGGGACAGACAGAGCCTGTGTTTGTCACACTCACATACTGCCTGCTGTGGGGACAAAGGTGGAGGGTCACAGAGCACACAGGGCCATGGCAACCACACACACACACACACACACACACACACAGAGTTACTGTATTTCCATGACACCCACAGCTTACACTAAACTAAATGAAACACGTCAGAGTGAGCCAAGCTGACCGACGCCGCCTGACATGAGAGGGATTCCAACACCCCCCGGGCGGAAATGGAGGATTTGCTGCCGGCAGAGAGGAAAAGTAAGGAGGGGGAGAGCAGGAGAGGAGCATGTGGGGGTAAACACGATGGTGCGGCGGTGGATAAAAGTATGCAGAGATGCTGCCAACAGGTCCGGAGCTGGAGCTGCTGAGCTGTGGGTGTTGGTAGAGACAGCAGACACTTCTAAGTGTGGGCATCAACTGAGCTGCTACCAAGAATACACTGAGGGAAGTGATGCTATACAAATTATTTATATGTCCCACCATATTGCATATTTTAGTTCAAGGTCCATATAACAATTTTTATTGTATAATAGTTCTACATTTATATTCAGCCGGTGACATTCATCAAGCGAGCGCTAATTTAACAGCTCTGTAAACAAATGTTCTCCAAAGATTTATTTTGTTTTCTGACATGACACGTGACTTCTTTCAGCAGTGAGCAGCAATGCATTATGGGCAGCTTTTGGTTAATTTAAATTTAAAGTCGTGAGTGCTATATACCTCCATCAAGCATCACAAGTCGATATTAAAAATGAAAAAGTCCCTGCATGTTTTCCAATAAATATTTAGAATGCTTATTTATAGGAATATACACTCACAAATGCATTTCATGGCAGTGAGGAAACATATTTACTGATGTAAACATCAACCACTGAGCTGAATTCATAAAGACGGAGATTCTACTTTTAAAGTCTGTGTTAGAGGTAAAGGTTAGAGAGCTGGCTGTGAGAGAGTGTGTGTGTGTGTGTGTGTGTGTGTGTGTGTGTGTGTGTGTGTGTGTGTGTGTTGAGTTAGTGAGGCCTTCAGCTCCGCCCCGAGACGACCGAGCTGAAGGTAAGGCTGACAGAGAGGGATGAAAGACAAAGAGACAGGGAAGACAGATGGCCTCTTTTTTCACTCCTTAGATCTGCCGACCTTCTAATCTCTCTCTCTCCTCACAGTGAAACAAGAAAAAACTTATCTTCTTCTGTGTCTTATATTGTACGCCTTCTATCCTTTTACTTTATGCACCAAAAGTTTACTTCAGTGTGATACTCAAACAACAACGTCCTGAGGTTTGACAGTTCTGTGAAGCTGTTGTCTGCTCAACTCATCCAGATCCAACAGATTCAAATAGGACAACATCCATAGAAAATGAAATCATATTTTGGAAGATAATATAATAATATAACAAGATGATTCTCATTCTTCATCCAGAGTTTTGCAAGAGACCACACCCCTGATGAGCTATGACCTAGATGGCTATGGTTGACTAATAAGGTCACTGCAGAGTAGACATTGGTTTCACATGTGATGTGACGCAGCCATTTTGGATCCAGTTAACGCCCCTCATCTGAACTCAAATGTAATGACTCTCTGGGTGAGAGTTGATAAGCAGCTCAGAAAACCCTTGAAGTTAGCATCACATGTTCATTCCCTGTAGGCTGAACAGAGCAAATGAGGTGACAGTCGTGTGTCCAAATCCCATCTGATCTTTAATCTTTAATCATTGAAATCTTCCCATGCTGAAATCAAGCACTATAGACACAGACTGCTGCACCCGCTTCACAGAAAAACATACATGCCTCATCTTAGTACAGCATACTAACACTAGGTGACACAGTCTTCTAACACAGCCTTGTCTGTAGTCCCCGACCCTGCAAAAGGAGTTAACCCATCCTGCCAAACAGAGGGTGAACTGACCGTCTAACTGAGCATCTGAATATCATTGTGACAGCTAAAGGTCGAGATAAAACAGTGCAGCCAGCCTGCTGCCTCTCCTCCATCAGCAAATGCGCCACCTCCCAAAAAAAAAAAATCCCCTAGTTCCTGCTGTGCTGCTCGGAGGTACTGCATGCTAATGTAAAGCCTTGATCTTGTTGTTTGATTTTAAACTTTCTCACCTCATTAGTCATCAAATGTCACAAGGGTTCTTTGGTGAAGCAGAAGGACTGTGAATCACCGACAGCGACGCTGAAATGACCTGAAATGACTTTTAGCCTGACATAAAGAGGAGCTTTGGTGTCAGGCGCAAAACTGAGGCTGCTTGTTTTCAAGCCAAGAGTGCCATGATGCACTGTATGAGTGTGTGAGAGGTTTCAGTGAGTGTCATCAGCTTGTGATCCACTACATGTTAGATTAGAGGTGAGGCAGGCAGGGAGCAGGAGCAATGTGGAAACAGCTAAGATGCACAATACCGCTCTTTTTTATTCCTTCCTTTACCTCAGCTCCCCTCCTTGCCCTCAACTCAGCAGCCAATGCAGCATAACAGATGGAAAAAAATAACTTTACAAAGCAGGAAAATACAGAAATGCACACAGAAACAGTTGTAGAAGCTGCAGAAAAAGCAAATCCAACCAAAGTTTTTGCAATAAATGACCATATATATGCAGTGAGGAATCTCCACGACTAAACACTCTACATTTCATTTTCCTCATTTTCTCAAAGTCTGCACGAGCAGATTTTAGCACTCAGGCCCCTGAGAGCAAAAATAATGAAAAACCCTGTCACACAGTGGTTTTAGTTTCACAGTAACTGCTAAAGCTATTTTTAATTATTGACTATGATTTCAGTTGAATACACAACATGGAGAGAATATGTAAAAACAAACAAACAGTGGATTAACCTTTAACCTGCTTCTGCAGTCGCTACTGGAATGTGATCTAAAATAGCTTTTCTTCCTGTTGCCAAAAACGTCACAACATTCTGGCATTTATGTCAATGGTCGGCTGGTGGTCGCCACGGGCAACAGTAAATCAGTGGTGATAGAGCTGCACAGGGCCATCAGGCAGGATGGTCAGTGTATCGCCTCGCAGACAACCGACACCATCGGAATGGGCGTGTGTTCGTGTGTGTGTGTGTGTGTGAAGATGTATGTGTGTCTCTGCTTTGTGACTTTGTGGCCCTTGCACTGAATAATTGACGGGGCCATATTGCTTGCCGTCTGTTAGACTCAGATATGACTGATGAAGTGTTTCAGGTTTACTGTCATAAAGGTCATGAAGGAAACCAGTGTTTTAATAAAGAAAAGATGTAAACAATCAGATTAGATCTATTAATATAGTGTGTATTGTGTACTGCTGTAAGAAACAATCAATGTTCAAAGGTCCACTCAATCTCTTTAGAGCTTACCGCATCTCTCTTGTCTTCTTCAGTATATATCTTAATTAGCAGAGAGTTTTACTATTGCTATAGCCAGTGTTATTAGTAGCTGTTTACACCCGTCTAGAAGAAATGTTGTGAGTTCACTAAGTTTATTCTTTACTTTTCCTGTCTCCAGCAGTGAAAGCAATGTTAAGTCTTGTTTTCCTTCTGTTTCTACTACCATTTTTCCTACTGAAAGAAGTATGCTAAACCAGCTAGCCCCACCGACTCATAATACTACCAATCGATCGCGGAGTCATCAGCGCTCCAGTTTGCCCTCTTAGTCCAACATGAGAGGGATGATGAAGTAGCACTGTCCAGAAGACGATTCTAACCTCGCCTTGACGTATATTGAAGGTTCAGGTAAGTAAACAGCTGCTAATGCTAACGAGGCTATGTAGCAATAGCAAAACCTTACATATAGTATCTTTCAAGATTAGTGGACCTTGAGCCGAGATCTTGTCACACATACTGTTTCAAAGGTCAAGACTGAAATTCAAATACATTAGCAACACACCCACAGGTTGTAACAGGTAGCAGAGAAAGGTCAGTTTATAGGTACTGGTAAAATACAGTAGGAGCTCGCAGCAGATGAAATAAAGAGGAGAAAGGGAAAAACTAAACTTATTAATCCAGACGTCACAGAGAAAAATAATCAGTTTTTACATCTCTAGATCAGGCTTAGAGATTACTTAACTTAAGCAGTCTGTTCTTGCAGTTAAAAAAATAACAACATTGGTGCTTAATCATCCCATAATATTATATGTGTCAATGTTAGTGTGATTGGAACACAGGTGAACATAATCCACTAACAAGATGATGGGAGAACTACTGGATTAATGGATTGTTAGGAGGAGTAGAGTGCAGTGGGGATTTTGTCAAGTTCCTCAGAATATTTTCCGTTATTCAGAGTATGGTAATGGTACCTAGTCAAATTGTTTCATTTAAGTTCAAAACTTAAATGACTGTAAGAACAGAAGTGAGAGCTGTGGACAGTAAATGGATGGTTTAGTTAACGGCAAACGTATTGGTCCACTCAACCAGGAGCCCGTTACATAAGCTCTCCATAAAAGTTAACAGAGCAACGTCAGGAACCCCTGGCATCCACTCTTTATGAAAAAACTACAGTACCAATGTTTCATCTCTACCAAGTGGTGTGGCATGAAAGCACTTTGCACCAGAGCTGGCCTGGATTTCCTCTCTGGTTCAGTTGAGAATAGCAGACTGAGGAGAGTTCTCACAGACAGCAGCAGAGGTAACTCCAGGTAAGCCTGGTATAGGCTGATGTTAGCTATTAATGGTATTCTTAATAGTGCGTCTGTCCATAAAGTCATGAACGCTGACACAGAAACACATTTACATAAACAGACTAGGTTGGAGTAATGAGCGTTTCAGTGAGCATTTAATTCTCATGGGATTTTAAGTGTCTTCTCACTTAGACTGATTGTTGTTTCTGTTGTTTCTTTTATTCTATCTCAATTCAAAGAAATGCTATTGGCAATAAAAAAATAGAGCTCCATAATCTGAAGTAGATATATTATATAGAAGATTGTATGTTTTTTTCTTGTTAAATGTTTCGTCAGTGCAGCCAGTTGGTCAGTCCACCACTTCTTGGTTCAGAGTGAATGTCTCTTTACATTTATGTCATTTTCCACTTATTATCCATCCACTGCGATGGTGCAACTGTAAGAGATGCTCTCGGAAAGAGCTGGCAATGACATTTTGTTAAGATAATTTTTAAGTCAGTCGAAGTTAATAGATGCCTCACCATGAAATATGGTAGAGACATCTGTGGTCCTAGTACCATCATCAAGTCAAAATCACAAATACCTTCTAAAACTAATGAGCCTCAGCCCAGTTTGTGTTCTGATGGCATAGAGATGGTATCATCAGCATAAAAAATGTATATTGCAGTACAGAGCTGGAAACAAAATCTTTCCAGAGACTAAATAACAGGGACCTAGTATGATCCCTTGTGGGACACCTTTTCATCAACAATCTGTCGCTAACAACAGTCTGAAAGCCACCAGAAAAGGAGCCAGCTGTAGGCATTATCAAGGTCCATGAAAGCAGAGATTTTAATAATTTACTGGAAACAAAGAAACAAGTGTCTATCTCTTATTTTTAATTAAATCTCAGTAGTAGAAATACACTTAGATAATGCAAATTTCTAGAAATGTTTCAGTGGCACAATTCTCCTGCTGGCTCTGGTTTCAAATTTGACCTATAAAACCAGTTTCTGGAGTATGGATTTCACAACCACATCGTTTTACCATTGGCCAGCTGCTTCCTTAGCACTGGTCATTTATTCTGCCCAAGCTAATCAGGCTAAGAGTTGCATGTCATGAGATTAGCAGACACAGTGAATATCAGAAATACAGTCCTGTTAGTTGAAATTCTCGTCTACATATACTGCTCTTTTCTCCTCCCCTCTGACATACATTCTCTTTCATGCTTCTCTTTCCTGCGCTTTGTCTGTACCTTACATAAGGACCATGGTGGTGTACTTACCCAATCTAGGCTAAGTTGTCACCCACATGTTGTCTGTTGAATAATTATTGCCCAGCCGTAATGACAGTACATCTACAAACTTGGGCACAAATTAAAAAGACAATGTAAACTAGAGCACGCACTCAGGCAGGAGCACAGGACAGACTGCTTTATCTTCATACCTGCCATTAATATTTCATGTCTTCAAAACCTTAAAGCACTATACCAGTGCTTCTGGGATGTTTTAGGTCATGTGTATAAGTCACATTTTTCCCGACATTTTTGAAAGTAGGCTGTAGTGTTATGTATGGTTCCTACTACAGTACATAAAAACAAATCAAACAATGAAGAAAAAAATTATGTCCTTGATAATTCATATTTTTTGAAAACAAAACAAAACTGGACAGAATAGCAAGAAAATTTGAACCAGCCTGTTTTTGCTTTTAAGCAATTTTGGTGTTTCATTCTTCTTGACTTGAAGCGCAGTTGCCTTCTTTATTATTAATTCTGTTTCAAGAGACTGTCAGGATTCTAAACAAGTTGAGCGCCCTGTTAGAACAAGTTGAAACACTTTCTGCGTCCTAGAAAGTCTAGACTTTAATAAAGTGAAGTGTAAAGGTCATACAGCAGCAAGTATCACATCAAATCAAAAGATGAGTCTCAAGCCCTTCAGGACGAGGTCAATGAATTTCAAACTTTCATAAGCAACCAATATCCAAGCTGGGAGGCTATGAAAGACCTAGAATAAAACTTGAGATCGTCGTGTGGCTTTCTAAGTCTCAAATCAAGTTATGCCTCAAAGGTCAAGTATAAATGAGTTATCTGTTGTCAAATATGAAGTAATTATAGTTTTGACTTAAGTCTGACTAGAGTCCAATCTGTGAGCTCCATCTCATGTCTACAGTTATAATTGTCAAGAATATCCTTAAAAGAAATGGATGAATCTCTCAATTAGTTTCATATGAGATGAAACTTGCCGAGTTGGTTCATCCTATGGTATTTGTTTTGTGTGTGTTTTTTTTTTTTTATCATTGTGAGTCTGTGTGTGCTATGAGCAGATTGTGTAATAAGATTAGAGAGGTCAGCTGTAACATGTATTAATCAGGCCACAGAGACGCCATGCAGAGTGTGTGTGTGTGTCTTGTGTATACCACTCTCAAGACACACAGCTTTCTAATTCATTTATAAAGTTTTATTTGTTTTTCTTCTATTACCTTTTCATTTGCTAAGTCACTGTCTTCAGACAAGCCTGTTCATTCTACTTTTCTTGGTTTATTTACACAGCATCAGTTTTAAATTGCTGTTTATGTTGATTGACACACACTCTCTTCATCAGTCCTGGACACGCAGAGGTGAAATTAATATTCATCTCCTGCTAGGCTCTAAATATAAAGGCTAACACGGCAGTTTCCTGAGTAACATACAGAGTGAGTATCACAGCAGTGAGTTTCTGAGCTCAGCTGAGTGACGGCTGGTTTTCTTTTCTTTAGCCTGAAGCTCTGCTATGATGTCCGTTCAGCCCACCAGAAATCTGACTCAGAGCTCAGGATGTGTTCATCTGCACGCACGTGATTTTAAATGGACTGTAATGGTCTGTGTGTGTGTGTGTGTGTGTACATACAGGGGGTTCATCAGGTTGAGCAGCTGTTTCTGCCCAAACCCAGTGGCAACACAAGACCACTGACTGGCCACCGGGCAGAGGACCGTGTGTGAGAAAACAAGGAAAAAGAGATCAGCTTCAGTTTGTGTAAGAAATGTGAAGGATTGCAGTTTTGGAAGTGAATGTGTATGCAGTGTGTGTATGTGTGTGTGTGTTTGAACAATGTGCACTTGTGTGTCCAAAATGATGGATTAGTGGTTGAGGTTTGGAGGATTGGTGGAAATGTAAGATGAAAGCTTCCGCCCTGGGCAGACGCTACTGACAACTGGTGACCAGCGTGTTAGTGTGTATGTGTGTGTGTATGGAGTGTGTGTGTGTGTGTGTTTTGTGATATGTATGGCTCACTGAGGCATTTGTGTTTCCAGATGACCAGCTACTTTAGTATACAAATGACCTTGAAAACCTGGCACACTCTCACACACACTCTAAAGGATAAGTCTGACATCATGCTACAAAATAAAACCAAACACACAAAACTCAAAACAAATAATGTGTTCGTTCGCTTGTTAACACTTTCTGACTCTGTCTGTAGCCTCAGGTCCAAACCCACTGGTTCCTACTGAAGATGTCACAACCTTACAAACGTTTTCAACAGCTCCTCACTGTAGTTTATATCAAAACACAGGACAAAACTGTGCATTTGCCAGGGACTATTTTTGGCAGCAGATTAATCTCACATTTGGTGCTCTAGTGAGTATTTAGAGCAGCAGGATGGCGGTGCAGGACTGAGTCAAAAAGAATTGATCAGGCGTGCTTGAATCCAGTTCAACATAAACTTTATGGCTACTAGATCTTTCACAGCAAGGTGTACCACGCTAGGACCTATAGACCTTTAAAGGGATGATCAACATGGTGCTTTTGGGTGGTGTTCTAGTTGCAATTCTAGGAAAAACGATTGACCCCAGGAGAACCCAGAATCAGGTCTTCTCTGTGGAACATCTAAAAAAAAACAGACGAGCAGAAAGAAGTAATGAGTCATTTTGATTGTATCTGAGGAAAAATAAATACACAATCAACATGCACCTCTCTGCATAGCCATTGTGGGTGGAATGTAAACAGCAACCTGAGCCAAGCACACACAAACACCATAAACACACACAATCCATCATCATCAGCCACCACACGCATCATTGACAAAACCAGTGATTGCAGAAATAAATTGTCCACAATCTGAAGAGCTGAGTCACTTACAGTGCTACAACACACACACACACACACACACACACACACACCAGTAACTTCAGTTTTAATCCCTAACCTTAACCTTAAAACACAAGGTCACCTTAAAATTCTAATGGGATTTCGATGTTACGGAACTTGCTTTTGTCCTAACGTAGTAAAGTAATATTCAACCCCCCCACACACACACAGAGAGTGAGAGAGGAATATGACATTAAATTTCAGAAGTGTAGGGATGTGAACGTCACTCTGAATAAGCTGTTGGCTGTCCTTCTCTTTAACTCACTTTCCGTTGTTTCTGGTCCCAAAATGGATTTTTGTGCAACCAAAACACAACCAATCAGAAAAGTGGTTATGAGGAGAAAAGAAGTTAGTTCTGAGTATTTCTGCTAACCCCCGAAGGCTTTAAAACCCTTTCATTTAGGTATTTCTATGGATTAAACTAAAAACAACAACAACAACAACAACAAAAAAAAAAAAACTGTAAAAAGCACAAATCTTGTTGTTTGTCAAATTTCGTAGTCCCACACTGAACATGGACCAGCAGGGAGGTTTTTTTCATAGACAATTACGATTCCACTGTTTAACTTTCTGAAACGAAATTATGAATCGCCTGGGCCCAGGCATGCTTTTATGGGTTCATACCCAGTCTGCAGTGTGTGGTGCCATATTCGACTTCTGCTGGCTGTCTAACCATGAGAAACCTCACAGAGTCTGATTTTCCGCAGACAGCCGTGAAGAGACTGTAATATGAGTCAAGAAAAGTCAAAAGTCAAACTCAGTCAAAACTCAGAGTGATTAGAGCTGAGAATGCAGAGTGCAGATAAGTTTTAGTGCTTGTTGTCAAAATGTTTCTTTTGAGAAGTTCAGTCGATTTTAGGCAGCCATTTCATTAATCATTGACATTTGTCAGTCCACAATTACTGCACTGTATATTGTCGACTACTTTTGGAATGACATTTTTAACAATTAAATTTGACTTCAAGGGTTCAGTATCCACATACTTTTGGCTGTGCTGTGCTCTCTAAATTACATGCAAATAGTTAGAGACGCCCTTAATTCCTTAAAACAATGAACCTTGAAGTGAAATGTACATTAATTGGTCACTTTCAGGTTTGAACCATTGAATTTGATGGTAAACAGACACATTTTAAGCCTGGAGTGATTGTTCTCCTCCTTATCTTCACACTGCTGATTAAACTCTTTTAATTTAAGGTCTGTTCAAGTATTAGTTTTTAAGAGAGCAGCACCTGCCTATTGTTCTCTAAACGCAGGTCTTTTCCCAGTGTCAGATGAGACAGTTGAGCCAAAAAAGCAGCATCGATAAGCTGGTTACAGAAAATTAATCTGCAGCCTTCATTAATCGCTTAAGTCTTTATTGAGCATAAATACCAAAAAACATCTGGTTTTCTTTGTTGTCTATGACAGTAACATGGGTATCCAAACAGATAAAAAACCAGCTGTTTGAATATGTAAAGTTGAGCTTTAGGGCATTTTTCACAGTTTCTCTGACATTTTAATCATGTTAAAAAAAACTGGTTGAGTAAACATGAGTCACAATTTGTGCTAACATAATAAAAGTTAAATTCACAGATTTCTCCGTGCGCTCTCCATCTGTTTGCATGTGTGTGTGTGTGTGTGTGTGTGTGTGTGTGTGTTCTGTCAGTCTGCCCGTCAGCGTGGTCACAAGCTTCACTGGGAACATCAACACAACATTAATATAATGATGTGTCAGTGACATCTCTCACCTTGACACTGGCTAGATGCACAAATGGCTGCACCCATCAATGAATGACAACCAAGTGTGAGAGAGAGGCCTCAGATCCCTACTGTGCCTGAGCCAAAAAGGAGGGATGACAGAGAGGAAGCAGTCTTCAGAGAGACACATAGATAGAGAGGCGTGAAAACAGAAGAGATGCCGATAGGAGGAGGTGGAGGAGGGGGTTCAAAAGAAATGATGATATGGAGATTTGCCATTGAGAGAGAAGAGAGAAAAAAGGGGAAAATAAAAAGAGAGAGAGCGACATCTGCTCCAGCTCCTTCAAACCAATGTGACATGAGGGAGGACGTCTGCCTGAATTTATTACACTAATAAGATTCTCTCAGTGCTGGCCCCAGTGCTCAATGTATGTTAAACAAACAGTGTCACAGCGCTCACAAAAACCCATTCCACCTCCTGCAAACTTTAGGCTTTTTTATTCAACAGTATTTTAATAACTGTTTGCCTTTATATAGTTCTGAAATGTCAGAAGACGCTGGTTCACTCACAAAGTTATTATTTCAAAGTTTTCTTCAATTATCCTGAACATTACTGAATATAGTTTTAATTATTTCTAACTCTTACTTGCAAAGTTTCTTATGTCTTTATATTAACTATAAAAATAAGTTTTAGGCAACTAAAAACATGGATTACACAAGACTTTTGTTCTGTGTTGAGGGTGTTGTATGGTTGGAATGGAGCTGGGTCGTATTGCTTCGTTTGACCACATGTACAGGAAAAGTCTTCTAATGTCCACACTGAAGGCTCCTCCGCTGCATCCCATCGCCAAAGAAATCAGTACCTTCTGTACGCCTCTGTGGTCTCAATACAAATGTACAAATGGGAGATAATGGCCACTTTTCACAGTGACCGATCAGGTGTGTGGAGGTGGAGGGTTTCACCACTCTTCTTCTTCTTCATCCTTCATGCGACGTTTCGTCACTTTCAAGCATGTGACACTGTGACTGCCTTCGAGGAGAGCCTGTCTGAAATGTGCGCTGTTGCCTCCATTAGTTTGATTCATGGCCTCAAGACTACAAAAGCAGAGTGTTGAAAAGAGAGATCTATGGTGGGATGCAGCTACGAGGAGGAGGAGGCCATGATGGAAGGTGGACATTCAATTTAGCCGTGGTCTGACGACGTGTTTTACAAACTACTTGTTTGAGGCATACTGATGTCTTTAATGAACCACAACCCCTTGCAGTTTACTGTAATTCAGGAAATTCTGCTCGATCCTGAGCTGTGTCACTGATTAGACGAGGCCGAGGCTCGTTCATCAGACTCCTCCCTGTCTCGCTGTATCTAGTCACGGGCTTTCCTTCCTGCCCCGTCCCCTGGTTTTATCATCGCTGGCTAATTGATTGTCAACATCATGAAAAGCAACATGCAAATGAAACTAAACAGCCCATTGAGCCGGCGTGGGGATAATTAATGACGAGGAAGGAAGGAAGAAGAAGAGGGGATATTAG
This sequence comes from Lates japonicus, assembly GCA_033238685.1. Taxonomy (NCBI): domain Eukaryota; kingdom Metazoa; phylum Chordata; class Actinopteri; family Centropomidae; genus Lates; species Lates japonicus. The sequence goes on from BRZM01000106.1 coordinate 478,416, forward strand.
AGAACAATGGAAACTCACGAACATACACAACACCAGGCGACACAGGAGAGGAGAACAAAAGCAATATTATAGAGAATGAGGTGAGGCGTTGGTGGGGGAGGGGAGGGAGGCTGGAGGGTGAGAGTGTGTGTTTTGTGGTGGGGGGGGGACTGGCGAATTGGCTAAGAAGAGATGAATGAGGAAAAATAGCGAGGGCTCAGGCATTAATAATTAAGAGTGTGACTCCCACACACACACACACACACACACTCAGACACACACACAGTGGGTAAGCCATGACACAGATAAAGGATAATGCCCCCCCCCCCCCACATTGCTATAACTATATTGGGCTTATCGCCTGGACACAGGGCACCATTCACCACCACAATATCATCATTATTTACACCCAGATGGAGAGGGCCTATTGTTCGCTGGACGCATATGTGTGTGTGTGTGTGTGTGTTGTAGATAGGGTGGGTGGGAGGGTGAGCGGATAGTGGTGGAGGGGGGGTCCGTGCGATGGATGGCGAGGCCACAGATTTATGTCCGCCCGTGTCTTGACCTTGTGCCCTCATTGTCCATGGGAAGCCTCCTCACGTCTCTGCAGGGTGTGTGTGTGTGTGTGTGTGTGTGTGTGGTGGTGGGGGGGTGTAGCCACCACTAACGATGGGCCAGTGGGCTGGACAGTGAGAGGGGGTGGGTGGGGGGGTTTGGAGATCACATATGGAGGCCTGAGTGGGAGGGTGAGGTGAGGTTTAAGGTTGGGGTGCAGGGCAGACAGACAGAGTCCATGTTCAAAGTAATTGAAGGATCAGTATTTGGCATTTTCAATTAGTGTTCTGACCTCAGTGTTTCAGTCTGCTCTGCTCTCACACACAACAACACTCACACAGTACAGCCTGGTGACAATAACACTCACCCTCAGGCAGGTGTAGAGCCAGAAAAAAATCAGCCCCCAGTGTTTAATGAACGTGACATCTGCTGTAGGAAAGTCAATTACACTGAATGATTTTGGTTTATCTGTGAGACGGTTTGGTTTTTACAGACTACAGAAGAGATCAGTGTGAAGTTCAACATCTTGAACAATACAGATTCTTGCTGACAGTAACATAAAAAGATGGGTATTAGGAGTGGAAGTAATACTTTTTTTAAAACATTCTTAGGTTCAGCACAATTTAAACTGAGTGCTCCAGTGGTGAGGACAAAAGACTGCTTCATCAAGACTCTCTCTCTTCAAATCACTATTTCATAGCTGAACAAAACTGATGAATATATGTCAGGTGGAGAGTGACATGCACTCAGAGGGCCAAGGCTGCCAAATCCTCCAAACGAGTTATTTCAAAAATATTTAAAGTTTAATCTAATTTTACACGTTTATTAAATACCCAGCTAAGGAACTGTTAAACAAACCTGGCTGTGAAAACAATCAGAGAAGGAGCAGAGGTGACAGATTCTGTGGTCTGTACTTCAGGCAATGACACATGGGGGGTCCAGGGAGTGGATTCCAGTCTTTTCAGTGTTGGGTGAGGGTCGTCACAGGTTGCATACAATGAGTCCATAAGCTGTGAGTGGTTCAGTTAAAGAGAGATGTTCCTTCTCAGAGCTTTCTGTTTCAAATAGTTTCTAGAGTCCTGAAGAAAAATGATTCTGTGAAGCAGAAACTTGTTGAACATTTTGAAAACCTTGGTTTTATCTTACAGCCCCTTCAGCAGGTCCTTACTCCCGGGGGGTCTTTACAGAAGGCAAAAGAAGATGCATAATTCAAATTCATCCTCCATCACATGAAGGACAGGAGAAATCAGGAATCTAACACTGTTCCCACGAGGCCATGCGTCTGTAATCTCACTGTACCTCTGTTAGTTCTAATTAAGCATTTTTGGCGAATGAGAACAAATTCGTAGCGGACATGTTTGATGAGCAGGTGCAGACGGCCAGGGTGGTAAAGATTTCCAGGCCTGGGGCGATCTGTGGGGAAATGTAGGAGTGGTGTGGAATATTTATCGTCTACTAGATAGAGAGGGAAGAGATCTCAGCCTCTCGTCTGTGGAGAAAAAGAACTTGGGAAGAATTTTCAGCTTCCTCATCCAGTGGCGTTTTCAGTAAGAGTTTGCCAGTCACTTCAACAGCAACATGCCTCCTTTTATTTCTCCTCATTAAATATATAATTTCCCACACTGGGAATACACAACACAGTCAAGTACGAAAGCACTGCTCAGGGGTCACTGATCAAATCAGATGAAAATATCTTCAGTGTGACTGAAGAAACAGAGAAGAAGCTCTCCAATGAAACTGCAGCGTCTGCTTCAGATGAGAGCAGCCACTGCATCCAAATCTCCCCCTACAGCTATGTTCATATGCTGTGAGTGGCTGAATACTTTGGGGACTGTGATTTATGGATAAAAAAGCCCCCCCGCCCCGAGGACCCTGGCAATCAAATGTGGGAGCCCTTTATCTGCCTGAGCACAAATCAAGTCCACATGTGTGAAAAAGATGTTGGAAAAAGAGAGAGAGAGAGAGAGAGAGAGAGGTTATCAGACAGATCTGAGATGAGCAGAGGACTCTGGGAAAATCCCACACATGTGTGCTGATGGTGACTTGTGTGATCATGTCCAAAACACACACACACACACACACACACACACACACACACACACACACATTATGGAACAATCTCTGTACTACTACTTTCTGTCTGTCTGCAGATTGATTTAAAATCCAAATGTCTCTGTCCACACTGAAATACCTAAATTACCTGTATTCAATCTGAAATCACTATTAGATCACATTTGGAAAAGCTTCATTTTCCATTTAGATGGACATATTTTACACACTGAGCTTAAGTCCCAGCAGTAACAGTTCACAGTCTCACTGATGATGGGAAGGTTTGGCATTTTTGACATTTAATGTGTTGGTGCAGTCCAGTCCTGAAACACTGGAGGAAGGAGAGATGATGTGAAGCCTTACATGAAGCTCATTGCTCTTTTCAAAAGGCCGAGCTGTGACAGTACACAGCCACTGACTGTAAACACAGCTGCAGCTGCTCTGCCTGGCTGTGCTGGGTGAACCTGCGGCTGAATGATGATAGGATGGGATGGATATGGCTACAGTGGCTGTGCTGTGACTGCTCTTTGATATGATGCAGCTAACACATCAGTCTGTGAGAGAGACTGTTATCTAGCTGCAATGACACAGACTTGTCTCTGAGCAGGTGAAGGTGCACCCACTCGCTCCAGCAGAGGTCAACTACATGACACATAACACTAAAATGTTATGTGTTATGTTTATATTAGTATAAAGTAATGTCAGCTTTGTGAGGCAAAGCAAAAGGATTTTAAAAAACCTCCCACCGTGACCTTTCCACTGATCTGCAGTAACTGTGAAGCTGCTGCAGGAGCTGCATGTGAGCTGCGTGTTTACTCTGTAGCTGTAAATCTGTCTTTAATGTGGACTGAAGGTCAAAGTCGAGAGAAAGAGGAGCATTTTCTAAATCTAGTTTAGTGCAGACAGTCTGAAAAGATTTTCCTTGAACTGTCAGGGGGAAGTGTTTGATCAATAGTCCAGAAAAATACTAATTCTTGCACTCAACAGACCTGTTCCATCTTTAACCAGACACACTAACTCCTGCTGTGCTCCGGGGGATTACTACCAACATTTCAGTTGTGATCAGTTTCAGTTTCAGGCCAAAATAAAATGATTTTGATCATCAGGCTATCGGGTTGTTTACAAAGAGTCTGAACTTCTTTTTAGTGACTTTGCCAGATGTCAGGTGCGTCCAGATCTCACCAGCACTACAATGTCATCAAAACAAATCATTTACAAAACTACTAAAATAAGACAGAACCAGAACCGTGACCATTTTCCTCTTGACACCAGCCCCTGGTCTGCCTGACCTGGCTGAATGAGCAGCAGGATGTACGCAGGAGTCTGCCAACCTGTGAGCACTGATATACACACTGGGCTGCTCTGATGGACAAGCCCATTCTGACTGTAACAGCCTCTGTAATTTTCCCCATGTCTCTCTCTCTCTCTCCCTCCCTGAGACACAGCTGAGACACAAGGTCAATAATGTAAATCTGAACACTTGACTCTGCACGCGAGCAAAACACATTCAGGGCAGAGCGCTCTGTGGGCTGCAGATGCCTGCGCTGAGCATCACAATTCGATTACACAGATTAGACTTACACAATCCTGCCCTCAATAACAAAAGCAATTTTGATTTTGGAGCACGGAGGGGAAATGGAAAGAAAATAAGGAATGTGAAAGAAACTGCTGTGCAGAGGAGAGCCTGCAGGGATCAGGAGGAGGGAGGAGGTTCACAACGTACAGGGACAAATCCAGAAAACAGACGACTCAGTCTGGAATCACTTACTGTTTGTCTATCCATGAATGAGATAATGGAGGGATATGATGAGAGAAGAAAGACGGAAGCAATAAAAGAAAAGCAGGAGCAGAGATATTCCAAAGAGTCCAAAATATGTGGACTGCAGCTTTGTCAACTGTGAAGCCTCAAAAAGTAAAACTATCCAGACTCTTACAGGAAGAAACAAAAACTATTTTAAAAAAGATAAATAAAGAATATTCTTAATAAGCCAGGATTTTGTGTAAAATATTTTTTTCTCATTTTTTTCTACAGCTGTTTTAGGCCAGAAACAGTTGATGTAACTTCACCTGATCGATGTTTTCAACCAGCTATACACACACTTTTTTATGCCTTCATTAAAAATACATGAAGACATGAAGCTGATTTTAGCCTTTGTATCGACTATAATCACTGTAACCTCAACAATACCTTACACGCCATGTGCAGACACTGTAGAGAAAGGGTTTTAAAACATTGTGAGTGGATGTATTCTGGGGTTTTGCAGAGTCCTCCAACAGTAGGGTTGGATTAAAAGGTCAAAGCCAACTTCAAGACCACACCAGTGTCAAATAACTGCAAGACGACAGTGATGATGGAAAAGACCTTTCATCACAGGCCCCAGCTGCGACAGATCAGGCTTGGATCACTGTTTGACGGAAGATCAGTTTACAAGGCCACAGTCACAATCATCCACTACAGAGAACATTTTGGATGGAGGGTCAAAACATTTAAGAAAAAAGATGGGTTTTCAGATGGAGCAGGATTGGTGTAGACGCAGACGTGATGCCACAATCAAAATGTCATCTTTGAGGAAACCAACACCACCACAAAGACTTGTAAAATATCCTGCTGCAGATCTCCAACAAGATATATGGATGTAGTATCGTGTGTGTGTGTGCTGCTCTTGCAGGAGTGTGATGTAAATAAACAGAGAGGAAGAGCTGTGCAGAGAGGAAAATTAATGGCACCTGAGGTAGAATGGTTTACATAGCAGGGTAAAGGCAGCTGAGTCAGCACATGTACTCAACCTGTGTACGCACACTGCACACACGTACATAAAACACACACCAGTGCAGGGACCGTGCGTATTACACACATGTATATACAGTGTATATCTTTATGAGAGTGCATATGTTTAATGCACAACTGCATTAAGTGTGTGTGTCTGTGTAGGTTTGTGTGTGTTCGTGGGACTGTTCAGATGGAGTGAGTGTGACACAGAGCAGGAGGTGGAGTTATCTATCAGCGGAGACGCCAGCATGAGCGGGCCATTGTCTGAGAGGTCAGAGGTCATACAGGAGAGACATGTGTGTATCTGTATTTGTATATGTGTGTATACGTTTGACTTTTGACAGCAGCTTGATAAAAAGTCTCGTCACCAGATGTAGATGTGACATTAAGAAGCCAAATGGTAACTGGAAAATGAAAATATTAAGATGGTTTTAAAATGTATGATACAGAAATATACTCTACCTTTATTCTTATTGTAACTGACCAATATAATGTTTAACCATCAGCCCTCTGCCACCGGCTTTATCTGTAATTTCAGTGGAGAGCCCAAAGTTTTCAAAGATACCAAAGAGCTCAGACTGAATTTAGAGGAAACATGAATAAAACAAGTAAACTGGAGCACTGGGTTTGAAGTGTACACATCATATATATGTTACAGTTCTGTTTTTCTAACCTTGAAGCTGTTCTGAGGGGAAATTTAAGGAGAAAATCAGGGTTTAAAAAAGTTCCAGTATGGTTCAACACTGAACTTTGGAAATATTAGTACCTCAGACTAGGTCATGTTTGTGTGTTTCATGTGTATTTATGTCTGATTAATGATATTTTTTAGAACAAGATGATTTTAATTTGCCTGTTTTCCTGTTTTACATTTGATTTTTGTTTCTGACATTTAATGATGGTGTGATTATCATCAGGAGGAGAATAAAGAATAACTTATTAAACACTTTGTTACACATTTTCTAATTGTTTTTCTTTTAATTGTAATTAAGTCATTGATGTGACCTCTCAGACGAACCTGCTGCTCAGTGTGAAACGATCTCAGCTCACAGACAGGTTTACATTTTAATCAGTGGACAGACATAAAGAGAAGGAGACAGGCTGCACATTTTAATTTGTGACACTTCAGTGAGACGGACAGACACACAGACGGAGTTAATATTCCCCCTCAGGACCCCCAGCAGGCAGTCGGGGCTTATAGCCGGCCGCCTCACTGCCTGATTGTCCATTTTATAGGCCTATTGATTCCCTATCACCTCCCTGCATCAATACACCTCAGCTCATCTCTCCCTCCTTAACATGCATGGAGGTCATGATAAAAGATCTAATGGATGGAAATCCTATTAGAGGAAGAAAAGGATGGAGGGAGGGGCAGACTCAGACCGATCTGGAGGAGGTTCTGGGTTTTTCTATTGTTTGCAGTAAAGCTGCTCAATACAAATGGAAAGAATGAAAGTATCCATTTTAGTGTAAATAATGATCAGTTTAGAAGGTGTTAGCCTGATCCAAACATCCACAGGTCTTTAAATAACCAGCTGTGGAAGTGAAGAAAAGTGGAGACAACGAGTAAAACAGGAGGAAAAAGAAGAAAAGATGAACTGTGTTTATTAAATATCTGGTTCTTTGATGACAAGACGCAGAGTATACAGCCGCTCTAGAAGCTCTACGAGGTAAAATGCTTACATTAGCATGCTCACAATGCTAGCACGTGAGCTATAGCCTAATGTTTACCATTTTAGGTCAGAGCTTTAGCATGCTAACATTTGCAATTAGCAATAACTGCAAAGTACAGCTGAAGTTTGCAGTAATGTTGATCTGATCAAAGGTCAGAGAATCACACAAGTTATTACAACTCATCCTGTAGGGAACATGAATGTCTGCACCGAATTTCACCACAATCCATCCAATATTTGTTGAGAACTTTCAGTCTGAACCAAAGAGGGAAGCTGCTAGCATGGCTGAACACTGAGAGGTACAAACTGTGGACTTGAGCAGAAGCTCATGGGATATCGAAGCATTTACGCCATCAACCAAACCAAACTGACAGAAACAACATCAGTTCTCAGAAACAAACCTGAAATAATTAACTTTCACAGGGTATTTGAACTCTATGACGTTCACCCAAATGCCCACATTCGCTCCCAGCTCACTGTTGATGTTGTTAAACTAAAGCTGTGAGCTGTGACTGGACACTAAAACAAAAACAGTCTCTAAATAGGTGCAGGTGTGGTTAAATAAAAACAGCAGAGTTCGTTCTTCAGAGGAGAAGTGGAGGATGAAACAGCAAAACACTTTGTAATCGGAGACATCTGAATGACTGTAAGTGACTGAATGACTTCATCGTTTCCAACAACACGAGCGCCCTCCACCTCTGCCACCACCTCATCCCCAAAAACATGAGTTTGTCTTTAGAAGACCCTGCTCGCCTGGTGCGAGTGTGTCACAGCACGCAACAACATCAGAGCCCAGCATGACGCTCACTTAATGGGAGAGAGGAGAGGAGGAGAGGGAAAGAGAGGAAGTAAGAAAGAGGATATCTCTTATCAAAATACTTTTAAAGCAACAAAACAACAACTTTACCCTGGTAGCATCATTTTTACATATATTCAGGAGGTCTGAGTTCACCCACTGCTGAGAGTGTCTTTGTATTCTTACATACACACACACACACACACTTATAAACACAGCAGGAACATTAGGGTTGTATTATCGGGAAATGAGATCCCGGTATTTCCCAGGAATTCTTGCCAAATCTGCCCCTTTTTCCCATCAAGAACACCAGTGGGAACCTGGGATTTTCAGCATATACAGTGTGTTTGTCTGAGTCGTCTCCAGACCTCATTAACACGACCGCACAGCTGTTCCGACCTTAACTTGCTGCTATTACGGTAAAATAACTGGATCAACTTTCAGCTGCAGAAAATTCTGTGTAAAATCAAAGGACTTGGCTCAAACTGGGTTTAATCAGACGTGCAGGAGCCAATCAGAGCCAAGCAGAGGGCAAAGTTGAACAGGTGGAGCAGTGAGATTTCCCCTCACAGCTAAACATCCAAGAGCAGTGGTTTCCAAGTTATGAGGAGCACCAAAGAGAGGGTGTAGACGGAGAGAATAGAGGTGAGAGAGGCAGGTGCATGGTGGTGGTGTAAGTTAGTTAGTTTGGTCCACTCACCAACATGGTCAGCTGTTACTTAACCATGGAGAATATTAAGTTACTTTAAAACCTTGAGCAACCAAATGCTGCAATTTGAGTCAAGAATCAGAGTGAAATCTGAACACACAGACATGATAACATATTTTTAAATCCAGCGTGACTCACACTTTCCCAGTGTCTCATTATATCCACAGGTAAAAACCAACAATGTCTATAAGTCAGCTTAGAAATAATAGAGAAAGATGCTCCTTATAACTGCAGAACTTGTCTGAGAATCGTCAGGTTTTTTTCTTTGAAAATCCCTGTTCAACAGCAATGAATGAAACCATGCAAGGTATATTCCTCACCTGCCAAAGGTCAGACACTGTGTATAAGCACATGCATGTATGAAAGTATATCCCAAACACAGGATCAAACAGTTTTGAACAGGGGCACTGTGCGAATCTCAAAGGTTTATGTGTACTTTTAAGAGGAGGTTTTATCATCACATATTCTGGTAGACGAGAGAATGACTTCAGAAATAAAGACCATGTTATGATTCATGTCCTATTTTGTGTGTAAAAGCAAACTTTAGCTAAAAGAGAAATGATCTTTTTCCTTAGAAAAGAAACATATTCTCAGTAAATTACTTTAAAACCACAAGAAAACATTCAGGCCTGATGAACACACACACACACACACACACACACACCAAACTGAATGGTCGGTGACTCACAAGGACAACACCGGTGCTGAATGCAGGTCTGATGTAAATGGGACATTGATTTCTGGGTAGAGGATTACAGTCCTGTGCTGCTGATAATTTTTCAGGAAACACAACGTACACCTCATCTGCCAAACACACACACACACACACTAACATGAGCATTATCATTAGGATGAGGCCTTGACAGTCTAGTTGGGGACTGTGAGCCACTATGATGGAGATAAGGGTCCATCAATCTAACACCCCCCCAGCTCAGGTCCAGGTCTTTCTCTCTCCACGCACATAAGATTCATGTTTTTCAGACCAGATGGCTCCCCTGTGGCTCACACTCTGCTTGTTAGCACTGTGGCTAATCCGTTAGCCGAGGCCTTGTGGTGTCGTTACCTTCGCAGAGGTTACAGTTCAACCTCATCATCCTGGTGAACATACTCACTCATTTCTGTCTCTTTTCTTTCATTTCATCGCCTCAGCTCTTTCTTTTTGTGTCTGAGCTGGTTTTCAGTGAGTCCTGCAGCTGAGGTTAAAGTTCAACACCATCAACTGGGAAAACTTCCCTAAAACTGGAAGATATGCTCATTTATTACTTTCACCTTTCTTCCTTAACTTTCACTTCCTTTTCTTTTGTTTACTTCCCCCTTCATCTTCTCTCTGCTTCTCTCCTGTCCTTTCCACTCTTCTCTTTTCTTTCCTATCTTCCCTTGTCCTCTCCTATTTTGTTTCTTTATCTGCCTTTCACTTAGTCTGATTTCCTTTCTCATCTACCCTTGTCTTTCTTTTCCCATTTTTCCCTTTGTGCCTATTCTCCTCATTCCTTCTCCTGTTTTCCTTCCCTCTCCTCTTTCACTTACTCTCGTTTCCTTTCCTTCACTGTCTTTTGTTTCCTCTCCTGATGTGTAGCTGAGGTCCAACTAGCAGCATCATTACCTCTTCAGGGTTAAAGTTCAACATCGTTGTCACACTCTCTGCATGCGCTGTGTATTTTTGATCCTGTTATTAGTTTCCCTTCTCTCTCTTCATTTATATCCCTGTCTCTTCCTTCGTTCGTTCCTTCCCTCTACAGCTAATTTGCTCTGCCTGTATCGGAGCATCATTACCTCTGCTCAGGGTCAACGATGAACGGTCATTAACCGCAGCTTCTTCATCCAGGTCACTCATCTCCACCATGATGCTATCTGTCTGTCTGGATGACGGACACGACCCTTTGCTTGTCTCTCTATTTTCATGACATCTCCTTTCCTCTCTGTTCACTCCTTCCCCCATCTCGTTTCCTCCCCCTTTCTCTCTGTAGGTTAACCCCTTGTTGACCAGGGGGCCGAGTGTGTCGAGTCAGACAGCGGAGCTCAGATTAGACAAAGGCCAGACGGCATTATGCGGACAGCTGAACTAAGCCCTATTAGAGAGAGTCATTACCCCGTCTGTCTCGTCCTGCACGCACACATACAGAGCAAATTATCTGTAAAAAAAGACTCAATGAGTCCAAACTAAACCGTCTGAGATCGTGATCTGCACCCTGATCAGAGATCAGCTGCTGGTTCGTATGGAAACAAAGGGACAAGGTCAAAAAGAAAGTTTGAAGGAAGGTGAAGAAAAGGAGGAAGGAAGAAAGGAAGGATGGAGACTTTGTCATCATTCACCGATGTTTGAGTTTTTACTCCTACAGACTATGTTTGTGTTTACACTTATTCTCAAACTAACTTCCTGATAGGAGTTGGATGAACCAATCAGCTTGCTTGATGCTCAGGTCCTCATCATGCATTGCTCATATTTGGTAGATGGGTTCTGATTGGCTCAGTTTGTCTTAGAACTGTGGAAACAAATGTAAAAGAGCACGAGAAATGAATTACTGAAGAAATCAGAGAACCAAGTTAATCACTGACTTTTAGCTTACCCCTCTTCATATCATTTATCTTATACACTCATCCCATCAGAGTAATTTTCAAGTCTGCTTTAATTACATAAAAACATAAACCTATATGGCTGCTAAACATGGAGATGATCCCATGTTACTTCACAACATCATTAAATTAAACAGCTGAAATTACACACTGTGCATTTATTCATGTGGATCTGCCCAGAATGATAAATTCTATAAAACAGGGGGAGTTTAATTAAACTGTAAAGCCTCCTCTCATCAGTTTCATGATGTCTTGTTCACATCAGAACAAATGACTACATGTGCAGGGTTTTCTGAAAAGAGCAGAGAACATTAAACATGTAGTTATCCACAGGAGTCTAATTTGTGACTGTGTGTACGTCTTCTAGGGAGTGACATTATTTCATGTACTTGAGGTTATAAGGTAGGAGGTATCGCAGTGCATTAGCAGCACTGTGCTAAAACGGTATGTAACCTGCACACACACATGCTGTTCAAAGGCAGACACACACACACACACTCAGATCTTCCCAGTCACAACCTGCTGGTTATGACGGGATGAGGAGATGGGAAAAGGGATCGATGAGTTGTGATGAAAAACCATCAATAAACTTTAATCCTGTAAAAGCTGAGCCTCCTCTGTTCGCCTGCCCTGATTCAAAACACCTGTCACTCACACATTCAGGCTTCATGCACTGAAACAGTCACTGCATTGTTCTGCATCTTTCCTTCATCACGTTAATGTAAAACCAGTCCTGCAGTGAGGCCTGACCGAGGATCTCAGAGCTTCAGGTGATCTTGTGACAGCTTGGCTGTTAGGTTTCTGCCCTGACAAAACAAAGCTAAAAATGCTTCCTGGTTCACTGTGGTTTGGCAAAGCTCACTAAAAGTGTTTACTCTGGTTAGGGGTGTTGCTGGGTTACTGCACAGGTGACTGGATCAGCCTTTAAGCGGTCGGAGGCTGTCTGGATCCACTCCAAACCCTCTGACACAACAGATCAACAGGCTACAGACAGACTACTACAGCACGCTGCAAAGAATATGGCAAACCACCTCGAAAACCTGCCTTTAAAGCTGGTTTTGTTTCTTCCTTTCACTCAATGTAAACTGCATTTTATGATTTTCTTCTTCTTGTGTTTTATTTCTTTATCTATTTCTTTTTTTTTTCTTCTATTTTTACGACTGCGCTCACACCCTCTGCAGATGCAGGAGACACAAATAAAACAGGGACCAGTTCATAAACACATTGCTCCAAAGTGCAGCTAATGGTCAACAACTCAACATGATACGTTCAAGTACAGCAACACTTGACACGGATCATTTGATGCCCCAACTGAACGCATCATACAGACAGAGGAACTTATCACAACACTGACACATAATGTGCATCTTTATTAACATGATGTCTTTTGGTCACAACACCTTAAAACATCACTTTATATTGCTTCTTGATTTGTGACCTGCACACACAAAGAGCTAGAAACTGTATATGAACAGAGGCTATAGGAGGAAGATAATGAATTAGAGCCTTGTCCTGACTCACTGGCTGCTGTCATGGTCTGCACTCATGCTGAAGGCTTTAAGGAGGTGCTGGCTGCGGTTCAATGGGGTTGCTAGTGGCTGCTTGACTTGACCCCCAAGTGGTTATTTAATCCAGCTTAGCGTGGCATCACTGACCCTCTGCTGCAACTAAACCATACAGCAATGCTAAATACATACCCTACTGACCACTTTGGTCTCTGCCTCACTCTCTCTCCGTTTACACTCACACATGATGCACTCTGACATACTGTATATAATGTATCTACACACAATAGGCAATACACACACACACACACACATACATCACCACACACGGACAGCTGACACAGCTAAAGCCAGCCGAGCTTATAGGAGCAGAAAACACGGCAGACATACTGGATCCTATTTAGCCGATGCTTTTAGTAATGTAAAGTGCATGAGAGTGCTGCGTAAAAGCAAGTACGTGTAAGCGCTGCGAGAGCTTAAAGCGGCGTTAAAACAACAGAGTTAAAGTGCATTAGGCGGAGAGATTCAGAGAGAACATAAGTCACAAAGAGAGGCAGGTTTATTAATTCCATAATTGTATGGGTATGTGTGTGTGTGTGTGTAAATGCATTAAACCACCAAAGGAAGCATCTGTGTGGAGTACATGAGTGAGTGAGTGAGAGAGGGTGTGAAATGGCGATACAACAGTTTAAATTTCAAAGTGGAAAATTCCCACTCTCGGTCTGTATTCCCCAGAGCAGCTGTGTGCAGTGGGCATACTCGTGAGCATTTAACAAACACATGGATGGGACTGCATACATTTCTAACAGGGTGTACAAACAAGTTCTACATAGGGTGTGCCATTTTAGCTACTGTTTTTTAACAGGATTTTTACCTTCTACATGGATTTCCTCCATTATTTTTTTTGTTGATCATCTCCTTTATGATCAGTTTTTACTTTAATGTGGGTGGGCATAAAGAGATTATCTGCATCCTGATAAAGGCTGTGAAAATGAGTCAGAGACAAAGTCTGATATGGTGCATTTATAATGCCTGCAAAGCTGTCAATTAATCAAATCAAGCTGAACCTTAAGCAGTCAGTGTTTGAGACTAACACACTGACACATAGCTGCCCGGAAACAGTAGAAAGTAGGCCAGTGATGCAAAGCATTTCTTAATCTGGCATTTCCCCAGAGATTAGAAAACCAGCTTTATTGTCTGATGCATTTTAAACAGTTTGTGAACCATGAGGTTGTAAAACACAGTGAAAAGAACGGGCAACTGACAAAACAAAGCAGGTTCATTCTGAGCGTAGCGGGAACATAACCCTAACTTTCTGAATCAAGAAATATCTGATGTAAACATAGTAAAGAACTAATACACAACAAGATAGACATTGAAAATATTTGAACACGGATTCATTATTATATTGTTTTTTTAGTTTGCTGTCTAACTCCATATATAAGTTCTTGTGCCTGTTCTGTGAAAAGACATAAAAGAATAATACACAAAAGCCAGGCCATTTTATTTTCAAGCTTCCTCTCCACCAGTGAAAAGCAACCTGCCCGATGCCCCCCAACATATTGTCTTGGATGAAACCCTTTTCATTAAAAATTACAGTTTCTTTAAACTCTTCCAATGCCAGATTAAAGCCTATGGTCTACATTAAATATGTGAGACATAAAAGGTCCTTAGATAACAAGCACAGAATCTGGAGGTTTGTATTTGGGCAGAAGAATGACCTGTGGTAACCAGCCAGCAAACTTCCTTCACAGGTTCACCCCTAAAGACAGGCTGAGGATAGACGGGCTGCTCCTTCCTTCTTAAGGCAGGCCAGACAAAATTAACCCGGGCATCTAAGTAAAGTGCCTCCTGGATTCCCCTGTTGGAGGTATTCTGGAATACTTCTGGTCAGACCCAGAACAAAGGTGGAGATTATATATATCATTGCAGTATGTCTCTAGTTTCATGAGGCTGTGCCAGCCACGTCTAATTTCAGACTTAGTGTGGTATGGATGAGTCTATGTTTACATAAGATATCTGCACGACTCAAGCAGGTAGTCAAATCCTTGTTTCCCCAACAGAGCAAAAGATAGTAAGTATTTTCATGTAACTCAAAACTCAAGGGTTTGAGGTTTGCTTTCTGCCACTGATCATATTGATGAACACAGATTCCAGAGTGGACTGAGCCAGCAGCTGTTTGCATGATTCTCAACCCTAATAGTCTGAGTTAGGCGACTGGTGAGTTTGACTGGGTTGACGAAATAAGCATCCTCTTGCTGCAGGAATTGATGCCAACATTTCTTTTGCTTTTGCTGAGAAGGTCACAGCTACAGGGGACTCAACCGGAGACCAGGTGCATGTGGGACAATGATACAGAGCATGAAGAAGGTACAGTTTCGACTAGAATCAGCAGAATATGGGATATGGCCAAGATTCACCTAGAATGTGTTTGTAGACAAGGTAACTCTGGCTCTCAGTGATGGAGGACCTTCACAGCAGATGTTTCGCGACAAATCTAGGCTGCTGCAATTTCAAAGAGAAAAACGTGAAGAAAGGCGAACTTCAGGAAGACCATAGATTCATTGACCTTCCTCATGTCTTTTGTTATTTTTAGCTGTTTACGGTGCCTGCATGACAGAACCGATCAATCTACATCCGTGTCCGCGCAAAGAGCAATGTCAAGAGCCATCCTCTGGCGGCTTCCTCCTGACACAGCGAGGGGAGGATGAGAGGAGGAGGTAAGCGTGAGAGAATGGAGGGGCCACTTCAATCACCACCCTCCATGTCTGTGTGTGTGTGTGTGATGTGCTGCTATTCACACACCAACACACACAAAACCCCACACACACTGAAGTATTATCAACCCCTCTCTCTGTATTTGAGATACAAACTCAGAGAAAAAACACATGTGCTGGGGTGCTCTAAAGACCTTTTTCCCCTTGCAGCACATAAGGTCTCCTGTGGGCCAGGGATCTCAGGCTATCAAGACCACTGGCGCCCCTGGGGCCATCTATCATAAAGAATGGAGAGGGGAGAGGAGAGAGAGGAAGGAGGAGAGAGAAGTAGGAGGAGAGAGCGTGGGAGAAAGTAGAGTAGAATACTCAGAAGATGGGACAAGGCAGGAGAAGAAACAAGAAGGCGAGAAGAGAGAGGTGAGGAGGAGAGAAGGGGAGGCAGGGGGTAAAGAAGGAGAGAAGAGACTAAGCGAGGGAGAGAAGAAAGACAGGGTCATTGAAAGTGTAAGAAAAGAAGAGATGGTGGCAAGGAGTTAAAGATGGAAGAGAAAGTGTGACAAGAGCGAGACTTCTCTCCAGGGGCCGTGGATCATGATGCAATAACACAAACTGGTCTTTTATTCACTGTTTTATATCCATGTACACACACACACACACACACACACACACACACACACACACACACACACAGGACATACTTTTCCTGGAGTGAGTGAACTACTCTATGAGAGCTGAAACATCAGCTCATCGCAACAGGGCAGCACTACAGAAAGCCCACAGTGAGTTTGTGTGCGTAATGTCTCAGAGGACTGTGACAGACCAAACACTCTTCAGAGATAAAATTTGGCACATCTCTGACTGTTTTCGCTGGTTCATCACTCTGCAGAGTCATTGCCTGTATGTTGTGTGTGTGTGTCTGAAAGCAGTCATCCTCGGGGGGTCCCAATGCACGTCAATCGCTCCTGGACATGTTTTTTACATTATACACTCAATGAAATATCTTCGCCTCAGCCTACAATATATCTGGGTTGCAGCTAAAAGGAAGGTGGTATTTTAACTAGAAAGAAATAAAATCTACCTCTACACTCTGTTTCTGTACTTCTGCATCTTCACTCATGTGTTCATATTGTTCTGTGGATCGTCAATAGTATTGGGATCAGTTTTCTGAATGTGGTGTGTTGAAAAGACACATCCAACATATGATTCGATTAGGAGAACAAATTATGTGGGATATAACAATAATTGAAACTCCCAGGCCTAATTCTGCCATCGAGTCCCTGTGCTGGGTGATGTATAAAGAAAGTGTGGTGAGGCTGTGAGCAAGCGTATACGTTATCTGCTAACAGATTCTTTGCACTATGAACACGATAACAATAAACTGGTTACTTTTATTGAAAAACGTCGAAAAACCGTGAAAGTTGAAAAATCCTTCTGAAATTCTCGAACACTAAAAACTAATCCGTGTTCCTTGGTCACGGCCTATGTGTTCAATCCATTTTGAACCACGGTTTGAAATATATGCAATAAAATAGACATGATTGAAAAACAACAACCTTCACTGTCTCTCCTGTCTGTTAAAACACTTTGTTTTACACTTTCCTGACAAGTGACCTCTTGTGAGTCGCTATGTGACTATCATGGCAAGGTAGAAGTGTACTTTGTCATTAACAGATTATTTCATCTCTCTGATCACGTTCTCAAACCTTAACCAGACGGCAGACATTAACGCTGAACACAAGATCTCGAAAATGGTCAAATTAGTCACCCCGATGTCCTTTGTGTTGTTGCATATAAAGGGGCTACTGTCTTACAGTTTTACCTTTTGAGGTTCAGTCTTAACTTTTGTATGAGTTAGAGTGTCTGTTTGGGGGTAGTCGCTATGAGCACCTGATTATTGTAAGTTAATACTGAGCTATGTGTGGAGTGAGCTGCCGACACTGTGGAGGGTCTTTCCTGCTTGGTTATGTATTTGGGTCAGAAAATGTGAAGAGTGTGAAAATGCCGATGAGTAGGGAAAAGGATTTCACCGCAGTATTTAAATAACTCGCCTGTGAGCCTGTGGAGGCCTGTGGCACTGTGAGGGAACCAGCACTACTGACACTGTGTATGTGTGACAGTGTGTTCAGTGTGTGTGTTGATGTACTTAAGCGTTGGTATTTGGTTTTAGTAAAACGGAAACAAGACTAGGTTGGCTCTGTTTTAGTTTAATGCGGGTAAACACATTAGGCTGAACTGGAGTATCACAAGCAATGAACATCAAGCCTTTAAATACTGACATGACTGCTGTTCTGATGGGACTGTGAGTGCTATAAATGAACTTTGAATTTACAACGAGACATTACAGCAGAGCTGAAACTATTAGTTACTGATCAACAGACAAATAATCAGCACCTGTTTTGTTTTACAAAAATGCAAAAATATTCTCGTTCATTTTCTTAAATGAGTATTTGCTGGTTTTCTTCATCTCGACATGAAAGTAGGCCATCTTCGTTTGAGAGAGTCAGTCAGAAAACAAGCACTGTGAAGACATCCAGTTGAGCTGAAACTGTATCAGCCTCTCTGTTCTCTGATACGACAGTGTGATTAAATGATGATGATCACAGGCACGTTAGACTGGGTTCATCACACCTCCGTGTTTATTGTACATCATTATTTGGGATAAGATGTTTAACAAATTGACATCTTCAATCAGGCAACTTGGACCCCATTTTATTCATTCCTCCTATCTATCAAAAATATCAATAAAAAATACTATAAATATTACTTAGTAATAGAAATAGTCATTTGTTTGAAAATCTTTTAAAATTCTATTGTGATGTTTGCTCTTTAACGTATTATTTTACCCATTTAATTGCTTTTTCTTTCAGATTTTGACTGGTTTGCTTTGAATATATGTGAGAACTGACAACCATAAAACAGGTGGAATCAAACCTATGGAAAGCAAGAATGTATATTTCAGGCCAACACGGGTAATACTTGTGTGAAAATGAATGTGAATTTGAGTTGGTGAATGTGAACCAGCTGGGAGAAAGCGTACGAGGCAGAAGCTTCTCTATGTGCTGAGCTGAAACATTTGTAGCAGTGACACGACAGGCTCAGGCAGGTCCTGTCAAAATGTTGTTTGGATGTTGAAAAGAAATAATGAGAGGAGAAACGATGAGCGGAGAATACATGTCTACATGAGTGAGGTGAGTTGATTGCTGATGCATGTATGTTTCTGCATATGCACTGAGTTTATTCAGAACTGGATGATTCAGGCAAAATGGAATTAAGAAGTTTAGGTTGGGAATAATCACACACTGAAATGAGCCTCCAACCTGGCAGCTCAGGCAGGGTGTCCCACTGTGGTGTGTGTGTGTGTGTGTGAGAGAGAGAGAGAGAGGTACTGACAGACTTCCTCTTAAAGGGGAAAAAGTGAAAGGAACAGAAAATGGAATGAAATGGGGAAGGAAAGAATCAGGTCCACGAACAATTTCACAATAAATAATACAAATCTTGCATATTCATGGCTGCAGAATGAAAGAGATGTACTGGTGTGTGGGTGTCAGCCAGAGGCATGGGCCAGTCTGACATCAACAATACATCTCAAAGGATCTTTTCCTACCCGTTGGCCTGACTGAGAGAGTTTGAATCTGTTAGAAAACCAGTCCTAGCAATGCTGCTGGCCCAAACAGCAGGCCGCCTCACGCTCACAAGACCACATTCACACACACGGCAGCCATAATGAGTACTTGACAATGATTTGACTCATTGGTCGAATCAAAGTGTGATAAACTGCAGGGTAATTGGTTGTAGTGGATGAGTGGGGCTCTGAATGATCTGTGCTAACATGGAAACATTTACATTTACTCATTTGTGAGCGCGCTTTTATCCAAAGTGACAACTAAAGCTTCAGTGCTGTAGGGAAGAGACTATGAAGCAGTGGAAATTTATGGGTAAACAGACTCAGACAAATTGAAATGCGGCCAAAATGTTCCCTAGTGGTGAAATTCAAGAAGGTTTGACAGTTTAAAGGCTAAAGACACTGTTGAAGGTGAGAGGATGTTTCACTCCAGAGTTTATCTTCAAACTTCTCAGACAAACCAGCTGCATGAGAAACACACACATCACAGGTTTAACTGTTAATTAAAACTTTGTGAGAGCAGAAAGTGTAGCAATGCAGGTATTTGTCATCATAAAACTCACCGGCGCGCTTTCGTCTACAGTCGTTCTATCAACCTTGAGCTGTAACCTCCGAGCAACATCTGCTCCTCTCCTTCCTGCAGTGGAGTCACCCACAGAAATCTAGGGCTGATGGGAAATGGTGTTTGATGGAGGAAGAAAAAAACTAGATATATTAAATAAACAAAAGTAAACCACCATCCGTATCAGAACATATGAAGAGGCCATATGACCTGCTGTAACTTCTCTACCTTCTGGTTTCTGGCTCTCTTAATGAGTTTGGTCCATATTTCATGGCAATCCATCCAACAGTTGTTGAAATATTTAAATCTGGGCCAAAAGTGGTGGACAGACAACTGTCTGATATCTCCTTCCCTTTGAGCTGGCGCTGAAGTAAAATGAAGCGCATCGAATTTGAACGAAATTCCTCGACTCTTTTTTAAATGTTATAATTAAAAGTTAGGTAGGCTCCATCCTCGAAGGAGGAAGGTAATGACGACCTTAACCCTGCTGGCCTCACTGTCACAGGGTGCCGTCTTCAGTCTCGTAATGAGGCGTTTCAATCACCAAATTCTGGGTCCCTCAGCTACATATACACCTGACAAAGCACCATGGCAGGGTCGAATATGCAGTCTAGTCTGGTCTGCATACAAATGAAAGTTTTCAAATTCATTTCTGGCTAGTTTAATTAGTAGTAATCTAAGTTGTAGCTGCCACAGAGCACCTGCTGCATATCAAACAGCTGCTGCGCTCGCTCGCTCGTGCACGGATACCAGACAGATCAGAGCTCAGAGAATTACCGGCTCAGCGGATCCAAAAACAGAAGGCAGGTTGATGGAGGCTGCGGTCTCAGCAGGCGATGTCGCGCACAAACTGAACACACTCCAACAAGTTAGGCGCTGGTTTCTCAACTTTAAAGCTGATTTCTCAGCTTTAAACTTTACAAATCCACTTGCAGTCGGCGTGGAGAGCATGCCGTTGTTCCAGATGGAGCTGGTGAATTACAGCAGAAGGCTCAGAGTTTGAATACGATCAGGGGCGGGTGTGTTTTACTCATTTCAACTCAGGATATTCAGGCCGCACAGACTGCTCAAGCGCCCAGGTGTGAACAAATGCTGTCTGTGATGAAGAGACAAATCTTCTTATCTTAGGCTTTGTCAGTTCTCTGCGCTTTAACCTCTCTCCTCAGTGTGGGGCTGATTTCAGAAAAGAGCCTCTGAAAGAGGATGAGAGAGAAATGGAAAAGAATCCGCCAAGTGTGGAGGGACAGTGTTCTTCTTCTTCTTGTGAGTCTTTTTTGTTGATACTAACAAAACAGTAAGTAAGTAGATAAATGTAGATATATAGGTAAATGCATCTACTCACACTTTGTTTTATTCACTGCTAAGTGTTAACATGTAATTACCAAAATAAAAGTCGCTCTATTTCATAAACTAGTTCAACCAGCTAACTCCTAACTCTACACGCTGTAATTCAGAGGAAAACAAAACTGAAATGAAATCGGGTGCTCTAACTACACACTGTGCAGCTCAACTCAGCTTTTTGGGCGTGGCTACTGAGCAAAAATTTCCACCAGCTCTGGGGAAAGTTAAATCTGTTCTATTTGCCTTCAACTTGCTCCAACTACAACTCCACGAGTGTCGATTATATGGCTGCATCTCAGTAACCTACTCCAGCAGAGAATAGTGCTGAATTCATGGTTATGTTTTGACCAAAGATCCCACTTAAGATTAGACCACGGAAACCATGAGAACTTTCCTAATGGAGTTTGTTTTTATATGTAGCAATGGGCCATGTGTAGAAATGCAAGTATGAGCAATGGGTGTTACAAGTTTCTGAGCAAACTAAAGACCAAGAAATCTAAATCAAGTCAACATGATCTGAAGAAACATCTGTTTCCTCCCAATCTAATAATTTCAGCATCGATGTTTGAGAGTTGGAGCAGCTGGAAATGCCAATTGTATTAAAGGAGATGAGTAAATATATTTAATATCTTAATAGTAACACACCACCTGTATTTACAGGTTTTCATAAATAATGGAACTAAATTCGTGAACCATGTCTGTGTCCCATGTTTAATGTATATTTATATTTATTCTATGACTAGAAAAAAACATGTCTGCTGACTGATGTGTGGTTGGTAAGGTAGGCTGTGATATGTAGGACAGTAGTGACCCAGGAGGCGACCCTGAGGTCTGCCCTGGAGCAAAACTGCTCTTAAAACTGGTTAAAGCTGCGATGGAAGAGGATGACAGTATGCTGTAACACAGGAGGAGTTCAGACGAGTTCAGAGGGATGGAGGCTGAAACTGGACTACAGGACATACACAGAGCAGGACTTCAGCCAAAGAGAATATGAGATAAGACAGCTCAGGTTAGAATTAGAAGAGATTAGAACAGATATTCTCCAGTGAAGGTGAACGGTGAACTGTTGAGACTCAGATGTTTCTGGTAGCGTCCTGCAGCCATGTGCCTGAACTCAAAACACACTCACACACACATACGCACAGTGTCTTGATGAGTTTTTTGTGTGTGTGTGTGTGTTAATGTTGCCAATACGTCAGTTAGGCCGTGCCTGGGAAAAGCTGCTACCACAAAGAATGAGAGAATAAGTGAGAGAGAAGAGACTGACAGGGACAGCATGCTCTCGCTTTTTCCTAGTCTGACCTCGCCCTGCACACAGCTCCAAAATAAAACAAAAAAATGTAGGTTTCCATGTGGGGAAAATTCCCAGGATCGTGTCAATTTGTCAGCAGCTGCTGTGAAAACATGAACATGTGGGTAGAGAGACAGACACAGAGAGAGAGAGAGGCTGAAATGTGTGGGACTGTGTGTGTGTGTGTGTGAGGGAATCTGTTTGTTTGGCTGCGTAGCTAGGGATCTGCAAATGTTTAAAGGGTAATTCTTGTTTTTTTCTTTTTTTGTTTTAGTTTTACAAACTATAGGTGTTATTTTCATAGTTTTGGCGATGGGATTTCGCAACTGCTGAAATCTGGAGACGACCACAGGCTAAAGAAGACATGCAATCACACAACCAGCCAGACACAGCAAGTTTTCCAGTGCTCCACAACCGAGACCACACCAAGTTTGATCTTAAAATGTGTAAAATGTTGGACAGTAGGAGTAACAAAGTATAGTAATATGATTAGTTGTGTAAGGGATTATGATTTTTAATGCAGTAATTACATTATAGTAACAGCACAACACAATGAAATGTATTCTTGGCTAAATAACTGGAACTGTAAAGCTTAGTGATGTAGTGACCTGTGGGGCCAATACAGAGCTACTGTGGCTGGCATGCTAACTGGTAATACAGCTAGCACTGTTCAGCAACAACAGCGCACCAATCTGAGAGTGTCGCATCAAGGGAACACAGACTCAAATCTCAAAACACATGTAGTTAGTGGGAAGCTGCACAGACTGACCTCACCTGTACAGTCCACTGAGGTGAACTGATTTGGGTCTGAAATGCTAAAGGAAATAATTGCAGGTGTGAGCAGACCCTTACAGTCTGGTATTTATCACAGTGACTGGATATGAAGTTGTCTTTTTCACATGCTTTGTCTTCTGAGCTTCACACCTGTATACCCAGGTATCACCTGGTTTTTGTTCAGAGGATGTGAACTGATTGTAGCTACTAGCTTAGCTCCATGTGACATCTGTTGTTGGTCAGTAAATACCTCCAGACTGGACATATTTGTTAAACCATATTTGTTTCTACACATTTTCTGGCGTTCACCTTTCACAGTAGTTTATTTAATTTTTTTATTAACTTGCCCAACACTGCCTTTCACAATCATCAAAAACATACTCATGGTAAAGTGTTAAAATAATCAGGAGTATGTGTACTAACATATGCAGAAAACAAACCTCTGTGCAGTTTATAACACACTTGTTCACTTGTTTGTGTCTGATTTTGTGTGTTTTCTTACTTTGTTCTGACTCATTATTCTTCTGCAGAGAATAAATCAGTGTGTGTGTTTGTCTTGTATCTGTGTGTGTGTGTGTGTATGGGGTGTGTGTGTGTCCATGTGCGTGCAAAGAAGCAGAAAGATCTTTTTGCTCCACATTCCACTTTGACAACATCATTAGCAGCCAGGCCGACCTGGCAGGGAGGGACGGGCTGGGCGAGACACTGTACACACACATTGTATACACACACACACACAGTGTACACACACACACACACACACAGCCATATTTCCACTGTAGAGGATGGGAAGCTCTTTATGTGCTAACATCCAAACCTGGCAGATGATGGAAGATGCTGATTTCACCTGTGACCTTTCATATCCTGTGGATCACAGGTAAATTACTCGCCACGTCAGAGTGGAAAACATATTTGCATACATTAAATCTACATTAAAAAGCCAAGAGACATCCGGATGTTTTTAATAATGGCAGTTTTACAAGTTAAGAGGAAACATGGAAAAGCCAATTCAAAAAACCTTTTTAAATACTTATAACAACATCATTTTATAATTCTCTTTCCTGACCTTCTCTATTTACCATTAATTTCCTCTTCATCTCTGTCCGCTTTAACTCTAGAAAGGAAGAAGTAATAATGCTTGTTCCCTCCATCCATCATGTGTTTCTCCTGCTGCGAGTCTGAGTGCAGTCGTCTCCCTCTCATTACTTCCAGCAAGAGTTTTACACTGGAAACAGTAATAGGAAGCAAAAAGCTGGTTACTCCTAACATTATTAGAGCAGGGCAGAAGTTTCACCAGGCTATTTACACACATAATCAGACCTGTGTTTCTGGCTGCTGTGTATATGCAAACATTAATGAGCAGTATAGTATAATAGATATTAGTGCCAGATTTATAGGCATGTAGAACTGTAGGAAGTCAGCAGGCTTCCAGTAAATATTAAAACACACGAGACACAAAAGAGCATTCTCTGTGTGAAAAAACAGAAAGAAAAGGAAAAAAAAAACTCACTTTAATCCAATTAATGCCAGATAGTTTGCAGAAATGACTTGCTTTTGCTTAAAATCTTTTTATTTTTTCAGGCTCAGCGTTCAACAGATGGATGAAGCTGCTGAGGAACTACACAGACAAAAGTATGGACAACTAGACACAACATATCCGATTGTTTTACTCTGTGCAGCTAAAACCTCCACCTGCTTCTTACAGAGCTTTTCAGACAGATTAAACTCTTAATGAGAGAATAAATTCAAAGCAGAGGCCCGGCCTGCGGCGTATATATCCCAATAAAATAAGAGTATACTGCTGTTCAAGGAGAAATACATATTAATAGCTTCCAGATTTAATTGTACAAAGTATTAACTATCGAGTTTACAGACACATATTTATAGGTTTGGTAGTTTTATTGGTGTCTACTATCAAAACTCAATTAATTCTTAATTCACAGCGACCTGGCGTTTTTCATTTGACCAAAACAATTAAAGGAAAAAAAAAAAAAAGACAGAGCAGAGACAGATGAGTCGGTGTCTTCATTTGATTATTTACAAGATCTGACATTTCTAAATGGCATTTACAAAAATTAACGGGCACCTAATTGACATTGAGAAGAGTAGACCTAATAAGAAAAATCGATTTATAACACACACACAAACAGCAGAGTACAGGCGGGTCATGATAATTAACCGCCCATAATCAGGACTAGCTCATATATCACTGAGTAATTACAGACTTCAATCTCATTTAGAGTAATTAATCATATGTGAACACAGGCTGCTGCCAATTTATGACACATAATGAGAGCTCGTTGCTTGTTCAGAAAAAACAGCCAATCATTCATCCTGAACTCTTCATCATCTACCATCATCATAAGTCACCATTATACTCCTCCTCCTCCCTCCTCCGATCGTCTCCATCAACATCATCATCTCATTATCATCGGTATTGTTTGGTTGAACCCGCCAGGCCGCTCCAGACTCTGGATGATCAGATATTCACATACCTGCTGTGACATATTAACTGTTGTCACGTCAAGTCTGAGCCGACCAGTGAGGGGATAAAATGAACTCGACCTCAAGTGTTTCCATGGAATGAAATTAATTTCCTGATTTTTTCTGAGCGATTTTTAAATTAATGCCATGATATCAACTTTGCAGATTAAAAAGAAACCCCCAAATTATTCAGTTTCTATATATCCCATGTGTCTATTATCAAACCTCACTACATCATCAATAAACTAATAAATCAAAAGTGGAATTGTGCATTTGGACAGTTGGAGCACTTGAATCATTCCCGTTGAGTCTGTGAGTCCCGGAGAGCAGATTCAGAGTTAGTATTGGAATTATGCACAATGCCCCATCCACAGGACATGAGGTCACTGAATGGTTTGATGACTGTGGCCTTCTGGTCACCAGATCTCAGCCAATGAACCTCTCCACCACGAAGAATGGCCGTTCCATTCCTCCAGCAGGTTCAGAGCCGAGGCACTGAAGCTATTCCGGAGAACTCATGAGCACAACACCTCACTAACACACTTCACAATAATCAATCTGTCACCTGTCTGTTCATGTGCAACTTTCTACAGACTGCTCAGGAGATTATGGTTATGGTGGTATTACAACAGGCAAATAAAGGAATAGAAGAAGACAAAGACTGTGGGTGTTTTATTTAAAGAGACAAACAAATTCAACAAGTTTCTGCTCATTTATCTGTTTTCTTTGAGTTCATGATGCTGGGACGTCTCGCTGTCTCCTGCAAACTCTCTTCACCAGCTTGGTGTCTCAAAACTGCAGGTGCTGGATCTACAGTGAAATACTGTGTCAAGACTGTGTGTGTGTGTGTGTGTGTGTGTGAATAGAATATCAGATATGGATTATCTCTATGAGGAGGCCTGGCCACAGTCGGCTGCCTGTCACTTATTAATCAGCCTCGCTGTGGATCTCTGAGATGAAAGCAGACTACCTCAGAGACTCTCACGGCCTTGGCTCAGTCAATTCTCAGCCTCAATCAATAGAAAAGTTCTTCAACTTCTGACTCAAGTACAATTCAATGGGGAAATATTGGCCACTGAAGGAGTCAACAAAGTCGTATGCAGCAACGACATTTGGCCTGGGAGGCCCAGTGCTCGTGTCCCGGAGGTGAAAAGCAACATGCTTCCTTTCCTCTCTTTTATTCCTTCACGCTCTTCCTGAATAATAAATAAATACAGAAATATTGTAGGCTGCCAGCTACTCTTTATAAAACATTGATGCTGTCACAGATTGAAACTAAAGCGGTGACCTATGTGAATCTTTATTGGCACCACAGGATGTTGTCTAGAGCTGGTGAAAAAACCCGGGAAAAACAGGGCTTTCTTTGAACGAAACATCACCTCTCAGTTTTATTGGCCTTAAAAGTGCTACTTTGCCAAAACTGCTTGAACACCTACAAACTTTCCTGACGTCCCACAAAAGCTTCAGCTCACACCAACTTCTCCTCTGTTAGCCGCCCTCATTGTTTTGACCTCAGATATTCGTCCCATTGGGATTTGGACCAATAGGAGCACCTTTAGTGTCTTATCATCTACACCTGGGATGTAGCCTCTCAAAGATTTGGGAAAACTGGTTTACAGACTGGCGTGATACAGGTTCCACTGTCTCTGACCAGCTGCCAGTCATGACACAAGCAGCAGCAGTTCAGTGAAACCTGCAGCCAAGGTCGACTGGAACAAAGACAAAAGTTCACGTCATTTCCTGCACTGACTTTGGCTCTGATACCTGACCCATAAATCTGATCCATGGAATACATCATGGCTCTTGCATTTTATAACCTCTGTTTCTTGTGTAGCTTTGGAACAAGCTCTGAAATATTACTTCCTCTGGATCTGATGGTGGAAACATTAACTGAGGCTAAGAACTCACCACTTTTAACTGGATTCTGTTATTTCATTTTGCTAAATTGTAAAATTTGGTGATTTTTTAAAACAAGAGACTTTCTGCCTTTCTCTTTTTAAAATTAAATCTAAGTGGTATGCATTCATTAGAGTATGAGTTGTTTTCTCTTGATGTAAAGCATACTGAGCTGCTCTGATAAAATATTTAAATAAAGTTAACAATTCCTAAAACTGGCACATGGGTGTCAGTCAAAAAGAACAAGGTTGCAAAGATATTAAAATGTTAAATTCCAAAGAGTGATGTACAAGCTCCTGTTTAGCCAGTTTACCATGACAGTAACAGTCAACACAAAGAGTGAGAAAGCGTAATCTGAATCACAGATTGCTACGTTTTACAAATGATCTCTGCAGCTCGAAATATGTGTGTCTGCAGAGAATAAATGTGCACTGTATTTGCCTGGTTTCAATGTCTGTGGTGGAAACAACAACAGTCAGTTAAGCGTTGCACTGTAATCATCTGGCCTTAAATGAGAGTGAGTTCACTGGTTGTAGAAATTATAATTATTTCTCATTCTGTCTCCTT
The DNA here is from genome assembly GCA_033238685.1 of Lates japonicus. Classification (NCBI taxonomy): domain Eukaryota; kingdom Metazoa; phylum Chordata; class Actinopteri; family Centropomidae; genus Lates; species Lates japonicus. The sequence continues at coordinate 506,277 of BRZM01000106.1, forward strand.
CAGAATCAATTTTTTCAATCTGTCCTTCCTTAAAAAGCCTTAAAAGCTGGTTTACACATAAGGCAGTAGTGGTAGAACAACAAATCCATGATCCCACATTAGTCAGGATGTCACCAAAGTCTGTCTTTTTATTATTGGTTTGATTGAGAGACAAAAACTACATACTGTGCATTTACAACTAACTTTTAAGACGTAGACTGAAAATCTAGACTAGCTTTGGTTTTATTTTCACTGCGATCACACAGTCCTAAATATGCTGGTTTTTATGTCCGTTGAAAATGTCGCTTTATGATTCATATAGATGTTCAACAGCGATGCTGCTGAAATTAGCATTCTCTTTGTGTAGTGAGGTGGAAAGTAAGGATGTGGAGACTGCAGTTTGTGTCTTGTTTGCCTTTTTTATAAACTGTTGTATGATCTTTGACTAGCAAATAAAAATATTTTAGTCCACCCACTTACCACAGTTAGTTTAACCAGCACCAGTCTATATCTGTATTTGCCCGGGCAAAAGCCACAAGTTTGACACTGGTACTGAGTGAATCTGAGGTTTGCTGAACCATTCAGAGTCAACCTTCTTGTCTGTGGTGAAAGAATTAGTATACAGTCTTATTTCTGCTTCAGTGTCTTCTGAAATAAATCTTCCAACTTCACTAGGCGTTCACTCTTCAGTCAGCTCAGCACTGCTGCAAACTAAAGCCTGAAGTGACACCAAACCCACAATGGGCGTTCAACAACCTCAAGATCTGATCATTTATCTCATATATGGAGGTGGAGGCCTCTGCAGTGATACACCTGTCACTCTCTCTCACACACTCCTTTAAGAATCCATTTATTGGAGTCCACAGCGGAGCTTACCTCACTTTTGACTAATTGAATAAAAGCAGCTTTAGCCTACTGCTTGTCGATTCGTGGATGTGTGTGTGAGTTGTCGCGATGGACATCAAGGGAATCCCTTTGGAATTAGAACAAGCGGGTCCCGAAGCTAATGGGATCAGCTGAAGTCGAGAATTAGTGTGTACACACTGGGCTCATTGGAAGCTTATTTAATCAGGGTCATGAGCACCTTTCTTTCGGGGACAGATCAGCCACTCTCCGCTGCCTGATAAGAGTCGCAGCACAATGGGTGATTGAGTGAAAGGAGCCAAGTGAGACGCTCTGATCACACATCAGAGAAGAGCTGAAGGAGAATGCACTTTCGTGACACATCTGTAACACCTGAACTGCAGCGAGGGTTTGTCGCGTCTCTCCTCCACTCTAATGTACATAAAGTTCAACTATGTTTTGACTGGCTTTTGTTTCCTTCAGAAGGAATAAAGTTAAACATAGCGTTGACTCATCACTCTAAAAATGACCTCATGGAGGTGTTATTCACGAGCTTAAACAGCACAAACTATGAGATCAATGAGGAAAGATTGTAGTGATGGTAACAAAATACAAACACTGGTTGAATATCAATCGAGTTACAAGCTCATCCCCACACGGACCACCCGCATTACTGGCTGCACTGGTGCTACGAACACTGCTTTATATAACCAAATCATGAGGAACACATTCATCTTATAAAGACATAATTCCTAAAATGATAAGATCTTTAAAAACTCTTATTTGTCTTTCTCCACACCTCTCCTGTCTTCATTTTCTCTTTGTTCATGAAATAAGCGTCCCTTAAAACTTTGTACTTACTGAAATATTTTCAACACAACAAACCTTAACCATATACATGGGTGCCAGGCGGAAAACATATCTGAGTTATTTCTGAAACAGACATGTAGGTGATTTTGGAATGAAACTGGACTGAAATGGACCAAATGAGGCAGTGATAGGAAAAAGACAAACAGCCACAGAGGAGAGTTGAGTTGGATGGAGACATTAAAGATACAGAGAATCAGGAGGGAAGGTGGAGAGGAAGAGGAGATAAGAAGAAAATGGCAGTAAAGCAGGGATGGAAGAAGAAAGAAGAGAAGAGGGAGGAGATATAGAGAGAGAGAAAAGAGGGAGAAGGTGGACATCTGCTGTTGGCTACAGGTTTGGAAGGTCAATGCCAGAGATGAGGTCACAGGCAGCCTGCTGGACACGAACCCCACTTTAGCCACCAGGCTCAAACACACAGGTGACATTACTCATTTCACAGTTTCACTGATCAATACTCAGATTAATGATGAGTTTAAACTGATTTTCTATGATTTATGTTCCCCATCGTGAAAGAAAAAACATCAAAGTGAATAAAGTGTGAAGAGGTTTCTGATCAGTAAGAAACATAAACAGTGAAAGGACTGAATGTTTAGACTCTATTTTGAAAGTGTGGTTGCATCATTTCACAGATTCTCAGATTCCTTTTAATATCGAAAATAACTGCATCACACACAGTCTGATTTCCATCTCTCACACCTCCTGCAGTCTTTGGCTTACTGGCATCATGACTTGTGTTGTGATGCATTATGAATCACCATATTTCAGTGAGCTCTTTCTCAGCTCCTCTGTCCTCCAGCCTGTAAAACACACCAGGAGCAGCCCACCTTTTTCTTCTACAGTTGTCAGTTTATTGTCTATTCTTCTTTCACACCAAAGTCACACACAGACGTCATATGATACAGGCTATGAAGAGTCTGATCAACTCACAGCGTACTGAACAAAACTAGGAAAATAGACCTAAGCTGTAATTTTCGTACAATAAACATTGTTAATATTATATTGACAACCCTAAAAGCTTTTCTTTTCTATGTGCTTTGGTCACAAACAGTTCATTATTGTTTGTGTGATAGCACTCATCTGATATGTATTAAGACAACCTGCTGTAACATCACCTGTGGGGAGGATCTGAGCCAACACTGTACCTTTCCAAGGTCACTTATATAAGAAGGTGAGCGCTCCAGAAGGCTGAGGATGATCGAACAGTTAAACCCTGCTTCATGTTCCGTATCACACTCGCTATATAATATTCAACAAAATGTTAGGAATTCCCCTACGATTGTAGTGAATATTTTTTCACCACTAGAAACCCATTAAAATGAACCACTGTCTGCTTGCAAATGTTAACTGAGCATACAAAACTCTCCACAGCCCTAAAATATAATAAATCGTCTCTTTGTGTGAGGCAGAGACAAAGAAGGGAGAGAGATTTTATTATTCTTTGAGCTAAACCTCATTACTCTTGATCCTCAAAGGCGCACAAAACACACATCAGAGCATGTGGCTGGTTTTGTGTATGTGTGTGTGTGTGTGTGTGTGTGTGTGTGTGGCCATAGCACATATTATACAGCAGATGTATGTGTGCCATGAGATCAGCAGATTACAGTCACCTGTGGTTCTGCTGCCTCAAGCTCGACCTGTCAGCCACCAATTACAGCTCCCCATTGCGCCCGCCGACCTCCAGCATGAAAGGAAAGGGTAAGGATTGTCTCTTTATAGGAACCTATGAGGAAAATGGCTCTCTCTCTCTCTTTCTCCCTCTCTCTCTTTTATCCTTCTCAGTCCTTATAATATCAGGCAGATTCCATCTTTCATATAAAGTGCCCTTGACCTTCCAAGCAATATGGGGGCTTGATAGAGGCATCATAATGAGGGCTCTATAACTTTCCGTGTGGTTGAGCAAGCAGGCACTGCAGGCTAGCAGAGCAGCTTGCTACAGATTAGCTGTTAAAGTGTGTTGCCATAACTCGTCAAGCCCATAAAACACATAAAACACAGCAGGTCAGGTGCAAAGCCAGGATGTTAGGAAAAAGAAAAAAAAAATCCAAGTCATATAGTCTACTGTTGAATCTGAAGATGTAAAAATGTTAAATGATAGGTTGGTATTATTATATAATTTATTTATTTATACAATAAATAGTATTTGTTGGACTATTTTTAGTGGTAAATGTGCATCTAGAGCAGCAACAGTAGAGCTCTGACAGGAATAAGACCATCAGGCTTGTATACAGAGACAATACAATCGTGCATATAGATATACCTGGGTATCATCAACATAGAAGTGTTAACAGAAACCGCAGAGTGGATCATCAAGCGCGGGGAGGTGGTGTACATTGAAAAGAAGGGACCAAGTACAGATCCTTGCAGTACACATGTGAAACTAAGTTACTTGGACAGGTCTCTTTGCTACATGACTTTGAATAATTTCCTCTGTAGGGTTGCCTGAAACTAAATGGGCTCCTGTATATTCCACAGACACAGACACACTGTATGAGTTAAAACCTTAAGTCTGCTAGAAAGGACAGAGAAGATAACTGATGACCGGGCTTCCAGTTCTTTCCAGTTCAAATACTTAACTGCTTTTAGCTAGTTGTTTTGGTTTTATAGCACACTTTCTGGCTGGTTCCAGTTTCAGCCTTCTATTGGCGGTAGGAATCTGTTTTTCAATCAAATTCTCTCTGATAAACTATCTACACTTCACCCAGCAGCTAAAAGAACAGATGTTTTCTCAGGAGTTGGTAGAGAGGAAATAGTGGACATTCTTCAAGTGAAACAAACATGGCACCAATGAGATGATCCTGTTCGCTGATCGCTAACATGTTATCTATACCACCTTCATACACAAGTGATATGTCAGAAGGAGAAGTGTGTCAGCATGTTCTCCTGTGCCCCAATGGCCAAAATAAACAATGCAGCTTTAAAGCAAAGCTGATTGAAGAATGGATGATGTAAACATATTTATAATGGGTGGACTCTTTGGCGGTGTGACTGTAGATCAGGATGCTATGAGGGAGATAAAAGGAGGCGGATATAGAAAGAGGAAAAAGGATGGGTACAAGCACCTACTTATCCTAGATGCTCCTCCATCAGTTTATTCCTAAACTTAGCATAAACAATTAAATCACCTAGGTTGGCTAACAAGGCCTAATTCACATCATCTGGAGTCGTGAATCACAAAAGCCACAGACTGACTGCTCCAAACTGACCAATTTGGAGTAAAATTCAACAACAAAATACAGGCAGGATGAAGTGCTTCGTGCATGCTAGTCAGCCCACTCTGTGGCCAGCTGTTCCCAGAGCTGCCCAGAGAGTAAAAACCAACTCATTAGTAATTCATCGGGCTGAGTCAGGAGGAGAAAACAGTAGGTCTGATTTAAAAACAAATTATTACTGCTGAAAACAACATATCCCCAGTGGAAGGTGGAGGAGAAGTTGTCAAGGCAAACACAGACCAACTGCTGTGGAGAGAGAAATATACACTCAGATACAAACTGATACCATGACCTCCAAGGTCAAAGCACAGTATGTTCCAAAAGCGTCTGACCAACATGGGACGCAAACCCTGACATAGGTATATCTCATGACAGCTAAAGTGATACTACCCAAAAACACACTGAGCCATGGAGCATCGTCTGCTTGTTTGTTTCTTCCTCTGTTACTTGGAAATGAAATATTTAGATACCTCCTTGGGACTTTAAAATCGTTATCAGACCTAAAATTGCAAAATTAAAGAGTCATTTCTGAATATGGCCATGGCACTGAGGGTTCAAGTGTCATGGCCGCAATTTCAGTTTGTCACATGTTAGTAGTGTGTCCTCAAGTGTTTATTTATTTATTTATATTACATTATGTTCTATCCAAGACAATTCTTTGGCTGTAACCTTATCCTTGATCTTGGCGACTTTAAACAATGCAGCTGCATGGTTGCATAATGACCCTGATTTAGCATCTTCTAGCGATCAATAAGGATGATTTCTGATCTGTTGGCAGGAACAACATTTCTGGAACCTTATGCAAATTTTAAAATGATTGTCACAAAAACCAGTCTAAAACAATTCATGTGACTGTTTTCTGCTGGAGCCCAGAGCATGTTTTTACAGTTCAAGTCCTTTTTATCTTTGACTTCATGCACATTGGTTCATACTGGGCAGCAAATTTTGACAAAAAATGTCACCTGTGCACAGCAGAACTAAATGAATTGGTCTGGATGAGTCAGATGCTTTGTGTGACCAACCATCCACCATGACCTCTTCACCAGCACTGACAACGCCCACCTCGCACCTACAACTTTTTGGAAGAGTGAAGAAGGAACAGTGAGAACATACAATCCTGACATGATACTGCAGTGCACAGGCTAGGAGGTGGGTGTTACGCAACAAACCACTGTATTTTTTTTAGTTTAACTCAGTCAAACAGCGTTCTGTCAGTGTCTGATCCTCTACTCTGGAAGAGTGATAGCACACTTTTGGCAAGAGACTGCAGCTCCCCAGTGCCTGAAACCCGTATACCTCTCATGTCACAGAAGAGGCTCAGCAAAGAGACAGAGCTTGAGAGATACTGTAGAGAAGTGGAGGCAGACAGAGACATAGACAGGAGGCAGCACATTGGTGACTACGACTGGTTCAGCTCACCCCATCCATCCCGCCTCATAGTCTTCATCACATTTGCCTTCAGCGCAGCAGTATCTCCACACAGCTGGTAAAACTACACATGTGCTTGCAGGGAGGTGGACAGTCGATCCACACACACACACACACACACACACACACACACACACACTGTCACATGGCTGAAGCAAAAACAAAGCTTTTAATTGCTACATGGGAATCAGATGTTTCATTTTCACTTTATCAGCCAACAAGTTATATGCATCATTATAAATTTGGGTCATAAGTTCAATGCATTATTGATGGCTTGCAGGAGAAACTGCAAGTGAAATAATTACTGTTTGCTCCTTGAGTTTAGCATCATTTCCATATTATCATTCTCTGACTGTAATTCTCCTCTCAGTTGTAGAGGTGCCTTGTCTTCTGAGCTCCATTAACTATGAGCAACCAGGTAGTAAAAAGTGATTGGGGTTCTTACTGGAGACATCTGATGCAATGGCAGCACTCTGTTTTAATGAACCTGCATCCCAAGACAATGTCTGAAACATTTTGGTATTGAGCGAAAATTGAACATGAACTCAGATTCATTTATTATGAGCGAGGAGCAGGGCTGTCAGATAATAACACTGAAAAGCTAAGTAGGCAGTGTAACATGGATCAGTCATAAATAAATAAATGCAGACTCTAGGAACCTTAAGTCCTTCAACTTAAAGACCATACTGGTTGTCTGTCCCTGCTCTCTGATACTACCATAGGTGTACCAGCAGCTGCCATACTGGATCTGTGTTGGCATAGTAACAACTAATAAACAAAGTTAAGATTAGGAGAGGTCATGGATAAAATCATCAGATGAACTGTGTGGGCCTCCAAACGAAATTTGTCTTTTTGTGCAAACTTGGTATTTTTAGGTACAATTTAACCTAAAATATTAATTGAACAAGTAATTTTATAAAATGCTAACACAATATGAAAATATATTGACAATGCTACATGAAAGAAAGCCATGGTGTCCATACTGAATTATACAAGGCACAACAAAGAGATTGAGGACGAAAAGAAAAGAGAGAATGAGTATATGGCAGGAAGTGTAGCTTCTGTGACCTTATGATCCTTAAAATTACATATGAAGGGATAAACATGGGGCCAGGGGCTGTTTTGATATTAATTCAAGCTGGACACATTACAGCAGAATTTGGACATTAACCGGGGAGAGCTTCTTCCCAGAATGCATCATAAAACAACTCAACCTGAGCAGCGTGCTGGATGATGAGCATTATGAGATAATCCTCTAATAGAGACTGAGCTGAGGGATAAGGCTATGTACTTAGGGCTGAGGTGGTGCTGTGTTGGGGAAAGAGGGACCACGCTTGCTGAATTTTAACCTTTTAAATGTGGCACTTGTATAACCCTGAGCAGGGTCTTAAACATCCTGGTCTGAATGAAGTGATGGACTCAGAGGTTTAGAGAACACCATATTAAATACAGTTTATATGTTCTGGGTTAAAAATGATGCCAGTTTTTCAAAATATCACTTGAGCTGTGTAAGCGTGCTAATGTACTTATACTGCAGGTATAATGTTTACCATGTTGCTCCTTTGGTTTGGCACAGTATCATACTAACACCTGCTAGCTGATGCTGATGGGTTGTGTTGCAGGTTTTTGGGCATAAACCAACATAACGGGCAAAGTGAAGTTTACCTGGTGATGGGACCAAATGAAAAGGAGATCACTTAAGTTATTACAATTCTTCTTGAGAGGAGCATAGACATAATTAGATAGTTATGGAGATACTGTGGACCTGAAGTGTTCTCCTCAGAGCTATTCAGTCATTAGACAGTGACTGCCTGGTTAACCTGCCTGCAACCTTCCAGTGGACATGACCTTGTATTTGTCTGTTATCTGTAGTTCTATATTTGGAAGTTTAGTGGAGATGACTAGGATTAGACCAATAACAAAAACCAAGTGAGTTTTGGTGTAATAAGTTCACCACGTGTCTTATTCTGTTTTAGGTGACAAATGTGAAGGTTTATATTCAAGGATAAATTACAGCTACTCAGCAAACAGCTATATCATTGACCTTATCAGGAACATTATCAGGAAGTACTGTTTCATATCTAGCCTCCCATGATTTCATGACTCAGATTGACAGCAGTGGACCTGACTCTGAGTGTATGTGTGTGTGTGTGTGTGTGTGTGTGTGTGTGTGTGTGTGTTCTGTGACCCTCACCTCCTGACCTCCTTGTTGGGACTGACCAGGCCACATGTCTCCCTGTATCCAGCTAACGAAGTCATTTCAGAGGCCATTACCTTCATCTCTTGCTGTACTGTGACCCCTGACCTCCTTGATATGGTGAGAGAGAGAGAGAGAGAGACAGAGGGAAGGAAGATCTGCTTGGAGATCCAGAGGCAAAAGTGGATCTTGATAACCTGGAAGATTAAATCCAGGTCAAGAGTAAAGGTTTTTTCCTTTATGATAGCTTGGAAATCATAGTTTTCCAAACAGTTCTACTACAGAGATATGATTCTGCAAAATAAGCTGAGTAATATTTACATAACTTACAGGATATTTGTGAAACGACCTTCAGACTTGGCTTTGGCACAGTGGGATACAGATTTTTGCACTAAAGTAGGTCACTGGGCTGCCATCAACTTATAGCTTAGCTTCTTTAGCGTTTCTTTAGAAGGGTGTGACCCTCGCCTTCATGGGCATATCAGACAACTCTACCCAAAACGCAGCAATTCCTTCATGCAAAATATGTTTGAAGCATGTGGAGAATGGATGGATGGCTTGAAGTGTGTGTGTGTGTGTGTGTGTGTGGGTGTGTGTGTTGTTAAGCTGGTACAGTGACTCATGTGATTGTGATGCAGCCAGGGGGCTGTGAGTTGAACCAGAGAGACCCCAAAACACCAAATACTAATAAAAACATCCACTAAAAGCTGAATAGTCATTTGACCTTAACCACATTATACAACCTTGATGCCCTACACATATTTACCCACGCATGGATGTGTGTGTGTGTGTGTGTGTGTGTGTGTGTGTGTGTGTGTGTGTGTGTGTGTGTGTGTGTGTGTGTGCCCTGCTGCTGACCCTGTACAGCAGGATTATACTGGATGTTAAGCTGGCACTTTCCTCCCAATGGGATATAGTCAGGACATGACTTAACTGTGAACCCCTCACACACACACACACACACACACACACACATATACTGAATGTATACTCGTACACACATTATGTGTTTGCCTCACTCTCTTATCCGAATCTCACACATACAAACACGCCCTCATATGCTCCTGGGTGCTCTCAGCTCTGACCTTGGCACAGTATGAGTGTTTGTGTGTGAGTGTGTGTGTGTGTGTGTCATATTAGTTCAGGATAAGGTTGAGGTCATTCATGCATTAGAAGCTGAGAAGCTCCAGACCTCTGATTTTCCCTTAATTGGTTTATATGTATAAAAATGCTTGTATGTAGATACAAAACTAAAAATGTAACAGAGCTTTTATTAATTACATTAAAGAAATGATTACATTTGGGAAATCCATTATTTGGGATATTAATCTAATCTCTACAATGTTAAGAACAGAGCTGGAGTCAAGACATGGTTAGCCTAGCTTAGCATAAAGACAGGAAGAAGGGGGAAACTGCTAGCCCATTTTTGTTCAAAGTGGAAAAATCAGCTCTACAGCTGACATACTTACACACTGTATCTTTAACTTGTTATGTACGTTATTGTAAGTTATTGGTTTTAAGAGTTTCTTGTAGGACCTGCCCCCAAAAAACCCCAAACAAGATACAAGAATGATAGCTGAGACCCAGTTGGTAATAAACCAATATTATCCATTCAGAGACAGAACAAGGGAGAATATGAACAGAGGAGTATAATGATGTGAACAAAGAGGGAGGTCCTGTCAACCACTTTAACATCTGCCAGTTCTGTGATGAACTCTCCGAACAATAGATTTTACCACCATACCCTCCTTGGCTACATTAGCAGCCAAACAAATGGTCTGAGAGAGCAGAGAGAGGGAACCAGAATGTGGAGAAAGTGTCAGTGTGTGCGTGTGTGTGTGTGTAAGTGTGTTAGTGTATGTCATATTCTTGCCAAGCTGCGGGCACGATTTGCGTGCCTGGGAAGGAAAACAGCTCATAACAAAAGCAGAGAGAGAGGGCCAGAATGTGAATGGGTGTGCTTGGGACTTTACAATCCTCCCTTTTTTTTTCTTGATTTTGGCGTGCTGGCTGACAGACTGGCTGGACGAAGCCAAAGCTTCATAGGCAAGTGACGTGCACACAGAAGGCTGGACATGCACACGCATGCACACACACACACAAAGTCACACTGTGCAGAGATGCTGAGCCGGAGCACTCAGGTGGAGTAGAACAGGTCGTATATTCAGACTCCATTTGGAGAACAGCTTTGGAGAGCAGCTCTCCTGAGAGGTCACCGGGCGTGAACACACACACACACACTCACACAAACCTTTGTTAAGGGGTTAACATACCGCCAACAGGCACTGAGGTAACCCTTGACCTCCACTAATGCTGTCTGGAGGGGTGGCAGGGGAGGTAATGGGTGAGAAAAATGCTCACACATGAACCTGACCCCCCTGTTTCAGCCTGCCTCTCTCTGTCTCCCTCTCTCTCTCTCTCTGCCTGCATTCATCAAACAAAGAGAAGTTCAGTCAGACATGCAGTCACCCTGCCTGCCACGAAACAGCAACATGAGCTCAACACACACACACACACACCTTGACCCATTACATGGCTGAACATCTCAATGTTTGTGGAGACCACAGCATAGGAAGGTGCTGAAAACCAAATCATCATTCAAAGATTTCAGAATTAATGTTCAGTATTTCAGGGCAAACTAGAGTGCAATGTATGAATCTGTACCAAAGGTACCGCAGTGCATCAAGCTGACAGCTAAAGGCTGCTACGCTACAGGCCAGTGTTTATTATGCAGGCTACACAACACACTATACATCCTTGGATGTAAGCAGATATAGTACAAATACAGCACTGTTGAACCATAAACCACTGAAAACAGAAAACCCCCCCCACAGTATAGCACAGAGGCCTACGGTTGTGAAATATAGTTACAAAGAGTTTGTGAGTTAGTGTGAGTGGACACAGTGGCTGCATGTCCCACAGGAGCTCAGCAGAGTTGTTTTGTTGTTCTTGAAAGATCCAGTCTCATTTTTCTGACACATGGTTGAAACAGTGCTGCTGTCCAGTGAAGATCTTGTATGTCCACTGATGGTGATACTTTAAATTTTTTAAATGAAACTGAAGGACTGACTGTTTCTTTGTGGGTTTCTTAGGGTTTTCACAAGGTTTTCACAGGACAGTGATGATACTTAACATGAGGTATAATCTGGGCTCCAAGTGCCAAATCAAGTCACTACTACTACAGGAAGTGGAACTATGATGATGAAAATGACTGTATATTTATAGATTTTTAGAATGACTGATCACATGCAGTCATCAAATAAAAGTTGTGTTGTGTTGTACAGAAACTCAGTAAGATTCAAATAAGGTTCAGACCATCTAACAGCGTCTGACACCAGTCCAGACACCGTCCATATTTTTATTCTTTCTGAAAAACTGAGAAACTCTTTTAAAAGAATTATTCACACAACTACTTTTTGTAATAAATGCTAAATCATGAATGAACAAGTAGAAACAGTTTTGCCGTCAGACATATTGTATAATGTAGTTCACTTGAGATATAAAGACAACTTAAATGATGCAGTTACACAGGTGATGTCAAACCGACATGTTTCAAGTGCCTCCTCATTTAATTGTCTATATATTCTATCTTCTACCTTTTGCTGTTTTGTATCCAGACATGTCAGTTTGTTAATTCCATCCTCTCTCCTGGTAGGAGTGTGTAATGCTGTTCTAAGTAGAAGTGGCTCTGCAGCATTAATTCATCTTGGCTGAATTCACACATGCCTTTCTAAGCAGATAATCCCTGTCCAGACAAAACCTGGGTTCTCAAAACTCACAATGCGAGTACATGCAAATAAGATGCAGACAGAGAGAATAACAGAAAATGGAGAACTGTGTAAGTGCGTTACATCAGCACAATTTCCCACATCATCCCCTGATTACAAAGCACCAAGAGGGTTGTCAGGCTTTATTCAGACACCCCACAGAGACAGAGAGGGTTGTATAAGAGATGTTACAAAAAACACACTTCAAAGACAGGACTAAACAGCTCCCTCTGGTCCTTTTGTTGCTGTGATGTAAGCTCGTCTGCCAATAAACACACACACACCTACAAGAGACTCACACACATGTATGCACACTGTCAGCTTTTCTCTAATGTTTAGCTTAAATGTACTGATCTGACTTAATTTCACACACACATTTCTATATGTGCATGAAACAGCGTACATTCATGTGTTCAACAGCAATTTAACTCCACACAGAAGAATAAAAAAAGAAAGTATTTAGAGACAATTCCCAACATTCCTGACGAAACAGTAAAATGAGTAAATGAGGAAGCAAAAGTAAAACCAGGACACCCCGAGGAGCAGCTCTATGAAATGTCGACTGTGTTTAGAAATTTTAAATCAGCCTGAGCCTGTTAAATGTCCTTGTGTGTGTTTCCCATCAGGCTGCATTTTAACATTTTCATTTAAAGACCTTAAAAAATAAACGAATCGCAAATTTCCATCGGCAGCCCAGTCCATCTCTGCGGGACCAGCGGTTCATTCCATGAATTACTGATCGTCCTTCAGACTTCATCCTGTCCTTTTGTGTGTCACCCACAAAAGATGAAAATCAAACACATGACATCGGATCGTCACCTATGGTCTGATTTGTGGCTCTGTGAGATGTGTGTGTGTCCGTGTGTGTGTGTGTGTGTCCTGTTTTTTTGCTGTACTGCTTTGTAGTGACTAATGGTTTTAGCCACCAACTGCCTGAAAGCTGAAGCCCATACAGAAGTGCCTTAAGGTACAGTACACCTGAATGTCAGCAGTCACTGGCACCAAAACAATCTCTGACTTAATTGAAGATCTGAAATGTCAAAGTCAGTTTTATTTTCCAACAAAATCCGACTCCCTCTTATTAATCCTGAACACTGTTGGCCATGTCACAGTCAGCAGGTTTATTCAGGATACACTCAGAATTCAGAATTTTGGAGGGAGATTAACCTTAGTATCATCTGCAAAACCAAAAATACGACTTGATTTTGACTGTTCTTCTGATCACAAAGTAGCATGAATGGAAAAATAAGAGGACCTAAGATGGTACCCTGTGGGACCCCACAGGAGATGCTAGCTAAAGCAGAGGAGAAATTAATTCAACTTCAGAGCTTTAAGATAAAAAAAATTAACCAGTCCAGGACTGTGACATGAATAATAATTATGTAATTCAATTCAATTCTTTATTGTCATTGTCAGTAACAACAAGATTCTGTTGAGCATTTCAAAAGTGACATAGCAAAATTCAGATGTTTATTCACTGGGTCATGATTCACTCTGTCAAATGTCAAACAAAATTAGGTCAAAGAAAATTCTTAAGCAAGATCTGGTCTACTTATCTATCCGGTGTTGGGTGGAGATGATTTTGTCCAGGTTATGTCCTTGTCTGGTCATGTTTCAACCATAAATCTGACTCTCATCTGCTTACTAGCCCAGCGACCTTTTCCAATCTCACCTCTGAATGAAAACCACTGCTCCATATAAAGGAAACATAACCCCTGAGCAGCCACCATAATCACTGCGATGACCAATATGTCGACCCTGGCCTTAACACTACGGCCCTCAGCAGACCAGTACAACCTCATACACACACACACACACACACACACACTGACCCACTGACATTTATACACACACATGCATGCACTGACCCTCAGACACTGACCTCAGCAGACTGGCTTGGCCCTTGCAATCAGCCACACACCTGCTGTCTGACCTTTCCTTCGTCCTCACAGAGCCTGATTGATCTCTCCTCTGCATTTTATTTCCACAGACATACACCAAAGAGTCACATGCTGGTTAAAGCTTCCCTGTGCAAACAAGCGACACCACTCTCTACATGTTTAGGACATTTCTTGGACGTAAGCATCAATTCTTGGACTCAAAATGGAATTATATGACACAAAATAAAATGGTTAAGTTTAAAGTGTTGTGCAATTGGACATAGGTTGGGAGAATTGATTGAACATGTGTACATTTTTATTTTTATTATGGAGAAATAATAAAGTACAATACAAGCTAAATATTAGTGCGCTTGCAAAGTACAGGGCTGGAGGAGTGTTTGTATTGTATCTGGTGTCTATGTGTGTCCAGAGTCTATGGGGTAGGGGTATCAGAGTTTTGGACCCAGTCCACCATGACAGAACTCCAGCTTAGGGCCCAATAACTACAATGTAGAGTTTTTACCTCTTCGTTGGAGTAAGTTACCGAATCTACAAGGGTCAAAGATGCCTCATTTTAAATCATTTTTTTCAGTGGGGCCACTAAAACGACCACAACAAGGGTCATTTAACTAGATATTTTACTAGATATACTAGATACAGTTTTGTTTGAAGTTCACCTGGTGTCAAGTTAAAACAACATCTTACTCCTCTACAGTGTTTCTTCTCTGGCTTCTTCTAGGAAAGGATGTTGTTTTTTTATGCTTTTGGAGAACTGATGTTGTGGTCTAAGAATTTTACAGTCCATATACACTAGACCAGTAGACCTGCCACACTCACATTCATACACTCGCTCTCAGCTGTAACAGTCCAGTAAAGCAGGAATGCAAAAAGAAAAACATGAAGCCACCGTGTTTTGTTACCATAAACCCTGTACCCTGAGTGTAAAATGAACTAATGGAGGACATAGTTAAAGCCGTTATGCCATGCTTCATGCCCAATTTATCACAGCAGCTCAGGCAAAACGTTTGTGTTTTCCACATATCTCATAAACCAAACGTGTATTTTGCACAGTAGTTTGTGGTACAGTGGGGAGCGGAGAGGGAATGCCATGTTTCCAGTGTGAGAAAGGTACACTGTGGAAACAAACTCCAGGCACTTTGTCACTGAGCAGAACATTTGAAAATGAACAGCATGTGTGTGTGTTTGTGTGTGTGTTGAGATACAGAGCAGAGAAGCTTTGTTGTGACTGTTCATCGTCACAAAAGAATCCACAGCGAGCAAAATCCCATCGCACAACATCATACCACAACATACTTACACATCTACAAACAAGATAACAGAAAGAATAAAAGTGTGTTTGTGTGCATGTTTATTATCCTACCTGGTGCAGCCTGCATCTCCATGAGACCTCCTGCTGCAATCAGAGCCTCCAAGATCCGGATGTGATGCTCCGGGTTCACGTCAGCGCTGTTGACAAAAACACAACATGAGCATAAACTGTCGTCACCATTAACTTTTTCATCAAAACAAGTAGTTTTCTTTTGTGTTGGGGTGATGTACTATATGTACTATATGCATTTTAACGATGGACGTCTATATCACAGAGAACTAGCGATGCACAGACAATACTCATATTTATTTAGTTTTTTGGTCTTTTCATGATACTTAATACTGAATATCCTGAGACCTCAGTTATTTAATCTGGAATCCAGTCTGCTGCAGTACAGGCCAAACAATAGGAATATGTGTGACTTTTCTAAATGCTTACAGACTGTAGTGTATATACCAGAGCCATCTAGGGTTAATTAACATTTCCACACATGCAAAATAAGCCAACATGGGAGCTGGTTCAAATAGCATGGCGTGCTATGATGCGCCGCCCCGCTCTTTATCCACCCGTTGTGCACGTCAGAGGTGAATTGCTTGACCCGGCTACGCAAACAATCAGTGCTTCTGACTCACTGACCGCCTCCCCAACTCCACTACATCTCCACCGCACACAGTGCCACAAGGAGAAATTCCTTGGGTAATTTCTGGAAAAACAGACACAGGCGAGCTTGTGCAGGGTACAGACAAACAAAACAATACCATCGGCCTTGTTTCTGCCATTCTCTCAGTGTTCAGCTCTTAAACTACAGGATGTTGATATTATAGCCGAGCCAAATATCATGCTTAGCTTTCCTGTTAGCGAGGGCTGATCCTTTACTACAAAAATAACAGGTCTCTGCGCTGGATCAAAACAATTTTGTGCAATTTTGGTTCAAGTTTGGAAATGAGTGTTTGTTGATTTGTGGATAGAGGTAAAAAAAAAAAAAAAAAGGTGCCACATTCTTCCCAAACATTGTTTAACAAATCCTGAATGAGACGGGAATACCCTTTCCACCCAAATGCTGTGGGAGTTTTGCAGGAGAAGTGACTGTGGTTGGAATGATCAATGGTTTTACGCAACAAATGGAAAGAACAAAGAAATGGTTGAAATGCTAAAGAGTATATTCAACAGCTGTGTGGGAAGTACCTTATCATTTGTGGTTTCATGTTTTGATTTGAACTCAGATTTTATATCATTCTTCAAAGACCAAGAAACATGTACTGAACAAAATGTGCAAGAATGAAAATTTGTTCTGGCAATCTAAAAATAAGAAATAGTTTCCCTTTCCTGCTCTATCTGTGTTGTGCTACACCAGAGTAAAATAAGGAAAGGTTATTTTGAAAGTCCAGGGTTCTGGACAGACATCATGTTTGACTAACAAAACTCTAACGAAACTCTCCTCACTGAATCAGCAGCACAAAGGATGAACAACTGTTAGAAAATATCTGGTTCTTTGAGAAATAAGAGAAAAAACAAGTTAAAATTTTGGTTGTGTGCTCTGCTGATGGCGAGTCAAGGCTTAAGATTACACTTCATAGAAACCACACAGACATTCAGTCTGTTCAGTTTCAGTTTCGGGGTCAGCTCTGGATGACTTATGGTGCCGTGTGTAGTTCCATATTTGAATGATGAAGTGTTTTGAATTTGCTACAACTCTGATTCATGCTTCTGACTGGCTTCTTAATGCCAGACAGTAATCAGAGCAATCCAATGAACCAAACAGAAAGAAAATATATGGTTTCTCAGAAACACAGATAAACTGGCAGCCATTACATAAACCTATTTTATCATTACAGTATCGAGGAGGCTGGGGATATTATTGAAAATAATGTTTTGAATCAGAAATTTACGGTGGGAGAAACGGGGTGAAGCCTTTCGTACCTGAGAGGAGAGTGCTTGAAGACGGCCTCGGCGAAGGCCTGTCCCAGCACCCGGGGACCAGTCTGGTTGTGCTGGCTGACCCGGGCCAGGTGTCTGCTGAGGTGGACCAGCAGCTGGTGGTTGGCCTGAGGGATGCTGGGAGACTCCAGGATCCTCTTCAGCCTCTCCCCACACTCCTCCACATTCTGACTCTCTATAAGACAAAGAACAGCACCCAGAGGGATTTCTTATTCATTTGATTCAGCTTCCAGTTAAAAACATACCATACAAGTGTGCCAAGGAAAAACTCTCCACACCATTACACCACGTTGGGTCCATGGATTCATGGTGTTGATGCAAAGCTAAGGTTTGACGTACAGAGCCCAGCCCAAACCATAAACACAGCTAAGGCCCAAAGTATGTGGACATGGGTGTTTCGCATACTTAAGGTCATGTCGTGTAATTATCAGCCTGGTACCTGCCCTGAAGGAGCTGTGTCAAAAAGTTCATTTTCATGTCAATATTTCCAACATTTTCAGCCAAGAAAAGGAAAATCAGTGACTGTAGAACAAATACACTCAGGAAATCCATCATAACATGACACTTATGTTATTTTAATAAATGAATTAGATTAGTATTATTTAGTGTTAGATTTAACTGATGCAGAAGAAAAGAAACATTTTCTTTTGGGTATTTTTGGAATTCAAATTCAAAATGTGACTAAAACCAGGTGAGCAGGATTTATCATAAAGTCCTGTTTATGTTTTAGGAAACAACACTGAATAATGTTTACAATTATATATATATTTCTAAAGATGTTAAGACTGTGACCAATAATCAGACAAAGATTAAAGTGCATGCTTTTTGGTGAACAGCTGAGCCTACACATGAATAAACTTCTATCACGTTAAAATATATATTTCAGCTTTTTTCTCATACACACTGAACACAGAGCAGACGCCCCCGCTGTGCTGCCCGGTGAGCAGCACCTCCATCAATATCCATCCGAGCATGCAACTGCTCGCTGACTTTGAGGAGATATATGGCCCTGGCAGGACATCAGTGATTTGAATTCAGACCCGGTCCAGCAGCCAGCTGCTGGCCAGCGAACCTGACAGACGCTGCAGAAAAAAATCACAGGAGCTTGGGGCTTCGTATGTGGATACTTGTAAAAATGTCACAGCAGGAGGCGGCACAGGGGATAATACCAACTCTTCTCGTATTAGCCGGGGTGCAGACAATGGGCCGTGTTTGAAGAGGACCAGACGTATTGACGAGCACTTTCACCACAGGCCCTTTACCACCACAAACAGGCTGCAAACAAGAAAACATCTGTGCCTGAGCCTGCTGTGTGCTGGGTTTATGATGGGGAAGCTCAGTGGGAGAGCACAGATCTGCCACTGAACGCCAGACGTATCACTCTGCACAAGAATCCACAGAAGCATTTATCTGTGTCTGAATCTGTCTGTCTGTTCTGGGATTTCACTTATAACATACTTCTTCTAAATCCAGTATCGTCTTACAGGGAGTTAAAAATGTGCAATAATTTATTTTTTTAGAGGAATTTCATTGTTAAGACTCATCATATAATGTTAACCAAACTCTGAAAGTAATTACAAACTAACACAGTGACTTTTTGTTTTATTCTAAGGAATAGCTCGACATTTTGGAGCTTTGTGTTGCCTGGAGCTTCAAGTACAGAAAACTAAGCTGTATAAGAATTAGCCTGCTCATGCTAAATGTAAACATGAATGACCCTGAACATTAACCTCTCATGTATGTAGATCTTTTACTCTAAGTATACCAGGGGATTTTACAGGAACTACAGGATTATGTGCTTATTATGGTTTAATTGTTTAACTGCAAGAGTTAAATGTTCAACACAGCAGAGGTGTATGACACATTACAGCTGAGTTAAAGTGAACAGAATGTAAAAACTACACAATAAATGCTTAAAACTACGTTTCTGACCCTTTCCTAGCCTTCACTTTCAGATTTTATTACTCAGCTGTAGAGCAGCGCTGGTATTACGCAGAGGTCGTAGAAGGTTGAAACCTAAAAAAAGGGCAGAAAATGGTCTTTTCACTTGTGGAGGAAAACATGTGCTGTGGATCTTGGCTTGTGGCAGATGAAGAAGTCAAAACTTCATGCCATCTCGACACACAGGAGCTAAACTGCGCCTCTACTTGACATATCCTGTATAGTGATTTGTGTGATGCAGTGTTCTGCATGTGTACATACTGTCTGTATCCAGGTGTTTGAATGCTGATATGTATTGATTGACTATATGAGGTATCGGTGTTTTTGGACCTCTGTGCAGAAACTGAAGTGTTCAAATCGATTCCAATAATAACACAGAGTGCCAGCAGAGAGATGGAAGAACTGATTGACTGTATGTTTGACAGCTGACTGACTGAAAAGACGGAGAAAGAAGGAGAGGTGGAGAGAACGAGCTCAATATTCTCACAGTCAAGGCTCTGGTAAGAGAAGCTCATTCAAAACCACACTGACATTCTTAATAACACATAAACAAATCTAGCCCCTAAAACTTTACATTATACATTATCCATTTTATTTTGTCAGGTCAGGGATGGCCATGTTTTAAAAAACAATGTACTATCCATTTTTATTTAATATTTATTTTTAAGCAGCCTTTTACAAACACCATTTCCCATGAGCCCACACTCTTCTATAGATTAAATGTCACCAATGGCTTTACAGACTGAGGTCAGTTAATGATTTAGTACAGGACTGGATACAGAGGACAAAACAGTGGACATTTTTTCAACAGCAGAGATTACAGATGATGTTTTTCAGTGTGTGTGTGTTACTGTGTGAAGTATATGTGTACATGTATAAGTGTAAAACATATCTCAGTGTATTTATCTTCCTGTGCCTTACCATGTTGGGGGCTGGTGTCGAGAGGTCAAAGGTTAGACAGACAGAGAGGAGAGGTCAAGAGGTTTCAGAGGGTGGAGCCAAGTGGCTTCGTTTAATAACCATTAGTGTGTGTTTCTGTGTTTGTGTACGTACAGTGTATTGTATGAGTGGCGTCTCATTTTTAATGCCTGCACTACATATCTTATATCCTGTTTTCTGTGTATCTTTATTGTTATATTCAGTTTTTTCAATAAATGACAACCTGTTTATCTGCTGAAAACAAGACAAACATAACTAGTATAAAATGGGGGATGATGTAAGGGATATTATCACTGTAATATACATATAGTAGTATATATAATAACATCTAAAATGTAAAATATACAACATTTATCAATTACAGGATGATTTCTGTTGCTGTCCTGGAGTGTGGGAGACTCGAGGAAGTTCAGGGGCACTTCAAGTGTCTGTGTGTGTGTTTTGGGTGGGCAGGTGGGCGGTAATGGATGGCTGACAATCTGCTGCAGCCTGATGGGGGTCAGGGAAGTCAGCTCTCTGTCTGACCGCTACTGAGCATAAATGACCATCCCACACACACACACACACACACACACACACACACACACTCCTCCCTCTGTTATTATGGATTGTGGTTGACCCTGCTGGTCAGCAGAGGTCAAGGCTGGAAAGGGAACTTGGTCTGTACATCTGCCCCCATGGGACTCTGGGAGACTGGACAACTGGACAGTGGGGGGTGGGGTGGGTATGGAGGGGTGGGGGATGAATAGAAATGGGGTTGAGCAGAGCTTCTCAACAGATAAATAATCCACATTTTTATGCCTTTTACCTTGGAAAGGAAACTTAATTACCAGTTTTAGCTGTTTTGCTAAGATGCAGGGAGAAAAAAACAGTCTCACTTACTGTTGGCTTATTTCACACTAATCTAATCAGATAACATGACAGTCTAAATGACCTTAGCCAAAAGTACATGGACACATTTCACCTTGTCAAGCTTGTTAAAACAGAGCAGTAAACACTGATATCACCACATTAAAATTAGGCGTCTGTCTGAGCAAGTGACGTAAAGATCTGTGAAAAAAAAATGCTGATACATCTTTGGTTTACAGGGGTTACCAGCCACCTGACACTGCAATGACTCATCTGCAGGGAAAAGCTATCAAATGCAGCCATGAATGCCAAGTGAGATCAAGAGACATCTTGAGGTAAAACACGTCTCTTGAGCCAGTAAAGATCTGAAATAGTTCAGGTGACTAAAATGCTTTTTGTCACTTCGAGCATTGTCGGCGTAAGTCACATCAACTTTACAACACAAACGTACAAAGATATCCAGGGTGAAAAGCTCTGAGTGGGAGCAAATCCCTGCAGCCAGGTTTGTCATCTGGTGGAAAGCGTGAAACCAGGAGACTGTTAGAAAAGCACATTAATGCTTGTAGTCTTGTCCACATACTTTTGGCCGTTAAGTGCATCAGTTAAATGAGAAACACAGGCCAGTCTGCGTCTTCCTCTCGTCTCCTCTTTAGGTCCAGATGGACAGTGGTCAGTCAGATGCTGCCAGCTGGCCTTTGTCCTAATAGACGATGACCTCGGTTAGGCCATTAAGGTTAACTAACTCTGGCAAAACTAATGAATGAGAATAGACAGGGAGAGGATAAAAAATAGGCATGAGAGGGCAGGGAGGGCGTGAGGAAAAGAAATGAATAAAGGGCAGAGGGAAGGAAGTGGAGAAGGCCTCAGATTAAATTATTAAGATAAGTGACTCACAGACGAAAGACAGAAGGAGGATGAAGGACCAGAGGGGCAACGTGAGAAAGAAAAAAAGGCGATGAATAACTGCTCTGACTTTTACATTTAGAAAATAAAACACCGAGATACAGAAATCCACCTGAAATCTATAAAAGTGAGAATTCTGAGGCTGTAACTCTTAACTGACCTCAAATTAAAAACAGCGTCACATCCATTCATCTCTCTGCAAGAATCATTACTTTAAAATGGTTTAAGGCACATTCGCGCATGTGACAGCATCACAGTCCTCATGTCTTTCCTGGAAAAAAGCTGAAAATAATAAAAGTGAAAAATGGCTCGGCCCTGATAACAAAAGGCTGATTGTGGTCAGGATGTTGCAGGGGCAGATGAGAGGAGGATCACAGGAGGATTACAGCCATCTGATGACAACAAATGTAATTATTCTGTTACTGAAAAAAACCCAACAGAATGAAGACGGCTCTGAAATAGAAAATGATTAAACTAATTTGAGGGTTAAACAGAGTTTGACTCTGAGATGACGCACATAAACTTACATTTTTAGATTGGATTTAGTTTTGTTTTGCAGACAGATTTCATGTTCAAATTATTATTATTTTTTTTAACCCAAATTCACCCTGATATCTTCACAGACTGTGTGAGCTCAAGTAGATGTTAGAACATCTTTTGGGGCAAATCAAAATTGTGTTCATGACAATTGTACCAGTGGCAGACCAAGAAGGTTGAGAAGGTTTTTAAAAATCCCCTCCTACTCTGAACATGTTATCTTTATTTCTAACGGTGTATGTGGATTTCCCCTGTGATGAGCCAGTGACTGGAAAAATGGACTCAGATCAAACAGATGAGAAAATGACTCGTCTCCTGGAGAGCAGGACAGCCAGAGGAAAGGTAAGAAATAAAAAAGCATGAGAGGGGATTTTAACTGTTACAACACCAACAAATCTCAGAGATCACACTGAGACAGGACAGTAACTGTCTTCATATGAGGAAAACGTTACTGATTCCATCCATATGGATATAATCACAAAGACATCCCCCTCAAACTCAAGTATTTACAGTACAGGGTGAACAGAGTGATAGTTACAGAGTAAAAATAAATACAGTGGCACAAACCAAGCAAAGAAAATCATCTTTGCTGATGATACTGCTGTGTGTTTTATCTGATTCATGGTAGACACATCTATGAAGGTTGAAATTGAAATGAACATGATGAATAATGAATAATAAAACAAGCTATTTGGTCATTATTCCTCACAGTACCTCACAGTCCTCTCACACCACAAACGTCACGTACAGAGTAGTTGTTGCTTTTCTGAGAACTGAAAAAGTTCAGCATCAACACTCTTACAGATTTCAAAAAGCTGCAGTTCAGGTGGAAGGAGACGTAGTTCCTATCAGCTGGGTGTCCCTGTTCATAATAAAATACATATTTGCTCCAGATTACTGAGTTTAGATATCAATCTTTTGATATGAGAATCAAACCTAGAACAGAAATGTTTTGAGATTAGAAGTATCAGTGTTTTGGTATCGATCTGCACATCACTAGTGCCGGGTGTCAGGACAGGACAAAAACTCACATTGGCAACTCAGCTACTTGTATTTTGTTGTTGAGTATGTGTAGCTACATGCTGTATATCCATATTGAGAAATCCATTAGAACCTCTTGTATGTAGAACAGAAGGCTGAGTGAAGCACACACCTAAATGACTTCAGAAAAAGACAGCAAAGAGGGACAGAAAAGACTCTCAACCCTCAAGCAAATAGTTTATTTTTCAGGGATCCTTCAACATTATTGCATGACTTATCCTCACTATACAAATTAAATGCTTCAGACCTCTAACCCCATCTTATAATATCCTTTGATTTCACAGAAGAAATCACTCCCTGCTCTTCAAGTGACCTCTTCCCAAATAAGAAGTTCAATTTCAACGGGCTTATTCTCGGACGACCTCCGCAAAATACTTGATGCATCCTTTCAAAGTGGTTTATCCTGACTTAAAATGTTTCCATGAATAAGTAAAATAAAAAAGGGCTGTCACTTAACAGGACGAGGATTGAGAGAGAGAGAAAAGCACTTACATAATTGAGGGGGTTTTCAGTTGGAGATCATGTCAAGGAGCTTAGACGAGTAATATTTTGGGAGGACGTTGCAGGGAAGCTGGTGTGAACTTCCTGCGAGCTCAGACGGTGCCTGAAAAACTCACGCTAGCATGCATGACGCCAACACACTCGCCGGTCTGTTCATCTGTCCATGTGTCCGTCTGTTTCTGACTGTCTTTTATTTCCACACACTGGCACGCACACCGCCCACGCAAAGCACCAAACTCTGAATGTCAAGGGAGGGGTCATGAAAAATAGATAAGACTGTGAGAGTCCCTAAAAGCTGGAGAGAGGAGGGCCTGCTGGGCGAGGTGGGTGGCAGGTGAAAGGGTGAACAGGCAGGTCAGCTGTACAGAAAATGAGAAGACAGAGAAAGAGACTGGCACCGAGCCACGTTTCAGCTGAGAGTTTGCTCCTCCTGAATCCTGAAGCTGTCAGGAGATTAGCAGAAATTTGACGCTGACGCAAGGTTACAGCCTCATCGTCTTTACATCCAGATATAGCAGAAATCTGTCAGGTGTGACGAGTGTCGGCGCTCATGCCAAGTGACAGAGGCATAAAAACACCACGAGCTCAGATTTAGCTCCAGAGTTTAAACCTACAGTGCGTGACAGTGGAGGGAAAGGAGAGCACATGACTGAGGATGCAGCTCCAGGCCTGAACTCACAGCAGTCACCAGCCATGAAAATGCTGCTTACAGCTACAGGGAAATTCAAAAACTTCAATTACATGTGGGTCGTAGCTGCGTTAGTAGTTTTGCTTCCAAAAGGTTTTCCACTTTGGCCTTGTTCTTTGACACTTTCCATTGTATAAGTAAGGGTTAGTTAATTCAATCAAAATATGTAAATACACTGAAATATGGTTTTTTTCTTATTTCTAGCGATAGTTTTGGTTTTATTCATCCAGGCATAAGATGTCTGTCAATGCATGTAGTCCACCTGAGTGGACATGTGAGAAACTCCTTGAAAAAACTGCATTAAAAAAAGAAGTTAAAGAAGAAGTGTATCACACTGTACCTTGAGCAGTGTAGACCAGCTCACTGTAGGCTGTGGCTGGGATGATGGGGGCATTCAGGTCCTGCAGGAAACCTCTGAGAGCATCAGTCAGAGAAACCACATCATACTGGTCCAGATCCACTGAGACTGGATCTGAGAGGACAAAGGACAGAGACAAAGACATAGACAGAGAGAGATTAAACGTGTGATATTTAGATTTTTTGGTTCTAAGCATGGATGGGTTCCCAAACCAGGTTTCCTAAGGGCATCAGGGGCCCAGGCTCAGGGGCCCGAAGGCAGACAATCTGTGAAAAGTGTCTTTGATGGCGAGGAATCAAAGAGCAGAGTCAACTAAAAAATCCAACAAAAACACTTTGACAAAGTGAACATGAATAACCTTCATATGCACTTTCAAATACCATGTACTATGAGCTGGAGTCTGGAGTCGTAGCTTGGGACAAATAAAATAAATGTGGGATGTATCAGAGGTGATCTGATTGGTCAGAGTGTTTCAAGTCTCACAGTCAGTTGTTTCTGGGAAAAGGGGAATACTATCATTCAGCCACAGATAAAAAAGATGCTGAGATGTTAAACCCACAAAGACAATTTACAGATTTATCCGCCGGTAGACAAAACAGCAGATAACAGGCCTGCGTGTTTACGCGAGCGCTCCAGCAGATTAGCAAAGGACAAACCACACGGCGCCGCAGGACGTTTTTTGCTGTCCTCCATCTTTCACCTCAGCCTTCCTCTTTTACGCTACCTCCACTTGTCCTTCCCCATTTCTGCTCAACCTTCCTCCCCCTGCTTCACTTCTTCCTCTTCCTCCTTGACCTTTCTCCTGTTTGCCTTTTATCCTTTATCCTCCTACACCAGCTCTCTTCGCTCCTTTTTTCTTTTCCTTTCCCTCCTTATCTTTCTTTTCCTATTCTTTTCCCTCCACCCTTCATCTTCCTCATCCCATCCTCCACTTCCACTTCCACCTCCACCCCCCCCCGCACCATATGCACTAGACCCTCTGGAGTCAAGAAGGCTGTTAAATCCCATTGATTTGCCCCTCTAACTAATGCCTGAATAAACTTAACCAATCACCACAGGCCAGTAAACCACCGGGCATTAATATCAATGGATGACCTCTTCACATCTCCACGCTGAGACCTGTGTTATCGTGCAGTGATTTGTCTGGGGGATTCGATCACCCCAACACCCAGACAGAGCACATTTGGTGTTGCCATGGGACCCACGCTCATGAAACGATATTAATACACTTTTTCTGGTGTGTGTGTGTGTTGGGGTGGGTTAGTGAAGGGGTATTAGAGCATAAAACAATTTGTTTCCTAAAGAGCAGATTGTAATTTGTTAATTTGAGAGCGCTATTTTTTATTAGGTTGGGATTTGTGCTGGTGATAATAATGATGGTGGTGATGGTGTTAGATTAGTTTGCATTTCTGGCACAAACAATTGAGCAATACTAGCTAGTTATAATGCTAATGCCTGCTGCACTTGAGTTTGTAATTTGCACTGGGGAAATTACATACAACGAAGCTTCTTTCTTCTGTACTTAGTTTGGCAGCTTAACTCTTTACGATGCTCCTCTCTAAACCACTGTCCAGCTGTGAAAATGCAGGAGGGAATGCTCAGAGTTGATAATGCTGCAGATGCACTCACAGCAGGAATCGTCATAATCAGCATCAAGTGTGCTACCCTTGAATCCCAGGCTGTTTTAGCAGCTCTGTATCAGAGCTCACCACAGTCTGGACGTGTGCCATCAAGTGTCGACCACTCAGAAAAGCAACTATTTTATTTCGTTCACTCCCCTGATCAGCTCATTCCAGCTTCTGTGCCACGACAACTTTTTCTGTCTGTATGACACCTCTGCTGCGTCCTATAGGAGTCGACTGACACGCAGTAATGGTGCAACAGTCTGTGATGCAGCCAGTGTGTGTTCCACATGATAAGTTTGGAAAAGCAGAGATGTCATCAACTGGCATGTCAGTGTATGAATGGACAGAGGACAGGGTCAGTGTTACCTATAGGAACCACATTAATGGGACATTCTGATACTGGATGGATTTAGTGATATGTAGCATGAATTCTCCTTTTTTTCCTGAATCCACCTTGACACCTTTTTTTGCTTCGTGCCCTGGGGATATTTTGGTGCAGAAATGGCGTATGTGATGTCACATGATGTGACTACCTACTGAGTTCACATGATGTGTTAAAAATTGTACCTGTGTTGAACCTATACAGGAGGTATTCCTTGAAGACACTTTAAATACGACACATATCATAAAGGTACCTCAAAATCATGTCATGCCACATGTCTTACCGGTGCTTCACATTTGTGTAAACTGTAAAGGTGTATAGAAAGCTATATATAGCTAAGCTATAAATGAACTATATTTTATAAGTTCATTCCTGACCTTGGAGATGCACTGAGAAAACAAGTTTAGTTATAATGTCAAGATAAAACTTTGAACTTCAGTTTTTGAAGCCAACATGGAAGAGAAAGATTTGAACTGAACAGATACGTGACAATTAACCAAACTCCATCTACTGCTGAAGTTCAGGTGATAAGACTGAAAACACAACAACATCTACAACTGCAAATCGACTGTGTATGGTACAATTATTTATTTACCAGTTTTATAAAAACATACAAACCCCTGCTCCAGTTGGTTGTTAGGTTTGTACAAAGAGGCTCTGTGTAACTACTTTGTGTTGGACAATGACAACATTTAGGTTTGCAAAACAGGATTTTCAATACAGCAGATCCTGTATGTATGCATCCAGAAGACAATCTGTTGGTTGGTCATGAGTTAGTTAGACTTCAAAGAGTGGAGAGAGAAAGAGAGAGAAAGAGAGAGAGAGTGACAAAAACTGCTTGTTTAAGACACATTTTGCTGAGACATGACTGTGTATCTTTCCCACGCTAACAGCAAAATGGCACAATTGTTCTGAAGAAATGCACATGATTTCTTTGAAGTCACTAGGTTCATTATTTAGTGCTGTGAAAATTCAAATGGACATAATGTGGACACAAATAAATAATTAGATTTTACAAGAATTTACCATGAAGGCCTTTCACAGAATGTTAACGACTAATTTTAATCAATGATGGAAAACGCAGACAGCTGCTTTGTGCAGAACAAAAACAGCTATTTGTTCTTATCAGACGCCAATTTTCTTGGTATCAGACACCGGGAAAATTGGTGTCTGAGATCAGAAATCACCAGATTGATCGGAGATCTATTTAACCACGATCTGTCTGTGCTCTGATGAGATTAATCCATGCTTCTTTTTTGCCCTAGTGTCACTTGTGAGCCGTACGTGGGCGACCCAGTTGACCGCTGGATGACCAGGGTGGCCTCAGGGGCAGACTGGCTGGCTGGGTAAAGAACTAGAACTAGCCAACACAGCTTCAGAAAGCAAACTAGCCTAAAGGGCTATCATTGGCTGGCTAGCTCCACCATGTTCACAGCAAACTTTACTGTAGGATCATCAGCTACAGTAGCTCACCACCTAACCTCCAGCAACACCTATTTCACAAAGACAAACAAATAAATGTCAGTGTGTCTGATAAAGCACCTCAGATGCCATATTGATGTACAGTACGTTTGTGTGTTAGTTAATCAGCTGGAAAAGTATCTAAGCCCCGAGGAGTTAAAGTATGTACAGGCCTGTGTTTTGCTGCCAAGGAGGACAGTAAATCCCTTTGTTAAAGACAGGCGAGTGTCTGCTGACTTGTTTATTGCAGATGCAGACCAGACAACTGCTGTATGTTACCAGCTATGAAGCAAATGTAGCCAGCAGTAAAACCAGAGATTCCCAGGAATTATTTCAGGAGTAGAGGAAGAAAATTAACTTCATGTCCTCTCCTGCTGACGACCTCAAAGCTGCACTAATCCCCATTTTAATATTAACAATGGCCTGAATGACTAAGTGTAATTTAAAATTCATAGCTTGCGGTGACAAACCCACAGAGAACTAACACTTTACCCTCAGGTCTGTGGAGCTTTTTTAGCTCTCTGTGCTCATAGTTTTCCTAACATGTTTTAACCACACAGATGTAGCTGATTTAGGGGAGCGGAGGCCTGGCTCTGCTGGGTTGAGTGATGTCGGAGGGGTGAGGTGAGGTGTGCCGAGCAGGACCCTCAGTCACCAGGGCAGCTTTAATCACACCTAATGAAACAGAGTTGGGTTCTGGGGCCACAGCCAACACAGCATCATTACACTGCTCACTGAGGGATTGAGAGCGAAAAGTCCCCAGATCAATTCAATCCTCTCTCCCTCTTTCTCTCCAATTCTCTCTATCCCAAAGTCTTCATCCCCTGTCTCACTTTCACCTTTTAGTCTCTGCAGCCTTCCCAGAAAACATCAGCCTACATTTTTCTCACGTTGTGTCACTCTTCCTGCTCCCTGAGAAAAGTCTGCACCTCATCAAGTCGTTTTGAGTCCTGAAACAAGTAAACATTTACCAGTGTAGTCGGGATATTTCAACACACACACAACACACAGTAGGAGGCTCAGATCCCATTTGTTCACACAGCTTAGCATTTCACCAACATGACCTGAAGACAGATGTACAGAAACACGTCTACACACACACACTCATGTGTTCACTCATGACCAAATAGGTCATTATTGATTATCACTTCATGTACATGTCTGGGTTGTGATGCATCGACAGGTTCAGGCTGATTTTTCTGATCTTCCTCCCGAAGGAACAACTCCAACCTGTCACTTAACCTTCAATTTGTCTTTGTCCTTCTCCTCAATCACGATCTTTCTCTCCGTAAACTCTTCTTCTTTTTCCTCTGTTTTTTTCTATCCCTCTTCCTGCTTTCGGCATCATATCACTGGCTGTACGCTGACACACACACCAACACACACGTAAATGGCCAAATTCCCTCTCCACACTTGATCCGTCCGTCAGCTAATCAAGACTTTGTCTGACAGGCTTTGGCTATGGATCAGTTGACAGATGGACAGAAGAATCTAAGGATGGATTGATGAGTGGATGAGTGGATGAGTGGATGAGTGGATGGAGTGGGTCTGGGTCAATAGTCAAGAGCAGAGTCTAGTTATTGGATTGTTGCATCTTACAGAGAATCCAATTGGCAGGAATGGTTGATTAGCTTGGATGAGACTGGGTGGAGTGTTAGACGTGCTCAGATAATAGTTTGTATTTACTGTTTGAAGGTCAAGTGAAGTCATTTATATTAAGGTTACACAATCAGACCACACAGTGTCACCTCTGAAGTCTGTTCCTCACAGTGAAGCTCTGGGATTTACAAAACCTCCAACTCCGAGCAAAACCAAGTGATTCCTCAATTAAGGCTTTTGTTAGCAGGAAAGCTGAGAAGACACAACATTTAAATGAGACAACACCAGAGTTACTGAGAATTGTATTTCTACTCTGCCCCACACACATCCAGCCACTGAGCCAAACCAACATGTACCTGACCAGTTCAGTTCAAACACACACCGACCAAAACGACATAAACTCTCTATTAACCTCCTGGTAACAGCGAACAAACCAATTCACAAAAGTAACAAAGCAATACTCAGATTAGTAACTGTAATATAATTACTGCAATTCTCTCCAATGCTCATTATTTTAAAAAGTGTCAGTACACTTAACACTTACTAAGTAATGTGTTGCTTGACTGCAGTTTCATACTGAGCAGGGCTGAAGATCTACAACCTCCATTTTTCCAGTTTGACTGAAATCTGTCTACAGCACATATCAAGAAGTAGAACGTTAAGATGGTGTCCACTTGGTTCTTGGATACATCTTAGTTACCTCTTCTTTAATCAGATCCATATTTACGTACACAAAAAACTTTCCCAGCTGTACAAAACTAAAGCTAGTGGTGAGTTATATTTCTGAAAGCTCTGATTTATCAGGGTTGGTACATAAGTGATCGCATTTAATAACTTTATTCATATGGTGCTTTTTTAAATCAGAATTTTACATATTTACATATAACTCAGAGTATAACATATGTCAGCAAAAGTAAAGATAATTAAGTCCAGATTTGACAGGATGAGTTACTTGAAGCCATACACAATATGCCATACAATAGGCTGAATGATCTCAAGCCATAACCATGGGAATATTTTCATCTCTTAACTTCCATCCTACAGGACTGTGGCATCAGCACAGCATCTGCAATGACTACTGGGTATTGTATTAACTGTAAGTGGGTCCTTCTCTCTTTCTTTCTGCTCAGACAAAAGTGAAGGTTGTCACAACATCAACAATAATGATTCTCAAGTTTCTATTTAAGTGGGTCAAGGTTGTCAAATCACAAACTGACTCAGTGTCAGAGCTTTCAAGGAACAACGACAAAAAAAAAAGAGGATGAAATGCAAGGCCTGTTTGAATTTTTTCAGATTATTGTTGAGGTCACTGTGGCGAGGCGTTTAAGGACAGAACACTGATTATGTCTCTATTATCTTGAAGCAGAATGTACAGGTACAGTGGATGTAAAGAGGTCCTGTCATAGAAGTAAAAGACGCTCACTGACCCAGTGAAGGACCGTGTCTCATCTGAAGTAAAGGCTGCCTCGTTCTGCACGTCGTCCAAGGCCGTAAGGTCCAGAACTAACACAGAAGAAAGACGCACTCTGACTGAACTTGAACTTGGGCCACAGGAAATTTGAAGGACAAAATCAATCCCCTGTTCACACACAATGACGGCAGTATGGTTCAATCAGATAAAGCTGCATTTTAATGTAATACACAAAACCCCTGCGTTCCTCTGTGCATTGTGTGTTTGCCTGTTAGTGATGTGTTTGTGCTTTGTGTGCTCTTGCAGCAGCATTCCAATAACAATCATATTACACTACAAAAGTTGTGTGATCATCTGCTCTCGCCAGCGTTACAGCGCTCTGATTCAGTCGAACAAGCAATTTTCTGAGGAAAAACTGCAAAATCGACCAGGGGATTCTTGGAAAAGTTGGACCCAGATAATCCAATATCAATGATTAGACTAAAGCAGAGAGTTAGAGACTCACAGAGGCAGAGTGGGCTGTCAAATAGAGATTCTCATTTAAATCAATGCTATTTGAGAGGAGAGCTCCCACTTTAAAGAGCACCTCTCCTCGAAATAAGAGGGAGAGAAGAGAAATCCAAAGCTGATGTACAAATGCAGTAAAATATTATTAGACTCAACATTACCATGGCAGCAGCCAGGCTTTCTGTTTGCACCTGAAATAATTACTGTATCTTCATAATCACGTCAGAATCTCAACATCACTGCAGTGGATTACAGTGTTTTCTCTCAGAGAATCACAGGTTTTACAGAATCAAATGTAGAGATAATCTGACATAATGCAGCTGAAATGAAAGAAGGCATTATATGTTTGTCCTCTTATTGTGTCACCTTATACACATGTTCAGTTTGCACAGAGCAGAGCTACTGCCTGAGGTAGGCGGTGCAACAGCAGAGAGATATGCTATGAATATGATTTCTTTTTAATATCTGCTGTGGTACAACATGAGCAGAGACGTGGGGAGCTCCAGGGGGAAAAGGTGAAATGATCACTGATCCTGCTGGTAACAAAAAAAATTTAAAAGAAAGAAAGAAATTGAAATGTATTAAATGCCACTAATGGATAATTTCACTTGCCACCATTTTGACAAGTTAAACATTTCAGTTGTACCTTCCCACCACAGAAAAAGCTGAATATCACACATTAAAAAATAAACAGTAACACATGGTGGGATTTTAATGTGTTGTGTTGCCTGATGTTCTCATCTGATCTGTTGGAAATGATTATGTTTAAACTCAAGACGCAGCAAATCTGAGAATGGAGGGAAACAGCTGAGTCGCTGCTTCTGAATGCATCAGTGCAACAAAACCACACTGTGTCTTTCTGTTGTAGATATTCATCTTCATGTACCACCTCACACACTCACACAGCCATCTTCTGCTGAGGCTTCTATTGTGAGTGCTCATAAACTAATGGATCAACCAGCGAACATGAAAACACTCAAACACAGGTCATGGGTTTGCGGATCCATGAGGAAACACAGGATGATTCATACATTCCTGACAGAAGATAAAATCTGTGTGTGATAGAGAGAGAGAGGTCAAGAGATGCTGAAGTTATAGAAAGAGGAGACAGTCAGAAGGTTTTAGGTCATATGAGTTCAGTTTATCAGAGGCTAATTGTCAAAACTAAGTTCAGCACTATGTTTTTGTACGTACACACACGATGATCGATATTGGGGGTGACAGATGCTGCAAAGCAAACACACACATCTACAGTTTGGCATAAGTGGAGAATATGGGAGTTGTCAAACGCTGCATGACCTTCACTGTGATGAACTCCTCTGGTTTCACCACAAATCTAAAGCAGATGAGCAATAATCAGCTGAGCATGAGACACACACTTGAATTTATAAAATCACAACACGGACAAACCTCTAAAACCACGCTGTCTCAGCAGTGAGTCAGTCATTACACACTTGTGCTAGGCGGCAAAAAAATGTTTACATTTCCATTGTTCTCATCTCAAGCTGCCATGTGTAGAGTACCTCAGAGGTTTTTTTGTTCTTCACATGTTTCAGAGTCACAACCAGAAAGTCTTTTTACCAGTGTGTGGGTGTAAGAGCTTCATAGCCTTTGCTATAAATAAATAAAGCCATATACAGTGTGTTTCATACAAGATAATATCCACATAGCATCAAGTGTTTTTTAACATTATAATATCCTCGGGCTGAATGTGTAGATACTGTGTAATGTTAGAGGTTGTTTTTGTTTCTGGCAGTTTAACTTTTATTCCTGTGACCAATTTAATGCCAGTTTCAGTAAAATAAAATACACTCACCAAGATCTGCACGATCACTGAGGAAACATTAAAGACACCATTAAAGACACTGTAACTGCTCCTGATGAAATACTACTGCTTAAAACTTTATTACACTTTTTAATGGATCTGGAGATACTTTGGGTTTATGTGTGTTTACACACATGCATGGATGTTTGATTGCTTTTATGCATATTTGCCTATAACAAACGCTTTTACTGTGCACTTTATATGTATTAGGACCATATTTTCTTGTATGTTCTCTTTAGAGTTACTGAGAAGTGAATTTTTCCACTTTTACTTGGCTGTAAGTTTTCCTTGGTTCTAGTCTTTGTCCTAGTCAGACACAGCAAGTCCTCGACTTGTCTCCATTCTGGACACATGTACATAACACTGATCTGTCTTCCTACACGACTCTGGGGAAGATGGAGGAGGTTTTCTTTCTTTAATGAATGAACAGGCCTTTGTGTCATCTCAGCATAAAGGCCCAGTCATACTACAGTCAATGACAGTGAAATTTCAGACTGAACTCAGCTCATTTCATTTGCGAACTGTCTTGACAATACTGCTCTTTGATGGTGACCTGATAGTTAGCTAACTGGTAGCGAGCCAGCTAGCTTGGGAAGCTAGTGTTAACATGTTACTAGATAGTACAAGAGCTCGCCATCTAGCCCTGCAAGTAACTACATCACCAAGCTTCCAGCACCACCTATTTTGTGAGAATGCTCAAAGAAATTTTGCTGTGCTTTCTGATGTCATCTAACAGGCCAAAAAATGACACTTTCTGGTAATTTAGAGACACTTTTAAGGCTGAGGGGGACGCTAAAATTGTCCACTTCTGCTCAGAGCAGCAACTTAGCGAAAGAACTCGACCAGATCCTGATGGATTTAGAAAAAGCAAAAAGGACATGAAAGAGAAGGAGGAGAAAAAGGGGGAAAGAGAAGAAAATAGAGAAGGAAACATTCATTCCTCACTGACCACAGGACGAAGTATACAGGGTTCAGGGTGTGTGTGTGCTTCCATATGTATCTATGTGTGTGTTTGGTCCCCAGGGTGATAATCTCAATCTGAACTTCTATACTGAATAAAGTCAAATATTTTCCTGCTGCTGCTGCTGTGTGCAGGAATTGGTTAGAGTGTGTCTATGTGTGTATGGAAGTGCAGTGTATGTGTTTGTGTGTACATACTTGTGTTTGTGAACCTGCTCACCTCTCCGTCCACCCATCTGTCCTTGGCATTCTGCTCTCACACACACACTGATATCACAACATGGACTCAGAGAGATGCAACAGGAAGGAAATAAAGTACAGAGAGAAAGAAAGGGAGGCACAGAAACTCTCACACAGGTGGAATAAAGAGAAGCGAGAAACTGAAACAGACTCAGACTGCAGAGAGAAAAAAAGTTCATCCAAAGGCCAAAACTTAATAATAGTCGAGAGAGAATCTGTTTTAAAAGATAAATCAGCTCCTCTGAGAGAAGCACATTTCTCACACAGGCCTGCATCCATCCACATAGCTTATGTTTTATTTTTCATTTCAAATACTTGATGTAAGATTTGAAAAACCACCATTCTGAAAGGCTGGTTTTCATTTCTGATGAAGAATGTAGAAGTTTGGTCAAAGTGCAAAAACTTGTTTGGTGAGTCAAGATTTATTGACCCAGTGAGCACTGCAATTTTAACACAAATTATGCAATTAATTAATGAGTTAAAACCATAAGGAACAGAATTACCTGTGATATAATGGCTGACATGTTAAATTCATGATTATGTATTTCCACAGCATTACCAGAAATACTGTTTTCATTCTATAATCAATTCCAGTCACTTCTACTTTACTGCTTGTTTGAAAGCACCATTAACCCACCAATCCCAGCTGAGGAGTCTGGATTTATACGTCTGAGAGGAAGGTCAACATGTAAAGGCTTAACCTCAGGTAAAAACGTTAGCAAATGCACATTCTTGGGGACCGGGAGTAAGATGTGACGTGATAAAATGTCAGCTTGTAAAAACAGAGAGAGACAGAGAGAGAAAGAGAATAAAAGATGTCAAAAGATGACGTGTGTGTGTTTCTAACAGACGGTGAAGCCACAGGTATCGCTTTAGTCATTCATGGTATTGGGCAACATATGGCAGAGATAAGCATCTGAGACAGGAAGTGAGCAAACAGAGAAGAGAGGAGATACATTTTCAATAAAATGTTGGAAATACTTCACACTTTGAACCATCTGCTGCTGCCATTTTCAAATCTCAGCTGAGAATCTGCAGCGTTGACTTTCTTTCACTGTGTTGATTTGGGCGACACAAGTCAAGAGCAAAGCTCAGACCTCCTTTAGTATCTAAAACTTTTTCATTCAGGTCCTGAACTTCTGGAGAGTCTGCAGCTCTGCCTGTCTGTGTCTGTGTTGCTCAGACTGCTGCTGACAGGATTTTCAGAATAGAATGATGCCTGACATTAACAAACCAATCAGTTTCACAAGCTGTGGCTAATCTACTTCATGAGTAATGTGCATGTCTTAATGATCCATATGCAGTAATAACTAATTTTAAAGAAGATAAATGTTTGGACTGATTACAGAACCTTCCTCTGAGCTAAACTCACTTACACTTCAGTTCCTCTTTAAACATGACCTGATGTCTTCATTTGCTCTGGGAGACATGTTCTCCTACAGTGAAACTCTGTCACTAACTCTACTACAGCTGGTCAACAATGCATATTACAGTTTGAAGTTTAGTTTTCCCTTTTACTTGGCTGTAAGTTTTCCTTGATTTAATCTTTGTCCTAATCAGACACAACCGAGTCTCTGTTGTCTCCATTCTAGACCTGTACAACACAATCTGTCTTCCTACGGCTCTGGGGAAGATGGAGAGGTTTTCTTTCTTTAATGAATGAACAGGCCTGTGTCATCTCAGCATAAAGGCCCAATTATACTACAGTCGGCAGCAGTGAAATTTGGACCTTAATCATCCATTTCTCTTGCAGACTATCTCGACAATACTGCTCTTTGATGGTGACCTGATAGTTAGCTTCCTTTAGTGGCAGACCAACTAGCAACAGGAAGCTAGTGTTAACATCACCTAGATAGTACAAAAGGGCTAGCCATCTGGCCTGCAAGTAACACCATCGCAAGCTTCAGCTACCTATTTTGTGAGAATGCTCAAGAGAATTTTGCTGTGCTTTCTGATGTCGTATCTAACTCCTGTGAGCAAAAATGACACTGGTAATTTAGAACGCACCCCAAGGCTGAGGAGGCGCTAAGTGTCACTTCTGCTCAGAGCAGCAACTTGTGAAAAAGAACTCGACCAGATCCTGATGGATTTAGAAAAAAGCAAAAAGGACATGAAAGAGAAGGAGAGAAAAAAGAGGAAAGGAAAAGAAAATAGAGAAGGAAACATTCATTCCTCACTGACCACAGGGCCAGAAGTATACAGGGTTCAGGGTGTATGTGTACTTCCTGTCATATCTATGTGTGTGTTTGGTCCCAGGGTGATAATCTCAATCTGAACTTCTATACTGAATAAAGTCAAATATTTCCTGCTGCTGCTGCTGTGTGCAGGAGTGGTTAGAATGTGTCTATGTGTGTATGAAGTGCAGGTAACATGTGTTAATATGTACCTTGTGTTTGTGAACCTGCTCACCTCTCAAATCCACCATCTGTCCCTTGGCATTCTGCTCTCACACACACTGATATCACAACTTGGACTCAGAGGAGTAACAGGAGGAAATAAAGTACAGAAGAAAGGAGGCTGAGAGCTCTCACACAGGTGGAGAATAAGAGAAAGAAATAGAACACAGACTCAGACTGCCAAGAGAGAAAAAAGTTCATCAAGGCCAAACTTAACCATATGATCGAGAGAGAGAATCTGTTTTAAAAGATCAAATCAATCCCTCAGAGGAAAGCACATTTCTCCACAATACCATCCATCCACACCAGCTTATATTTTATTTTCATTTCAAATACTTGATGTAAGATTTGAAAACCACCATTCTAATTAGTTCTGTTTCTGATGAAAGAATGTAGAAGTTTGGTCAAAGTGCAAAACATTTGGTAGTCAAAATTTATTGACCCAGTGAGCTTTCAAATTTAACACAAATTATGCAGTGTTAATAGATTGAAACCATGAGAACAAGAATTACCTGTGATATAATGGCTGACATGTATTAAATTCCTTTTGATTATGTATTTCCACAACTTGTATTCTAAGAAATACTGTTTCATTCTATAATCAATTCAGTCACTTCTGCTTTACTGCTGTTTAGCACCAGTAACCACCAATCCCAGCTGAGGTACTCTGGTTGCTCGTCTGAGAGGAAGGTCAGCAAGGAAGCAACCTCCAGGTAAAAGCGTTATAGTAAATTCTTGGGGACCCGGGAGTAAGATGTGACGTGATAAAATGTCAGCTTAGCAAAACAGAGAGAGACAGAGAGAAGAGAATAAAGAATGTCAAAGATAGCGTGTGTGTGTTTCTAACAGGCGGTGAAACCACAGGTGTCGCTTTAGTCATTCATGGTATTGGGCAGCTTATGGCAGAGATAAGCATCTGAGATAGAGTGAGCAAACAGAAGAAGAGAGGAGATACATTTTCAATAATGTAAATCTGTACACTTTGAACCATCTTAACTGCTGCCATTTTCAAATCTCAGCTAGCAAGAGAATCTGCAGTTGACTCTTTCACTGTGTTGATTTGGGCGACACAAGTCAAAACAAACTCGACCTCTCGTATCTAAAACTTTTCATTCAGGTCCTGAACTGGAGAGTCTGCAGCTCTGCCTGTCCTGTGTCTATGTTGCTCAGACTGCTGCTGACGGATTTTCAGAATGAGATGCCTGACGGTAACAAACCAATCAGTTTACAAGCCTTGTCAATCTACTTCATAGGTAATACATATCTTAATGATCCATATGCAATGATAATAACTAATTTTAAAGAAGATAAATGTTTGGACTGATTACAGAACCTTCCTCTAGGCTAAACTCACTTACGCTGGTTCCTCTTTAAACGACCTGATGATGTCTTCGACTTTTTATGGAGACATGTTCTCCTACAGTGAAACTCTGTCACTAACTCTACTGGCCTGGTCAACAATGCATATTACAGTTGAAATTTGGGGTTGCCAGATCACACACACCCCCATCTCACTCTATATTATAATAGGAGGTGTTTTGCAACCTAGCAACTCATGCATAGATCCTGACTGGCGACACTGTGTGGGTTAAAATCGGAAGACTATTTGGGGTCTTGGAAGGACAGCTCAGAGCACACCTTGGTGAAAAGGACCTTCCTTCTGTCCATGCCCAAATCTGTGCCCCCATGGTTAGGCATGCATGGTGCTGTGAGAGAG
The DNA here is from genome assembly GCA_033238685.1 of Lates japonicus. NCBI lineage: Eukaryota > Metazoa > Chordata > Actinopteri > Centropomidae > Lates > Lates japonicus. Next base: position 545,598 of record BRZM01000106.1, read on the forward strand.
ATGACATCACTGAATGAGATGCTGGTCTGACTAGTGTTCAGGGAGGAAGAGGAGGAAGAGGAGGAAGGCAGTGAAAGCTGGAGAATTTTCTGCCATGGGTGTGTATTGCATTTCTGCATTCAGTGGGCTTTGACCACTGCGGCTGGCGTTCATTACCCACATCTGATGTGTCATCATCTTCTCACGATGGATAAGGTCTTTTCTTTGAGCCTGAACAGTTCTGAATCAACATGTTATTCAACAGAAGTGAATTTGTGTTTATAACTATTTATTAATAATTGAGGGATTTGGATGGAAAGATCAGGTTGTGTTTTGGCACTTACTAAGTGTCAATGACTCAACTCTGGTTGTGCCAAACATATCATCACATCAGTCCATATCTACCTGACTTTATCAAACTGGATCTCAATTTCTGAGTTTTCATGTTGTTACTTCACCTGCCGTATATTCCTTTCTGAGATTTTCTGACTGACATTAACGCATGTGGAAAAACACAGCCTGCAGTAGCACTGGGCCCTCTGCACTGGCGTCCTCAGTAACTATAAAAGTAGCAGAGTGTCATCTGGCAGAAATAAGGAGGAAGTGTTTACAAGGCGATCTGTCACAGCAGAGGCTGCGGTGATGCATCACTGTGATAAAAACTCCGAGCTGTAAAATCCTGTCACTGTGTTGGCATATAAACCTTTAAACTTACAGGAATCAGGATTTTTCAGTGCAGTTTTAGCTTCACTGATAAAGGTGGCTAATTCCACAGAGAATTTTAACATCTGGCTGGAGTGGTTCGAGACAATGTTTAGTAGCACAAAATGGTCAAAAATACCTGTCTTACCATTAAAAATGCCATCTCTATCAAAGCAACAAGTCCTGATATAAAGTGTGTATAATATTTGAGATCCCATAGAGTTCCAGTAGCAGGAACTTTTACTGCACAAAATATGGATAATGTGATACAGTCGGGTCAGAGAAACATCTTAAGTAACAGCAGATAACATGATCAGGAAAGGCTTAGCTTTCGGTTAACATTGGGGTGGATCCGTGGTCACAGTCAAAAATGTTAACTGCAGACCTGTGATGCTTGACACAGAAACTTTGGTTTCATGCATCAATTTGACAAGCTACAAAACTCATCCACCACCTCGACCTCCACACTGTGTACTAATCATGTCTCGCTACACAAAAGAACACACTGCTTTCTATGTTTACTGAAAATTTGCACTGGATCTTCAAATATGAATGTAATTTCCGCAGGACAAGTTACTAATTTGTCACAACTCAAACAACTCCTGAATAAATACAAAGACACACACACACACCTGCAAACACACGTAGTTAATACATCTACATCTTATTTTTCTCTCGGTGAAAAAAGTTCAAAAAAGGAACTAGGCTTAAAAGACAAAAGGCTGCTGAGAGGAGAGACAGTGGTTTCTTCACACTGTGCCATGGAACTTTCTACATTTGGTGACAAAAACCACTCATCAGTTTTAGCGCCTCCATTAAGACACACTGACACACCTCTGCAGCCTGAGCCTTTTATCTGTTTCCACCTCGTCAGTGTGGTGGTGTGTGTTGGAGTGCGTGTGGTTTACACTGCCTCCCCAGCTGACTGCATAAAAAATACCTGACTTCTAATAGGATGGCCAGGCGCCAGAGGAGAATGATGACATCACCTCCAGCCAATAGCAGGAGGCCTCGACCCATTGAGCGAGAGGAAGGATGGAGCCGGAAGAATGGGCCGGATGGAGAGGGAAGAAAAGGACGGAGAGATGGAGGAGAGAGAAGTGCTTTTTTTTAATTGTGTTTTGCTGAACTCAGCAGCTCCTGTCAGCGAGGTAGGAGGGAAAGGGCGTGATGAGTAGTGGGCCTAAAAAGAGGGAGAAAAAGAGATAGAAGATGAGAAGGGAAGAGGAAGCGATTAGGCGTACACCAAAGGAGGGTGCAGTGAAATAAAGGTATTAATAGTTGGGGCTGCAGATTGGTTGACAGGTTGTTGTATGAGGTGCAGTTAACGATTGGATGGGAGGATCTAGGAGAAAAGAAACGTCTCATCCATCCCTGAACCAAGAAATTGGATGGAAGGAGGCGGGATGAGAAAGAAGCGAAGTCTGTCAGGATTAGCCATTATATTTCATTAAGTTTGAGAAATTGTAATATAAATAAATGATTATTGATTGTTGAGTGTGTGTGGGTGAGCGGACGGAGGGGCAGTGTATCTATATGTCCAGTATGTTTGCATGTATGTGTGTGTGTGTTATGTGCAGTATGTCAGTGCGTGCTGTTTGTATGGAGGACACTGTGTATTCTGCTACAGTCTAAGCCAACATGAGTCGTCGTTTCCAAAACAGAGACTGACCACTCTGTGCCTGACAAGTTGGCACAGTGTGTGTGTGTGTGTGTGTGTGTGCATACATCTATTAATCTATGCACACATTCTTTAGGTCAAGTGTACAAACAGACACATACTGCTAGAGCAGCAGTGATGAAAATGCCCATATGTCCCTTATTCCTACACACGGGAACAATGGGTATTTCTATCTTGTGAGGGGACACAATGCTGCATTCTGGAGACTCATAACCTAAACACCAGTCTACCCATAACCCTAAATCAAATCTCAGTTCTAAGTTCAACAGCCCTCGGAATGAGTACCAGATAAAATGTCCTCTTTTCCCAAAAATGTCCTCACTTTTCAAAAACGTTTCCTATCAGATGTTCCACAAGTGATCTCAACCTCATAAAGTGTCCTCATTTTTCCAAAATATTCAAATTTTTCCAAAATGTCCTTGCTCTCTGAGAAATGTTCTCATTGTCCAAAACACATTCTCAGTTTCCTAGAATGCCCTCATTCTCAAAAATATACTCACTGTCCAAAAGTGCCTTTACCTCTCTGTATTTACTGTAAAAATGTCCCCACTTTCTAAAATGTCCTACTTTCCACAAACTTTTCTCAGTAAAAGTTGCTAGACCAAATACATATTATTATTATTATCATTGTCCCTCTCTTCCTAAAATGCCCTCACACTTCAAACATGTCCTCACTTTCCAAATACTTTACTAAACTGTCCTAAAGAAAAAAAAACAGCCTAACTTTTAACAATATGTCTTCTTAAAATGTCTTAGTTGTACAAAATGTCCTCAATGTCCAAAAAATGTCTTCACTTTTGCAATATGTCCTCATTTTCCTAAACGTCTTCATGTGTGTACTTGTGTCATGTCTTCACTATTCTGCCCTCATCATCCAAAATCCTCATGTTTCATAAATGTCGTCACTCTCAAGGTGTGAAACTCAGTCTGGTCCTCACAAAGATAGAAGTATCAGAACGCACACGCACACTCAGAGTTACTGGGCCAACACACTGAGCGCTGTGTGGGCACGGCAGAACCAACCGGCTAAAAAAGGCTAGCTATCACCATGGCAACGTCCGGGCCGTGTACCAATCAGAGGTCAACTTGATGAGGTAATGCTCTAGAAAGCTTTCTGAGCTTTTGTGACTCTCACACACACACACACACACCACACGTCCTCACATTGATAGGAAAACAGTGTACATGTGCAGCAAATAACACACGGATCAATTAGGCAGGATCTGAGGTTGTGGAATAGCCGGAGAGTTTCCGCACAATGCAACAACTCCCTGTTACGTAACATTATTCCATAACACAAGCAGCACAAACACACAACAGAGAGAGAGAGAGAGAGAGAGAGAGAGCATTCTTTATTATTATCTTACTGTATATAGTTATCATTGTATTTACTGATGTTCTAATGTTCATATGTCAGTTTATGCTTTGGCAACATGTTTTATGTAAAACGTCATGCCAATAAAGCCAAATCGAAATTGAAATCGAGAGAGAGAGAGAGAGAGAGAGAGAGAGAGAGAGGCAGAGCACTGCAGCAGCTCTGATACTCTCCCTGCAGAGTGATTGATGTTGCATCATGCTCTAATAATGATCCATGAAACCTACCAAACCAGCTCCGCAGCACACTGATGTAGGTCATTAACTGCAGCATCTCACTTCTTTCTGCATGTTAACAAAAGATTCAGTTGTGTTGTTGTTCCTGTCACATGATGCTGAGAGGACAGGGACCTGGAGGAACTGTCTCTTTAAATCCTCAGTTTGATTTTGCAGAGTGACCTCATGGCTCAACTTTGACCTACAGCGCTCAGGGTAGTTGGACTCACCACACTTTTAACCCCCTCACATCACAGCACCCCCAGACTTCAGCAATGGCGTCAGAAAGAGAATCCTAACTGATAGGTGCAGGTACGGTGGCCAAAACTATGACAAAAAGACCCAAGTTACATTATACTCAATAAAACTGTCGTACTGTGTTCAATAATCAACCCCTCACACAAGGTGCAAGATGAATAAAAACCACTCAGTCAGTTCTCTCACACTTTCATTACTAAGTCCAACACTAATCTAAAATCTGCAGTTATACAAAGCCCCAGAACTAGTTTAAAGAGCAACTTGCAGGTTGGAGACCACAGTGAATCAGTGTGTAGCGAAATGATGTAGAAACTAGATTTTCAAAAATATGTACTTATATATACACTATAGTGACTTCTGGAGACGTTTTGTGAGAGAATTTTGCTTCCGCATCTAAAAACGACAAACCAGAAGTGAAGTAACACAGGGGAGACCGGCCTAGTTAGAGCAAAGTTTAACATTAATAAATATGGATCAAAATTCAAGTTTTGAAACTGAAGAGGTTATAAAATATATATATTTGTATGCATATGATGGACCACAGCTGTATAACTCTGAGCCTGCTCAGCATCCAAGAGACCAGGAACAGACCAGAGTCAGGAGAAATAATGGCCACAGGAGAGAGACTGACACTGATTAGCGAGTATCCACTTGTATCAGTCATGTCTGGTACTGCATAAGCATGGGCTGGTATGAGATTCTGACAGTATAATAAAATACCATACCGCTGTACCACGGTAATGCGACTACAGCTCTAAACTGAGTGGTAATACCTGGTAAGAAAAACAACTTTTTTGTCTATTGAACACAATCTTATTTTTAAATAACTAATATTAATTTATTAATTACTAATATTAATAAGAATATTTGGAACATCAGCAAACATGTATATATAGTCAAAATAATAAAATATCTATTTTTTGAATTTATGCAGTGAGTGAGCCTGAACCTGCAGCTCAACAAGCTCAGAACATAAATAATAGACTTCTTTTCTGTTAAAAAAAAAACAAAAAACAAAAAAAACCACTTCTGAATATAATTAAAACAAATGCAATCTCTTTCTTAATTGAAACTAAATCTGCAGGTCAACAGTTTCAGAACATACATAATTTGTCAAAAAACTGATAATGTAACTTTCCATGCAAATCAGTCACAAAAACACCAGAAGGCTGTTTAATGTACTCAATGGTGGAAAACGTGAATTAAAGAACAGAAGTGATAACAAGACGTGATATCAGCCTAATTTAATGTGAGTACTAAAGTAAAAGTACTAATTTCTCAGAAAAACACACCGTCTCTGCTCTTCTCCGCTCCATGAAGTAACATTAGTGGGAAAACTAGCTAATGTTTGCTAGCGAACTGTTATTTGCCGCAGTAACAAGCCCATAGCATTTATTTCACCGATGCTAGACATGCTAACTGTCAGAGCTGCTGCATACACTCATTTCAAGACAGGGTTACCTTTTGGTCGTCAGGTCATATTAATCCGCGCTGCACGCGACCCGAGGGATTCCTGCACCTTCTGTTGTAACCCGGCAGGGGTGGGGTGGGGTGGTTACCGTAGTAACGGTATGACGTAAACTAATAACTGACTTCTTCAAACCGCGGTATATTTTCAAACCGGTAACTGGCGCATGCTCAGTACTACATAATACAACTCCACACTACGGAGAGAGAGAGAGACTTCACACTTGCCTCCCGTTGTTTAAATCACGATGCTGGCTAATTTGGAAGATAGCAAACATTAGAAAACAGGACTCTGCTCATGTTTTATCGAGCAGAGGGTCCGTGACAATTACTAACCTTACTAAACAATTAATAACCTCATATTTAATAATCCTCTGTGACAATGTTCGCCAGAGGAATCTACCGCATTGTGATAAAAAGCATAAGCTCATAAAAATGCTAAGTAGGAAGCAGGAAGTCACGGCCAAATCTGATGTTTGAAAAATAAACTCTTTATTTTGAAAAATAAACTTGAAAAAGTTTGTTTTTTGAAAGATAATAGGCTGTGGGCTAACAGAGAGACACAGTGTTAACTGTAGTGAGCAAAGGTATAAAGACTGATGTTTGGCAGTTTCCTTAATCTACACATAGCTGATAAAAACATACTTTAACAGGTGTGAAGTCAGATGGAAATATTTGCAGAGATACAGCTGATTTAACTTCACAGAGACACAGGATGTTTTTCCCCTAAGGTTTTAGGATTTTTGGAGAGAAGCTGGTGAACAGGTTTGTTTCATCAGACTGCAACGTACATAAGATAATAACATTATTACAATAATCACTAACAAGTGACTAGAATACTTAATGGATTTCAGTTTGTATTTTATTTATCGATCTATGTTAACTAATGTGGTGATAAATTGGTGGAGTTAACACTCTGTAACTGGAAATGTTACCACTGTTCAGCCAACAAACACATCAATAAAGATTTAAACTTTTAGTCTCATGACCGGAGTATTTCTAACCTCCTGACTACAACCCTGACAGAAAGGCAGGTTTTATGTTTTTCCCCTTTACCTTCCATCTCATCTGGCTGCACACCTCACGCTGACAACCCTGAGGAAAGATAGAAAATGATGATTCTATACGACATTTCTTTCTTTCTCTTTGCCCTCCCACTGTCCTTCCTGAGCTGTTCTCACACATCACACAGTCGTGAGACCATCCCTCTCCACCCTCCATCATTCAAACCAAACTTTTCCTTTGTGTGTGTTCTCGTGACCTCGCAGCCACATGTCAGCACAAATCTGTACACAAGCTACCGCTTTTCATATATATATTCCATAGGATCTGTCCATGTCTATTAGACCGCTGTCTCTACATAAAGCCGGTGTGACTGTGGGATGTCAGCAGCTGCATTTCTCTGCATTTTCCACCATAACGTGCATAGGATTTCTCTCATGCAGCCCCCGTTCTGTCTCAACATATATGTGGGTGTGCGTGTCAAGCCTGCATGTTAAATTCCTCTGAGTGCCTACATGTCAGCTCCTTTCAGTTAATTACTTTGAGTATGTGCATATCTTTGGCCCCATGCTGACCTCCCACCACTGCCCAAGGAGGCCAGGTGTATGTGTGTGTCTGTGCATGTGTGTGTTTACTGGGTCTTCTGCACTAAATCTACTCTTAATACTCAATATACTGTATTGAATTTGCAGAGTTGTTGGCCTTTTCTCCTGAAAACTGGACTCGCACTGAGAAAAATATCCATCATAACCAATCATTTCTTCCCATTTTTGAGTCCCATGATCCTGATTGTTTAAATCAGAAGAATCTCCTGGACAAAACATTAAAGGGAATTTCCCAGTGCCATAAAACCTGGATCTGATTTTCATAGTTTACAACATTACTGGACCTTATGAGTCAGGAGTTTAAAGCTGCACCAGGAGAGATTTTAAACTAAGCCGTCTCCTCCCTAATAATGATGTGAAAGTTGATTAAAGCCCGTGGACATCCCATAAATTCATGGCTCATTTACCCAGATAAAACCACTCCAACTGAAACCTGTGAGCAGACTGACTCTCTGGACTTACAGGAGAATTATTTCTCTCAAAACACTGAAAACAAAAATTAGACAGCTGAAAGTTTGGATTTCCCTCCTTTCACTCATCCCTCTGGATCCTCTACACTGATCACAGACTGACAGAGTCGGTGCTTTGTGCAATTTACTGATCTGTTATGCTCTTTTAGGGAAGTGATATTCAAACAGTGTTTGAAATGCTCCCGCTCAGAGCTGCCAACAGGCTGATTTAGTGCAGTCTGAACTCAGTGTTTGAGGTAGCAAACAAAACTAACTTTTAACTTGTATTAAACACTCTCTTTAAATCTGAGAAATCTGTTTCAGAAACAGTACAGCTGCAGTGAATATCCACTTACAGTCCAGGCAATCCAAACCAGGTTTTCACTTCTGTTACTACTCACTGTTCTGTTACTGCACAGAAAACATCTGCAGTATATGTGTTGTATCTAAGCTGAACTGCATCCCCAATGTTTATACAGTAGAAGCAGGTTTACTCCAGTCAGGCCTATCTGGACTCTCACTGCGGATGAACTGCTTCATCTGCAAAGGTCTGCAGCCAAACTGTTGTTGAATTTCCTTCAGGTGCTTTCACACCTGAGCTGTTTGGTTCAGCTCAGATGAACTCTGTGTTTGTCTGGTTCAGTTTGTTCAGGCGGGGGTGAAAGCTGTCAGTCGAACTCTCATGCAAACCAAAACAAACGGTCAGAGAACACATCGAAACCAAGGTCTAGATCCACAGTGTAGACCAACCACAAGGTTTTGCGATAGTAGATATGTGATTTTGCCATGGATTCAAAGTTAAACTACCATGAAACCTGCTGATTGTAAACTCTTCAGGAAGAAATCTCCTGTAAAAGATGTAACTGTAACTGTGCTAAATCATACGTTAGCAATGGTACCACTATGCATCTCAGCATATAAATGCATGGATTTCCTTTAATCAGTCACAAAGAAACTGTCAACATGCAAATGAAACACAGTAACTACCTCCCTGGTTTTTATAGAACACGACATTTCTGTTTCTACCTGTAATTTTGTTGTGACATGAAGCCAAGCTGTAGTTTCAGCTCCTAACTCACAAGGATCTGTTAGTCTGTGACCTTTTAGTGACACCAGGGATAACATCTAAACACACAGCTGCAGTACAGTGCTGCATGACCTGCAGTCAGTCACTGGGATTTGTATGAGTTTGCATAATAAGACCAGAGCCCAGTCAGGAAGCTCCTGTATTTTACACACATATCACACTATACAGGTAAGGACGTATGAAATATCTGCACTGAATAATTCATTTCCAATCAATAGCATCATACTGTAAATGAATAAACACATTGTTCCTCCCTCCTGTCTCTCCTCTCGCTCCTCCTCAGAGAGGAGTCCAGAGTCTGATTTTATAACTTCCCTGCCTTCCTCCCAAAATAAAGTACGGAGCCAGAGCACTCCCTGGTGGTGCCAAACCTGAACTTCAGCAACTCAAACTTGGCCAACTTTTTTTGTCTGAGCTACTTCAGCTGCACTCTGCCTCAGCAGCCTGATACGAGTCTGTCCAGTCTCAGCTTGTGCTGGTGTGAGCACAAAAAGGAGACAGGAGATGAGATTTTGGAGCTGTGGCTGTTAATGATAGGTCACCTGTTGCTCCTACTCTATACTGGTGTGCAGAGATTCAAGCCAGTCTAATTCCACTTCAGCTGGGGACACAAAATAGTACAAGAGACCTTTCTCTCTCCTTCTTTTAGATCTTCCAGACGCGACAGCTTCATCTCTCTGTGAATGTAATGGCTTTTCCATCACTGATGGATTTTGCTGCTGAATGAGATGTTTTCACCCAGTTCTCACTCATGGATCCAATAATACATTTTCTCAGAGTTTGGCTGCCTCTATTATCAAGTCCTTAAGCATCCAAGCAGAGTTAAAAATGACAAGTTGCTGATGGTGCTTCTGATGTGCTGGATGAGCCATGTGCTGGATACTATAAGCAGCTGGCATAGATCATCATTAAAGAGACGTATGGTCTGATGATTATTTTTACTCTTTTGCCCTGAACTGCACTAGAAAAAAACAGACAATATATTTTAATGGGTTTTTTGTGTGATATGACCTGAGAAGACTCTCTCCTACAATCACAAACAGCTCATTTACAGTGTTCATGGTTAAATAAACTATTTATATTTTCCTTGTGCACAAGAATTGATAAACATTTTAATCAAGAATTGAACCTTGTGCTGCTGACACTCGTGCCATGTTGGAAGTATATTACTGAAATGTCAGTAAACGTGACTCGGGTGCTTGTTCAGACATGACAGGAGCAAACACTTTGAAGTAACGTGCTTTGCTTTCCTGTGTCTTCGGTTTTGTCTTCTGTTGTTTCCCTTCACCCCTTTACTGCCATGCTTCAGACGTCTTCATGCTAATTCTGTACAGCTGTTCTTAGTGTATCACATGTTGTACACAAAGCCACAGCTATCTTTATACCAGCAGAGAGTGCCTTACAAATAACATAAGAGGATGTTTTACTCCACATGAGTCTAGGAGAGAAGCAGCTAACTGTGTCAGAGTGATGCTCAGAGGGAGATACTGAGCCCAGCACATCTTTATATGTTATCCATGTTTTATCCAACCGACGGCCCAAAACCCCAAAATATTCATGATGTAAAACAGAGAAATGCAGCAAATCCTCACATTTGATGACTTTTCTGCCATTCAATTAATCAGCTGATTGCATGTAGTGTGTACCTGAGTCTAGAGCCTGCCGCAGCTCTACAGGTCCACCGGAGGCTGGAGGGGCTCGATACAGAGACTCACTGTTCAAACCTGCAGAGAAAACAAGAGGTGGAAGAATGAAGAGAAAGTCAGCAGAGAAAATTGCTGCGTGTCAGCCTGAAAATATGTTTTTCCTTTGGGCCGAGACAGACTGATGCACATTATGCTTTACAAATGATGTAAAGTCTGCTACTGAGGCTCCAGGTTACAGTTGGTGAGATAAATGACATTTTTCATACAGTCCTGCTGAATTATAAAATGCACCATCTGCTGCTCACAGAACACAGAAATATTACATATTTATTCATTACATCTTATGCAGAGGAGATTCAGCTTTTTTTTATAAAGAAAAAAAAGAATAACCCACTTTAGAAATTAATAACCGTAATTAAAGCTGCCAGTCTTAGCATAAAGACTAGCCTTACTCTATCATTCATAAACACACCTCGAACACTCACATATCAACATGTTGTTTCCTGTTTGTTGAACCTAAAGATAAACAGAAATATAAAAATGACAACATATCAGTGCAGTGAATGTGTCCTGACGTCACAGTGGGGTTGCCAGGTTTGGAAACATCGTGGCTGTGTGGAGACCAAAACCTTCGCTCATCATCATATCTGACAACCTGAGCTACGGCCGGAGAGGCTGCACAGATGTCTAGACATTCACTCCACATCTGTAACCATGCTCCTCACCGTGTTTCTCGATGGCCTCAATGAGTCTCCAAACAACCACAGGAGCCGCTTCAGACAGAACGTCCACCTCCACACCTGAGAGAGGGAGAGAGAGAGAGATTATCATTCTTATTATTCTTATCATTAATTAATATAAAAACAACCATGCATCCCTTTATGACTCTCTTTCTTACAACACACTCAACTGTTTATTTATTAATGATGTACAATAAACTCCATTCATTTTTAACGTGCCTGCTCTTTGCTTCACATAAACAACTTGTTTTTTAACAATAGGAAAGAAAATCACTCATTTAGGTGTCTGCTGTCATACAGCGGGAACAAATACTATACTACACTGATGCTATACTACTTCTGTACTGTACTACTATACATTTTAATGTCATTACATGAAATATGAATTAGATTTTTTCTTTGTATTTAATTAGAATTGTTGCTTGGAAATCAACAGCCATGAAACATTAACAGGAACTCGGTTTTCTTTTGCATACTGTGTTCCACATTAAACTGTAGGTGTGCTGGAGTGGCTCATGGACACATGCAACAGGAAGACAAAAACAAGACATAAGGAAGTTAGACAGTAAAGGCAACGCTGATCAGTTTTCTAAAATGAAACACTTTTCTTGGCCAGTTATTAGAGCAAGAGCACTTTCATCACTATTCCTGCCGTTAATCCAAGTCACCAGATGAACCTGAGCTTGTGTGACTGTATGTGTGTGTGTGTGTGTGTGTGTGTGTGCCCTCCAGGGTGTGTGTACCGCTGCTTGAATAACCAACACACACACATGCACACACACAGCAGTGTATAGACCCTGTAAATGTCAGTGCTGAGTTCATGCTCAGGTCACAACTTTACATGCCAAAGGCTGATGGCATGACCCCACAGTAAAAAGACATACACACACACAGACACACACACACACAATGTCTTGTTTATACAAAATAAGACAAAACTGAAAAAACTGCTCATCTGCAGCTTGTTTTTCGTGCTCTGAAGACTTAAGGCCAAACATTTCCCTGGAGATCTGTGGTTCCATCCACAGAGAAAAACCTTCACTCTGGCTTTTTAAATTTAAGTCTTGTGAGAAAAACAACCAAACAGAAATATATTAGTCGCAGATAAAACAATAGAAAAAAACAGGAGTTGGCTGGTCTGTACATTACACATCTTAAACACAGTTTCACATGTGAGAAGTTTATCAGGACCATGAAAACTAATTGTGGGAGTGGTGGCTCAAACTGACCATAAAAATAATAAAATATCTGAAAAAAAGTCAATATTGTGCATGTATTGCCTGACAGCAGCAAATCAGCTGGAGTGGATGTGAAAAGGTTAAGCTATACAATGGATCTGATTATTACCCAGCATGCAGCAGCAGCACAAACTGTCATAATATCCAATACTGGGAATCAACTAGACAGAAGAAAGAGAGAATTTGGATTACCAAACACACTGAGCAGCTAATGCAGGGTGTGTTATGATGATGCAGAACGTGGAAGCTGGAGTTGAGGTGATGGAAGTACGAACAAACCCAGTGCCTTCATCACACTTATATGAACCACTGTGAAGGTTGTATTTTCACCATGAGAAGTGGCGTGCTCAGCGTGTATGACTTTTGAAGTGGTTCAAGTTGGGAGAACATTGTTGCCAAGTGAGCGAATAAAACTGTTGGAAAAAGTTTTTTTTGCACTCTGACCTTATATTTAAGGATGAGAGGTATAAATAACCTAAAACTAACAGACAAAAAACACTAAGAAGTTGTCCTGGGCACCAACATTTAAACAAAAAGACATAAAAAGCGGAGAGACGTGTAAGTGAGATAAAGAACTGACACGAAGAGAGAACGGGACATTGTCTGAAAAGTGTTTCCACCAGGAATACAGGAACCGAAATCTGTACAATTTCACAGTCTTTTTTAACAGAAACACTGTTTTTATTCAGTATTTTCAGTGGCTTCTCTTGATCACTGTCAGGCTTCTGTCAATGAAACGCAGCACTTTGTATAAAGATTTGACATTAAAAGGGAGCGATGATGCTCTTTGATCGGCAGGAACCAGGGCTGCAACTGATGAGAAATTTCAGCACTGACATTGATTAACCTGATAATGAACTGTGTGGTCAATAAAATGTCAGATAAAAGTAGATATAGATATTCAGATTACTATCACATACATGAAGGAGAGGCAGGAAATCCTAACTTTCCTGTGACTAATTAATGGACCAATAGTTTCAGGTCTAGATGGAACATAAGAGGTAAGTTTGAGTGCTGTTTGCCAGCGACGAAAACATAAATAAAATGTGTGATGAGTGTGACTCCACTTATAATAATATAATGCTTTTCTATATGTAACCTAACCATATTCATTTGTTTGATCTCTCCCTGTTTTACATTGTACTGTACTGTGTCGCCTTCCTGTCCAACCCATATCATGGCACATACAACATCTCCACCGCTGTACCGTTAATAATCTGCTCATGTTTTCCTCTCCTTCCTTTGTTCCATCTCTCCTTCTTTCTTCTTCCATCTCTCCGGCCCCGCTCATGTTTCCCTCTCTCCTCCCTCATTTCCCCTACGTTTCGATCTCATCTTCTCCCTCTCTCTTCCTCTCATCCTCTTAATCGTCCTTTTTTCCGCTCATCATTTTCATCCCAGCTCACTTACACTCTCTCACCCTCGCTCCCCGGCTCAGCTCTTCCCTCACTCTTTTGTTGTGCTGTTGACAGTTATGTCATATCACAACACGCACACACACGTCACACCGAGTTAAGTGACACTTGTCCTTTGATGCAGATACACACACTTTGCTGTGTTGGTTTGCATTTCACTGTATACGCTGCGGTTAAAGCTAGTATAAATCTATTGGCCAATGAGTGTGTGTTAGCTCGCGCAAGCAGCAACGTATGTGAGCATGCACAGGTCACATGGATGTACTGTCAGGGGATCAAGCCAAAATCCTGTTTCCCAATTGGTCCAGTTTTACACAAATCAAAAGCCAGGCCAATACAGTGGAGAGGAATGAAATGAAAAAGACCGTCCTTCCAGAAACAATATTACAATAACTTCCTCAGAAATTGGTTTACATAAAACTGTTACCTTTAAAATGAAGTTCTAACTTTTGCTTTTTTTAAATTCCAGTTAGTGCAAAGAGCCTGATGTTTCTTCCTGATTTGGAATCTGGGCGATGCTGGAAAGACCCTCCACTTGATGGTGATATTAGTGGCTAAGCCTCCATAAAAAGCCCAGTGAGTATGATCCTCCATCTCTCCTGTTGATCCCAGCCTCCTGGTTGAAACACTGCCTCTGTGTTCCCCAGGGTTCGACAGACAACCAAGTACAAGGTAGCACACATATTCAGGCTTACTGTACAGGTGTGTGCACGCCACAGACTGAATACACATATACATATTTAGCATACATGCATACACATGTAGGCATGCAAACATGGATGCTTAGCACGTGCGATGTAACTTTCAATCTAAAGTCTCTGCCCTTAAAAAGCAACAGTTGTTCATGGAGCACAAGCGACAGCAGCTAAATGCAGATGATGTCTCTATGCAAACAAATACAAGTCATTTGTCTTCCTTTGTGACCCCACACTCCAGTGTTACATGACTTTACTCAATATGCATCTTAAATGCACATTATGTCTGTCTTCTAGGCATTTTACTCTGTAATATGAGGATCCATTTGTACTAAAGTATGTTGATGCATATATTCATTTCATCTGTCCTTCGCCTTGACTTTTGAAATCACTTCTATTGTTGTCTTTGTTCACAGCAAGCAAGCAAAACAACAGACATCAGTCCACATTAAGGAGATATGCTACATGCAGTCCACACCATCTCTCCTCTGTGGGTGTGCGTGCACTATCCGCTTCTAATCAGTGTGTACAAGTCTGCATGACATCATTGCCGCTTGTCGTAGCAAACACACAGGAAGGCTGCTGTGAGGTGAAGCCTTGATGTAACCCTTCTTTTAGATTCTACTTGTGTTTGTATTCTTGCCAATACCATACCATTATATTTGGTTAACCAGTTATCAATCGTATTATTCACCTTGTGTTGCATTGGCCTCACTTCCCATCTGCAGATTAGTTGTTAGTTATTTAGGATGAATGTTGACTTTTGCCTTTATTTCATCTCCTGCAAAGACAGTGTTGGTTCTTTTAACCGTATTCTGATCGTTCCCACCTTCTGTTTGAACCTAGCCAATTTGAAAGTGTGCTGGGAACATGGATAGTTTGGAAATGATGACGAATAGCGTGTTTTGTCATTGAAGCTGAAGGAGCGAACCTGCAGCTCTACAGGTCTCTGTGAGTTCAGTGACTGTGGAACTGAACACACCTCGGCACTGATGTAAAAGAGCGAAAGCGATGTGAAGTCTGAGCCGCAGTGAAGTCTGTGACCTTTGACTCAGTGATTCACCAGCCAGTTCAGCCAAAGTGTGATTTAAATCACTGCAGGCATTTTCCAAAATGTACTCCTAAGTTTTTAAGTTGATTTTCTTTAGCACATTGGGCTCAGATCATTTTCAGTATGCTATACTAAAGTCAGCAGACAGTAATCATCTGAAACCAGTTCTGTCACGGTGGATTTTTTTACAAGTCTGGTCCATTTGGTGAACTCCCCTCCATGACATCTGGACACCTGAGTCTGGGAGAAACCTGCTATCAATGCAGAATTGGAGGTATTATTATTATTTTGTTTTCCTTCCCCAAGTGTTTCTTTTAGACTTTAGAGTTGAAGAAAACTAACTTGAATCAAGTTATATTCTGTGTCCTTCTCATCAGGAAAATGTTTTTCAACCAGATGTTCTTTCCTCTCAGATAATCTAATGTTTCAGAGCTCATATTGATCATCATAATTAAACTCATTTCCCATCTAATCTGTATCTCATTATTACTTCTACATAAAGTATAAAAATACCAGCAGCTCATATAATTTCAGTCAGTAGCTGGTCTGATTAACATTAACATCAATCCAGTCTGCCCCCTCTGTAACAGGGACCCTGCAGGTCACTTTCACATCCATCCTCTTTTCCCATTTATCACCTCTGATAGATCACCCACCCCTTCTTCTCTAATCGTAAAACTGGCATCATGTTGCAAACAGCCTGACATTCTGTTCAGCAGGGTCTCCATTGTTGTGCTAATGCTTCCCGAGACGAGCCACAGGTTCACATTCATTGCTGGACTTGTACAGTGATTGACTCCCTTGTTTGGGGCTGAGCAGGCAGAGTACAGTAAGTTTATCCAGGCTTGTTTGATGAAACACTGAGAGTCAACCAGACAGTAAATGTGCACATAGCAAAGCAGCTAACATTTACAACTTTCAGTTGAATTGCTCACAGGTTTGTCTTTTTGAAACATAATTATTCATAACTGTACAATTATTCCTAGGTGCTATTTGTTTCATTTCATTTTAAGTTAAAGAATTATTTTGTTTCTTCTATTGAAGAAGCTTTAAAAGACAGAAGGTTAATTGAAACTGCTCCTAAATGAAGACTGTCTACAGCTGTTCTCATGTCATCACCAATTACTGTCCACAACTCAGACTGGACAACAATGGTGTGTTCAGGTGCTCCTCAACTTACTTTTGAATTTCAGTTTACAATCAAGACGTTACATTTTAAATGTCAATAGAGTCCATAAACCCAGCAATGAATGGAACTCAACACATTTACTTAGGTTGTGTATTCAGGTAGTTTGGATGTTTGAAACTTTTCTTCAAACCAGTCTGAGCAGAGCCTTATCACAGTGGCCGATGAACAATGAATAATTTATCAGGATAATGGTGTGTGTGTGTGTGTGTGTGTGTGTGTGTGTGTGTGTGTGTGTGTGTGTGTGTGTGTGTGTGTGTGTCAGAGAGCCTCACTGAGTGTGTGTGTACATTCATGGGTGTGTGTTTAGGCGTTTAACCTAATGCAGCTCTCAATGCAAGTGTTTGAGAGCGTTTTCAATACTGTATGTGTGAGTGTGAGTGTGTGTGTCTCCCCTAATAACACACCAGCACTCGCTGATGTGAGATGTCTGAGTGGCCTTTATTGATTTGTTGCTCTGTTTGCATCCCTTCAGGAATAAAAACTCTACATCACTTAGATCAATGAACAATGCCTGTGTGTGTGTGTGTGTGTGTGTGTGTGGTGGGGTGGTCACATTACTGCAGGCCAAAGTGATGAGATCAGAAGAACATTGTCCATCATGGTGGAGTGCATGCCCATCCCCATACACATGTATTTGCACTTGTACACTTGTGAGGACCTTCACTGGTATTATACATTTCCTAGGTCCTATAACCTCTCACATTCTAAACTGTTCAGTTCAGAAATTACTTCATTTTTGACCAAATGTACTTAATTAAAAAAAACCTTCACCTTCAAAAATGTCCTCCCCGTACAATAATGTTCTGACTTTACAAAATTTTTTCCAGTTTTTTTAAAAAAGAAGTCTCCTTACTATACAAAATGCCCCCACTTTCCAAAAATGTCTTCACTCTCACTGTTAAGAGACCTTCCTTCATTTATTATCCACAATAAGTCAGAGAATTATTGTGCAAAAATACAAACAGAAGAGAAGACGACAAAAGAACAAAGAGAAGATGGAACAAAACAAGTGTCATCACTGCTCAGAATGTGTGTTTGAATCCTGATGTGTTTGCTGCATTAAGCATGAAGCCTCCTGTCACGCTGACCTCTGACCCTCAGCGTGTGTTTGTGCATGCATGATATGTGTGTCACATTTCACTTGTGACAATTTACATGTATGTATGCAAGCAGCAGCTCGCCATACATTTGAATTCCTCTGTGTGTGTGTGTGTATGTGACATTTCATACTGCACTCAGATCCCAGTCAGTGTGTTTCCGTGTGTGTGTGTGTGTGTGTGTTGCAGCCTTTGGCGCATAATTCAGGTTATTTCTGCCTGAAGCTTTTGCCTTTGGCTGAACTTATCTGGTAAACTCCCATCATGCCTCTCTCTTTTTATTGGCCAACAACTGCGAGAACAAACTAGAACAAAGTGTCAGAGCCAACCGGAGCAGGAGCCAAGAGGCCGAGCCCTGAGCAAGGGTGAAACCCTGGGCAGAGGGTGTGTGTATATGTGTGTGTCTTCATGGATATGATTTGTGTTTTTACCACAGTCATAAAAAAAACTCATGAAATGTAGAAAAATTCCTGACTTGGTTTTGGATGCCATATATAAAAATTATATATCAGGTCACCACAGTTCCAATCAACACTTCAACCACTGTTCTTAAACAGGGCTAAAAGTATATTTAACTGCAGGTAACCATAGCAACAGCAGTGGTTAAGTGACCGTAAATCAAACATTAGAACATGGAGGAGGATTTAAACACTGTCTTTTGATTCTGACAGAAAGTGACCACAGTGTAAGAGACATAATGTTTTCTATGGTCTTCTATTAATGCACTTTTCATTAATATTTTCGTTTTTAATCTGTTGTCTTTTCAGTCACTTTTGGTCTTTTGAGGTGACTTGTTAACAATAAGAAAAATATTTAAAAATGTCAATGTTACTCTTTAAGTGAAGCATCTGAACACTTCTTTCGCCCCCGATGTTGTAAACACCAAGGACAAAGAGAAACAAAGAAGAATCTACAGAATACATCCAGTAATTGCCACAGTTCAGGATTAGAGTGCAGTGACCACAACCTACCTGTTCAATTTTTCTTTTTAATAACATACAGTATAATGCAGTGTGTGTATTGTGTGTGTCGGCATGTGCATTCACAACCATACATCACATCCTGATGTACCATTTGTCTGTATTATCCATTAATGAGAGCACAGGAGCCGACGTGCATTCACAACTTAACACAAACACAGTAAAATGAAATCTCAACACTTTTCCGATCTTGAAAATACCCATCAGCAGATTCCTCATGTTTTCATGAATACAAATAAGCTCGGTGGCCATCAACCTTTAACCATTTTTACTCACCTTCTGCAGATACACGGAGCGGCGAAACGCTCACACGTGCTCAGAGAGACTCTGATACACAGCAAGACTTGTTTTTCTGCTCAGTGTGCAGGCTCGCCTTGAAGGGCAAATGAGCAGATTTATATAATGTGTCTCCAGAGTCATTTTCTGCAAGATCTAGAGATATCATGTGGATAACTCTGACTGTATCAGAGATATCCACATGGATGGAAGAACACCACCTTTGAACTAAACCTATCTACAGCCGCTTTTACACAGAGATCCCACTATATTGTATTATAAGAGGACCCCTCATTATGCCGCCTGAATCAGAGAACCAAAGAACATAACACCACCCCAGTGTGTGCTTTTAGATGGTGTTGGTGTTACATTAACCTGTACCTAACCATACCCTAACCACCAGACCAAAAGTCTAAAGGGAAGGAAACATTACACAACACTGGTGCTCTGAAATCAGAGTTGTGTCTGTCACACCATGCTGGGTGACCACCTCCACTGCCGACTTAGAGGACGAACAGTGCCCCCGTCGTTTCTGATCATCCCAAAAGGTCATGTCACTCTGGCTGCCCAAATTCAAGCCACTAATGCCTGTCCACAGACTTCTACCTGAACTCAATCATTCAGGTTTATGCTCCTTCTCAGCCACTGTGTTCCTCCAAGGATCGTCGTCTGCCACTGCCACACACGTCACATTTATGTCCTAAAATGAAATATACCAACTACAAAATAAAAAATACATATAATAAATAAGCTGTAAATACATAATATAAATCACATAATGTTTACCAAACGTGCACACAGAACCTCCTGAGAATACACAGGCTTAGACCACACAGCAGAAACCATCCTCCTCCAAACACACAGTTAAAGTCTAAGTGTCAGCTGCCTATTGAAGTGTGTATAATCCCCTATAGTGAGCTGTCCTATATATTGTCACAGTAATTGCAGAGAGGTAAACAGCAGCAGCTCGCTCAGGGCTGATATGATACTGTATGTAACAGAGCTGTGGGCACTGACTCACATTAATATTTGACTAGGACTGTTGACACGCTCTGAGCGCCTGTACTGGTCTCTCTCTCTCCCCCTCACACACACACACACACACACACATAAGAGAGCCTCAGATCTGCATCACTCGGGGCAATCTGTCGTTCTTTATGTTGGAACAAAGCTCATTAACGGAGGGAAAAACAAGACAAATCTCTATGATAAATGAACACAGTTATAGAGACAAACACACACACACACACATATAGACACACACACATGGTGTATATAAAGAATGTACAAAGAAATGTGGCAGACAACCACACTCTCCCTGTGGACAACAAATTAAAGGCCCAGTAATGGCTTGCTTTTCTTTAAAGGGACTCTTCACACAAATGACAAAAATCCCAAAAATTCCCTCTTTATATCTTTACCCACTAACTGAACTAACTGATGCTGAATGCATACAGAAATGACAAAATAAAACAGTGTTCTGGTTGATTCTGCATAATTAACAAACCTCATCAACCTTTTCATTTGAGTCAAAGTTACTCTAAAGATAAAACTGCTCCTGCATCAGAGCTCTGTTAACTCTGATTGTATTTTGCTGGAGGCAGAAATCTCTATAGCTCTATTTAGTGTTTTATTTTACTACATTTTACATACATGTTTGTTTTTTCATCTTGTTAACACAAAAGTGAAAAGTGAAAATTAGGAATTTCTTGTAGGTGGAAGTTGTGTTGCTTTTCCACTGAGTCTCAGTGTCCATCATGTCAGTTAGTGTTTATTTTTAGCTCAGCATCATATATAATTTATCGGTGTGTTTTGCACGCCCAAATTACTACTGCCCCAGCTGTCTGAGAAAACCAGCAAACAAGTTCTAATCCTGAATAAGTCAATTCAGCACTGAGCTGTTAGTGAACATCACATTTCTTCTCCTGCAGATTCCATCGCAGCAGATTTCTAGTAAAACATGTCTGGATTCTTTCTCTCTCTTTCCAGCAAGTGTCTCTAATTTCTTCTCTCCCCTTCTCTTCACACTAACACCCCTCCTCGTTCTCTCTGTCTCTGCGGGCCGGGACGCTGACAGATTGCTGTTGACCCCCATCACGGCTCTCTGACCCCGTCCAGTTTTTCTGGAGGCAGAGGGAGAGCAGGAGCGAAGCAGAGGTGGTGACAGCTGATCTCAGTGAATCAGTCTGTCTGTGTGGAAACCTCAAATCAGAAATTCATGCCTCGTTCACTTTACCACTTGATTCACTTTGTCTCTTTCCTCTCATGACTATGTAGAATTTGATCAAGTTCATTATGCATCTAATCACCCCACTCTGCTGCAATCAAGCACTTTAATTAAAAAAAAACCCTCCAGTCAAACCTCAAACGATGGAAAACCACATGATGAAAGGGATGGAAATATGATATTTCTGTTAGTCCCTTGTATAAACGTGAGGAAGGTTACAGTCTCCTCATCGCTCCGCTCAGATCTGACGTTTTTGAAAATGTGTACAGAAACAGGTGGATGGAACTGTGTTCATGACCAAATGAGCTTTTCCTACATTTAGTTTAAAGCAAGCGAGGTAAAATACAACTCTGTGCTATTGGTTCTTGCTCTGGGGCATCACAGGATATTTGCATGTGTATCGAGGTTCACAGTAACTGGCATCCTGTCGTTGCCAAGGTCAGTGCAGATGCAACATCAGTGGAAATGTGCCGGTATGAGCTGCCCTCTCTAAACTGCTGTTAAGTGTTGTTCCTCAGCCAGATGTAAAATGACCCATTATAACAACAAAGCACCAACAAAGTAGGTGGTTACTGAAAACAACAAAAATGAGTGAGGTTGCAATTCAACAAGCTTGACAGAAACTAGTTTAAGAGATAAAGAGGAAAAAAACAACAAAATGAACGACTGAATTCTTCTGTGTACATGGGTCAGTTTCACAATAAACAGCATAAGCCAGTAATTTATAGAGTAGCAAAGATACTGTATCTGCAATTCAGCAGTACACACACACACACACACACACACACACACACACACACACAGGAAATCGATTGTAATTATATGAATCAGTCAGACTGAAACAAGGTTACAGTCCGAGCACAACCATCCACACTGCAGTGATCAGCTGATGTTATGTCACAGTTTGGAATCACTCACGGCCTTCAGCCGTGACACACACACACACACACACACACAGAGTTTATGTCCAGCACTGGCTGTATGAAACACACTGTGGATGACATAATATTGTCTCTCTGTTGTTAGAGCTGAGATGGAAGTGTTTTGCTTTTAGTCACTGAAGTGTTTTGTAATTCAGAGGAATCCCCCTCTCCCCACAGAGCTGTGGACACTTTGACTGGAACCGCTGCAGGCATGAAGTGTGACAGCTCTACTCAAAATCTCCCATTTAAAAGACTAAATCAGCTTTAAGGGAGTTACACACTGGAACTATTTTCTGCAAACAAGATTAAAATAATAGTAATCAGAGAGTTTTAGAGGTGTGATACTTTCCAAAATGTTGAACTGTTCCTTTAACAAATAAGTAACCTGCTTTGTCATTTAGGACTTGTTGCTCTCCTGAGGTCATATAACTGGACAAAATGAATCCTGTCCACACACTAATTTAATAACACAGTGGAGAAGACACAGTACATTTCAAAAATGAACTGTTTTAGAAGATTTGAACGTGAAAGCTGAATGAGATTGGCAGGGGAAATGAACCAGCTGCTTCAAATAAGCTCCTCGGTGTCGGTCTGAACTGGAATCCTTTCTGCAGGCAGCTTTTTACATCAGACAGTGAGAGGGAACAGGAGAGAACAAAGCAGCAGCAGACAAAGACCCTGTGCAGGATGCTTGTGTCACTGCATCTTGGAAAGAACATACATGAATATTCCTGCATACAAAATGTGCAGTAATATGAAATGTGCTGTGAGGCGAAGAGAAACTGCAGCATGAGTGTGAAGTCGTGTGGGCAGCCATAATAATAAACAATAAACATGTCTGCACTGTGCTGATAGTAAAATAAAGGAGTCAGAATCTGTCTGAGCATCTCTGTGAACTCAGCTTCGTGTCACACACACGCACAGACGGCAAACACCACAAACACCATCCACACACACAGTACAGCACCCAGGGGTGCAGTGGAGCGTAAACCTGCTAAACCTGTGTTTATTCACCTTTTCAAAGCTCAGATACATTTTCATGACATAAAGTCAGAGAATAAAACAGAGAGCGGCAGGAGGCTGATGCCACTTACAGAAACATGTAGGTTATAATAATAATAATGTGACGTTTTTATTGATCCCTGAAGGAACATGCTATGTCCTCTTACTCCCCTGTAGTGTTAAAATACAAGGCTGCCTGCAGAGTCTCTGTTGGAGGTAGCAGCAATTCAGTGTTTTGCTCAATGGCACTAAAGCAGGATGTTGTCAACACAGTTTCAGATATGCACATCGTGCTGCCATAATGTGACCAACGGCAAACACTGACAAAACACAACCTCTGTGTGTACCTAGATCATTTTGCCACTGCCTGAATCATTAGAGAATGTATTTAATTTGATTGAATAAAAACATCTGTCTTAAGTTTTAAAGTAAATGTAAATCATGTTTGCACAGCTGTTAATCTTAAATGTGCCTGCTGTCAGTCATATCAGCACTAAAAATAGACTCTTTTTCTTTCTGCTGACAAGTGACTGTTCACCACCTCAAGTTCATCACTGCATCACTGAGCACAGAAATGGATCCTGCTTGTGTGAAATTCCACTGACCGACAATTCAGTCCATGTGAAAACTGAAATTCTCCAGTGAGACTTAAAAGAGTCTGAATCGCCGCCCGGCCTGCCTGACAGAAATTCACCACACAGCCCATCTCACAGCAGCTGGAGACCGACACACCTTCCCTCTCACCTGCCTCTCCTCGGTTCACTTCATTTACATGTTCCCTTTCTCCCACCTCATACAGTTAAAGAGCTCCAGCAGGTTTCCTGTGGACTGAATCTCCCCCAGGCTGAGCTGTGGATTAATCTTTTTAGGGGCCTCCTCTGGCTGCGGCCAATGGGCCATTAAATTGAGAGTGAGATAAATAGGACGATGTGGAGGAAGGAAAAGCTTCATTGTCCTCTCAGTGGGGAAGCAGCTCTAATGCATGGAGTCATCTGTTCTTAGCTGTGTTATTTTATTATTTATTTACATTAGACATTCATAAATGCACAGACAGAACTAACACACAGACGTACTATAACTGTACAACCTCTTTCTTTCCATACAATCCTCTAAATGTTTTATGTCAATGACTGAAAATGTTCAGGAATTTTTACCTGCTCTTGGACACATATTTTGTGAGAAAATTATTAAAAGGTTTAAATATTAAACAGCAGCTGTTCCACAGTCTTTTCAAGTAAATTTGGAGGAGTGAGTCGACTGATTAATGCCTCTTATTTCTCACCTTTGTTTACTCCTGACTTGGCTCCTCTGGGCTTTTTTAAGTCCAACTGAAGTGATATTGCATGCTTTGCAGTAACGATTCCCAAGAGGGAGAAAATTGGACAAGTAATAGTTACTGTTCTATCCATGGTCATATCTCTCCCTCTCTCTTTTTCCCAGCTGCCCCTTCTCTCACCACATCAGCTCACCGGCTAATTTCTCTCCTGTAGTGGCTACTGAATGTAATTACCCCTTCAGTGTAGATTAGACCGAGCGCTCCCTCTCCCTCCGTCCAGCTCTAACCTTGAGGATCAGAGGAGCGCTGAGCGTCCTCCCTCCAGGCTCTCTGTCTCTCATTAGCTAATTGAAATGGCTCTGGCTGGGAATGGGAGCAATATGTCGGCTTAACGAGGGAGCCGTTTAGAAGTGATTTGGGAGGCAGAGACCATCCTTAGGAGGAACCAAGCCGACCGTAAAAATGAAAGGATTTTGTGGAAACACATTTCAGATGCAGCAGATGACATTCACACTTCTTATGAAGGGATAAAGCCAGACCATAATCCTGTCCTTCTTGGCTTAAAGTCCCTTCAAAGAGGAGATAGTGAACTTCAACACAGCACACAATGCCAGATAAATCCTCCATACTGTGGGTTTTGTCACCTTTAAATCCTGGATTATTTATTGAACGGCTGAATATGAACTTTAAACTTGTTTACAAGCAATCTAAATGTCTCACAACAGCCTGCCATTATTTTTATTATCCTGCATCTAATCCACAGGAAAGGACAGTGTCAAACTAAATGCAAGAAGCTTTTAAATCCTTTAACCTAAACACATACAAATGCTGGTACTAGCATACTAGCTTGTGGGGACATTATGTTGAGTTCCATTCAATCCTAGAGAACAGATTTGAATCTGAACCACTAAATGTCAAATTCCAGACCTGAACCTAAACTTCCCTGTCACATCAGCCCTGACTGCTCCCCAGATGCAGCCTGGTTGTGCTCCTGCTCCGTTACAGATGAAAGGAACTTGGTGTTTGATGTTTAATTATGATTAGAGATGTTTTGCAGAGATGAGACTTTTAAACAGCTGTTTGCAGCTCATTAATAATTAATGTGGGAACGGACACTTTGTGGCTGTACTTCACTTGTTTACTTATTAATTGCTGTACACAATGTACCTTCCCATCTTTACTTTGTGTCTTTATTTCCTTATTAGCAGAAGGGAAACCAGTGACAAAACAGCAGCTGGTAAAACAACCTCACCTCACGGTCAGTCAGTAGCTGCTTTCAGCCATCGTCTTCCTCAGCACATGAAGTCTGCCCAGTTACCACAGGCTGGTACAAGTTCAAATTTCAGTTGTTGAAGCTGTTTTATAAACAGAATAAAATATGGCTGCTCAGAGACAGTGTTTGTACAACCACAATCTATTCTATTACTCTGCCTTTATTTCTTTAAAGTCAGCTCTATTTTTATTAATGAATTGTTTAGCTTATACAATGTCATAAGAATCCTCAAACTGCTTGTTCTGTCTGACCAACAATCAAAAAACAAAGGAGGTTCAATTCACGACGATATGACACAGAGAGAAGCAGATCTTCACGTCTGAGAGGCAAAACATGCAACGTCACAGTTACTTTAAATTTCTGATCGTCTGGCTGATTATTGTTCCTGCATATATGATGAGTATGATGAGAGCACATACACTGCACCAGACACCCCACTGTGCACCTCGAGA
The DNA here is from genome assembly GCA_033238685.1 of Lates japonicus. Lineage (NCBI taxonomy): Eukaryota > Metazoa > Chordata > Actinopteri > Centropomidae > Lates > Lates japonicus. The sequence goes on from BRZM01000106.1 coordinate 571,898, forward strand.
ACCCTCAGAGACAAAGATATACACTGGCTCCGACTGTATTAATACAGTTCAACTAGAAGAGACTGGACCACAGAATGAATGAAATCACTGAAATCCTGTGTGTGTGTGTGTGTGTGTGTGTGTGTCATAAGGTTATTAGCAGATGATCTACAGGATCTTGTTTATGGACAGTCTCAGTTAAAGAGGTAGTGTCAGTGGAGCCGCAGAGATGAGATATACTTCCCAATAATGACAAGTAGAGAAGCTGTTGTCTCTGCAGATCTACACATGTATCAGATTATTTGACAGTATTACTGAGTCCTACACCTCATTCTCTTTCCTGAGTCACACACATACATGCTACAGGCACAAACACAAACCTTGAAAGAGTGACCACCCCTGTCTCTGAGGTATAGCAGAAGCCAGCGGTGTGCGTGTGTGTGTGCAACCGAATCTAATCCCAGAGGTGTGGCGTGTGCAGCATGTGGCCGGAGGTCTGTCAGTGTTGTCTGAAGCAGAAGACCCCGACATCAACATGAAGGGCGGCTGGCCGCGGGGCGCTGGGACCTACATGTGTGACAGCGGCAGGAAGCAGGCAATCGAGGCGAGGAGAAGGAAATGGATGAACCTAGAGAAAGGGGAATTTACCCATTCTGTGGAGGCAGAGATAAGTGAGGCCAGGAGGAGGACGGCAGGCAGGAGAGGGGGCACTTCAAAGCATATGTGTGTGTCTCATCTACCCTTGTGAGATCCATTTGGGAGTTTAAGACCTTTAGAGTCAGAGGACGACAAGCACAAACGGAGGGTCAAAGTGTTGGTGGTGGAAAGTTTCTGTCGGTACAAGCTGAGGGTCAGTGGACTTTTCTAAAGATGACTTTTTCATTTGTCTTGATGAAAAGGTGAAACATCTTCTGATGGTTTACCTTCTTATCTTAAGATAAACGAGAATTAGTACTGTACTGCAACAGTAAAGTCCAAGTATAAACTAACTACCATTCATACTGTTTGCTGCCACATAAACCCAGTGTCTGATCATTGATACTGGATTTTTTTTTGCTGATACCAATGTAATATACACCGCATAATATATTTCTATAAATCTGATGTAATACCTAAGATTACTACAAAGAAGGGAAATGTATTTGGAAAAGTTTGTTGTATGTTTGAGGAAAGACCGAGGGAAATATATAGGAGCACAGCACTGTAGGTGAAGCTGAAGACACAGGTGGGATATAAAGTGAAGAGTGAGCGGTGGAGGGAGTGGGAGGTGGTGTTAGTGAAGGAGGAGCTGGTAGTTAAGTGGGCATGGCTTAATGGAGAAAAATGAATGCAGAGGAGAGTCATGTTTGGTGGCTGATAAGGAATTAGCAAACGGAGGAGCAATACTCTGAGCTGTCAACTGCAAAATGGAGAGAAGGGAGCATGTGTGTGTGAGTGTGTTTGCTCGCTTGGGTGCAATTTAGTGCTACTAGGATGCAGTATAGCGCAATAAGGCAGCTGTTTGGAATATTTATGGGCAGGTTGACTGACACCTATGGGTAGAGAAGCTGCCTGATGAGGGTGGGGGCTGCAGGTGGGTGTACGTAAGGTCTTAAGGCATTTCATATTTGTAATATTAAATCGGTTATTTATGTCACCTTTACATTTTGTATGTGCTGTTGCTGTTGTGTGATGACTTTGGAACCAAGTATGTCACTGATACAAAGAAACATCTATTTGGGACAATCTATATTAAAGGATTATTTAACTAGTCAAATAATCAATACAGTACTTCAAATATTTGCTCGAAAAATTGGCTGCAGCAAATAAAATTCTGTGCCTTCTGTATTTAGTAGGTTTTACATCATTATAAATCAAATATTGAGTATATTAACGGAGTAAAGGATTTAGAAACATGTTACGATTCCAATGGGAACCATTTCTCAAATTTAACCATATAAAACCATAATAAACTGTTGAGCCCCTCAGTTATAGATCATATTTATGTAATTTCTGCAAGCATCTAAGTATGGATTTAAATGCTTTTCTTTCCATACAGAGTAGTGTATATATGTGGATTTGCTGAAGCACAATGTTGAAAAAGTCCTGTGGATAGTAGCAGTTCTTACTATATGTGTATTTTTAAATGATGCCAATGTATGGAAATAAATCAGTAGTTGTATGCATGTATATGTATACATATGTGTATGTTTAAGCAGTTGTTACAAATATCTGTAGGCTAACGCTTCCAGCTGGAGCCCTCCTCTCTCCAGGAGGGTTTCTGTGTACATACAGGATTTTTTCCATCAAGCTGCTTAAAAAGACACAAACAGCCCCAGAGCAGCCATGTAACCTGAATATGTTCTAACATTAAGGCTTCATAAAGTCCTACAAAGACAGAATAAGAATAATATCAGCAGCCTGCTTCTCCTGTTCCTTCACCATCTAATTTGGCAGAGGAACATCACAACCTGTCACAGGATGTCATCCTCAGAGTCATCAGCTGAGGATTATTTATTCCTACATTCAGCCTGTCGGCTGAATATTATGTTTGAATGACAGAGCTAAGCATCTGCTTTTCTAAAAGATAAATTCCTGACTATGTTTGGAATAAGATACGTTTAAAATCCTAAAAGACAAACTGTAAATACACAAGGAGTGACTAATTGTTTGTTTGTACAAATAAAAAAAGAACTATAAAACAACAAGTTATTGTGTAAGGAAACCAGGAAGGAACAAAACAAGAAGAAAGAGGAATGATAGGAAAGTAGGGAAGATGAAAACTGGATAAAATGAGAAATAAGGGAGGAGAGGAGGAGGAGGAGTGAAGAGGGGAGGATAGGCAGAAGGTAAAGTCATTTACATGTGGATAAGTAATAGGCCTAAGTGATAGCATGTACGCACGCACACACACACACACACACACACACACACACACACACACACACATACCCACTTGACATCAAACTCCTGTGACACCATCACAGCCGATATCTCTCTCTGCGTATTAATGTGTGTGTCCATGGCCAATGCTGTACCTTATTTACATACATATTAAATATATACATAGTAACACACACACACACACACATATATGTTATGAAAGTGGCACAAAGCACAAACTCAGACACAATTTCAGAAGGCATTTTTCAGCCAATGTTTAACGTGCGTTTGACATTCATGCTCCATCCTCTGTTTAAACATGCAGCGTGTGTGTGTGTGTGTGTGTGTGAGAGCAGGTGTCCCTGTCTGAGATAAACCAATAATAACTCAGATTTCATTGCTTATCTGTTTAGAAATGCTCTGAATGCTAATATACAAACACATGACACAGACTGACAGACTGATAAGCTCTCAGGCAGCACTGCTGCCCTCCCAAAATTAAAATGAAAAAATAAACAGAAATACTATGAATATTGATAAGTTGCACTGAGCCCTCACACTTCATATCTCCTTTCTAAACACCATCACATTTCATACCTGTCAGAAAATCACACCTGCAGATGAGGTCACTTAGTGTTTCCATCTTGAATAATAATGCAGATCAGTAGACATACACATGGAGTAATAAACTGTACAGTCCCATTAAAATATTATACATGCTGATAAAGAAACTGTGAGTATAAACTGTATGAACAGATTATTAAATGCCTTAGAAACCTACAGTTTAACACTACAGAGCTGAGTACCAGTTAACCCACTGGTTTTCTTACTAACTGGTAAGTAGCTAATGGGTTAGTGCTCATATTATTAAACTGACTGTGATTCCTTTGAAATGTGGGAACATGCCACTGACAACTAGAATCAAAATAGAGAATTACAATCATTAATTTGTGCATTTAGTGACTATATTCTGAAAGTGATAAATTCATTTAAGAAGTTGTATCATTCCCATGGACACATCTTCACTGAGCTCTTTTCTCTTCACAGTTTATTATAGTGACAATTAACAATAAATGCGATGAGACAAGGCCTCAGTGTTGGTCACTGCTACCTGCAGCTCTCACACATGTGGGTGTAATAATGGCACGAATGCTGATAAAGATAATTTAACAGATTAAGTTGTTTACATACATACACCCTCATTCCAGAAGGTTAAGTATAATCTTCTTATGCTGCGACCTATAGAGTGTAGAGGATGTAGGTGGTCTCATGGTGGCCTCACGTCCTGTTTGCATATCCATCATGTGATGACTCAGCAAACACACATTCAGTCTGGCAGCCCCTCATAATGCCCCATCAGCACTTAGAGGCAGATGTCACGCTTTGGGAATCAGCTTAGTTTGACTGATATGTGCTGTCTTAGAAACAACGGAGTGCCTTCAGGTGCTTAAAGTTTCGAAGCACTTTGTGGCCGACAGTATCGGAAATAACTGGATGACTTATTGTACAATCTTCCGTAAACTGAGAGCCAGTTGTGAGAACAACAATGAGGAAAAACAGCATCCAGGAGTTAAATGTACAGGACCTCTTATTCTCAGGATGTGAGGATGCGCTGGAACTGTCCTGCTATCCAACCTGTCGAATCACTCCTCAACTCGCAAATTCAGTTCATTCTTAGCATCACAGCTTCTAGAGATTCTACACTCACACTTCCTGAAACAATCTTATACATAACCAAAGTATTTCTATGAATAAAGCATGAACGTATTCTGAGAAATGATTTTAAGATTTACAAGTATAAAACCAAGAACAATTCAGGAACCAGAGAGAGCTGGCACAAAAAGAGAGCAGCGGTAAACCCAGGCTCTCTATACAATATATTTTAGTTACCATACAACACAATCTCTAAATTCACTATGCAACGTTATTTGATTTTCTTTCCATAGTTCATAGCTCACTTTCTAGTGGTATTTTTTGTCTTCTTCCACTTCCACTTCTCAATATTGACACTAGAGATGAATAAATGGAGTGACTGGATTCTGTCACAATCTCCAGAGTTTGTAAAGAAATTCATTTTCTGGAAAGTTTATTTGAGATTTTTAATTCACGTATGTATAACAGGGACAATAATAATGTCTCACTTTTTTCTGATCATTAAAACATTGATAAAGCAAAGGTCAGAGATCAACTGCAATTCAGTAGAATCTCTGTCTAATGGATTACTGTTCGAATTTCACATTGAATTCCTTAATAAGGTGCAGTCTGAATAGAGGCCACATGTAATCCTGATAAAAAGAAAGAGAACAGAAACTCTGAGAGTCTACAAGGTCAAAACCGCCAGTTAATAAGCAGCACCAAGCTGTCAATAGACTGCAAGGAACCTAAACACACGAACCAGAGGAGCTGCAGAGGGCATCAGAGACGAAGAAAAAACACAAGAGACAAAAGACGTTTACAAAAATGATGGATGACAAGTCAACAGTAAGCTCAGAGGACAGTGAATGGAGTGTTTTCATTTAGTCAGAATTTAGTGACCTGACACACAAATTAACAGGGTTTCTTCTTCCATTATTCCCAATGAAAAGCTCAGTTACATCTATAAGCAGTGGTTAATTACCATCACACTTGGCCTGAGGCGTATTCATACCAAACAGCTGCTGAAGGCCTGGAAAAGAATAACCATGAAAACAAATGACTTTCAAATCTTTTTTTTTATTTTGTTGTTGTTTTATTTTTCCACTTGTTAAGAATTAATGAACCTATTTAAATGGTAGTGGAACACTACCCGCATAACAATTTCCCGCAAGGGATAACTAAAGTTTTTCTGATTCTGATTCTGATAAGAGCCCATCAGACAGTCACGCAGGCAGTGTGGGATTGTGGGATATGTCGGTGCTGCAGTGTCAGCCCACAAACTGCATCAGCAGCTTTTATAAATAGAGCTTCCATTCATCAATCCAATCATTGATCCAATTAAAAAAGCAACAGCAGCAGGCTGAGCTGAGCTGCATGAAAAACAGGAAACTGGACACTGAGGACAATAACATGCTAACTCTGCACTGTGTGTGTCTGCTGCCTGTGTGTGTGTCTGTTAGTGTGCTTCTGACTACAAGCTGCCATACTATCTATTTTATTGGACCAGACAAGCTCTGGATTCCCACTCCTTTAAAGAAATCCTCTTCCAGAAAAACTGCAACAAAGTCAGATGTTTCTTATTTTGGAAAATTCAACAGAGTGACAGTTTGGTTTAGTGTAATTAGGCAGGACTCCAGAGACACCAGGGAAACTATCATGGACGTAAACTTGAAGCCTGGCTTTAATTCACCAGATGCAGTTAATTTGGAGAACAGCTGATTTCAGTTTGAGAAATTAAAGGTGCAGTGCTATGGTTATTACATTACATTACATTAAAAATGTTCAAATAATCAGCTTTGAAAATGTTTTATGAGGAAGGAAATGAATTCAACATGTTTTCTGAACCTCAAAGATACACTCAAATGTAAATACAACATTTTTGCATTTACAAGAAAACTCCACAGGGCACCTTTATATCCTGTTGTCTAATACTGGGTCTGAAATTAACATGCTTTGTAGAAACATTTGAAGGATGCTTAGAGGAGAAACATTCTTTTCATATTGTAGTAAGATGCCTCTGTTTTCTGACAGGCAGCCATTTGCTATTGATGCTCATATTCTTTCCCTCATTAATAAACAATCACTTCTACTTTGCCATTTGATATTAAGCTACTGTTGATGACACTCAACATTTCATGCACAGATACTCCACCTTAAAACTCTTCCACTGTGGCATCATCCTCCCTTTCATCTGCAAGAAGTGTTGGGTTTCACTGACAGAAGCTTAACAACCATTGAAAAAAGGATAAATGACTGGATTTAATTAGTCAATGAAAACAATACTTCATGACATGAGTTTGTTGTTGCACTGATGGAATTACAGCTGTGAAAATGTACTGAAAGTAAACTGTTACAGTACAGGTGATTTCACCTCCACTCAGTGTTTGTTTGTGTGTGTGTCTTATTGAGAGTAAGATAATAACCAGTAAGCTGCTGCACAGATGACGGACAATTTTTCCCTCACTCAAGACTCAGCTGAGACAATGGCAGTGACTCCTGTGTGTGTGAGTGTGTACGGGAGGATAATGTGGGATGCGTAACTGTGATAAACCAGGATTTTCAGAGGTTTAGCTCAGCGCTAATACCTCGCTATCGCAATGGACAGATGGGGAATTACTAATCGCAGGTAAGGTGTGTGTGTGTGTGTGTGAGAGAGAGAGAGAGTGACAGAGTGAGGGAGCAATGTTAGCACCATCAGATCCATAACAGCCAGCCATTACACTGGCTTCAATTTATAATACCTCACTGTTAACAAAAACACTGATTAACAAAATGTCTACAATTAGCTGTCATATTTAGATTTCATTCTATGATATCTAGTCTCTTTTACTTTAAATTTTGTGTCCTATACTGCTGGATTTTGAGCTGTGTGAAAAGGTTCTTCAACACATAAATGAGGTTTGATTGACCGAGTTGGAGAAATTAATGAGTATATAATGAAATTCAAGGAGCAGCAGACTTCAACGTGACAGACTCCAAGAGTCCTCGCGTGCCATGAGGTGTCAACACTTTAAAAAGATAAAGATTAATATGATAAGCACCATGGGATTAACATGAGTCAAGATTAGGATGCATGCAAGAGTGACAGGAGGAGGGAGAGGTGGGATCACACACTTTAGGAGAGACGTCCTGGAAGAACAGTCAAGGTTTATTGTGTTTTTCTGATCTGAACTGAGGGTTTAACAGCTTGACATGTTTCTCCCTTTAGCAGCACAGCTAGCATAGTCTGCAGCTATGCTAACATTCAATATAAGCACAATATATAAAGAACAGCTGAGGTTGAAATAGATGTTATTAGTTTTGCAGGAATTTGCTCATAAAGCAAAGCATTTCACTAAGTGAAATTCTAATCTGATGATGTCTATAGTTGCTTAGATATTTCAGTCTGGACAAAAGTTCAGGACCAGCTTATAATGCACACAGGCACCAGCATGGCTAAACACATCAGAATCTGTCACAACTGGTGCAGCAGATGATGAAACTTTGACCGTCAGTCTCTTCTATGTGTTAAGCATAGAAAACCACAGGATGCATTTCTTTTCATTAGACCCTACCTGCCTGGTAATCACCTTTCTTTTTAACTCCACACCCTGAGTTTGTGATACAAGCTTTCTGTTTAAAACTGGAGTTTCCAAGGAAAAAGTCAAGTGCACTGAAAGACACAGGGGGGCTGCTATCACATGCTGAGTAGCACTAACCATTAAAAGTAAAATCTGAGTTGCCTTTCAATATTTAGGACACTGAATCACCATTTAAAATGTATGCCCACCATCCCTGGAGCAAATTAACAGCAACACCCCCTTTTTTGTTTCTCCTCCCGTTTCTCTCTCTTTGAATTTTCTTCTCTGCTTGTGAGCCCTCAAAGGATTTTATAATTCCTCTTCCAACAGTACCACATCGCTCGTCTTCATCCCCTTAAATCACATCTCTCTCTTCCCCTAAAGACACTTGTGGAAGTGAGGAACATCGCGCATATCTGCTGCTGTGATTAAACAAAAAAAAATTTGGCTACCTTCTTTCGCTTGCTTCTGAAAATTATCTGCTCTGATTTCAATAATAGAAGAAAGAGAGAGGCAGAGAAATCCTTTGGGTACCAGGTTCCCCATCCTCAAATTTCTAAATTTAAACTACAATCCCAATCATTCTGCCATCCTCTCCCTCCCGCAGGCTTAAAACACTGCGCACACACACATATGCACACACTTTCAAACCCGTCCTACGCCTGGAATCCCCCCCGCCTGCTGTTTCATGTCTCCAAAATCCTCCCCCTCCCTCCCTGGTTCTTCATGCCAGCGCTGCAGAGATGAGCCAGTGTTTCTGCGTTTGATCTTTTTTTTCTGCAGCCAAGTTCTTTTTTGGGAGAAAAAGCTTCTGCTGCTGCTGTGAGATCCAGGGACAAGCTTTTAGTCACCAAAGACGACAACAAAGTGTTTGTTTGTGTGCGTGCGTGCATGTGCGAGGAATGAAGATGGAGCTACAGCAATACATAAAGAGAATTATTAGGATGGAGAAAGGAGAGAGGAAGAGGTTACATAACTCCTTATAGCTGGAAGAAAGGAGTGCAGCAGCAGAGGAGGGTTTTAAAATTCAGAGTGGAACGAGTGGGAATAATAAATGTGAGTGACAGACAGTTAGCAGGAGAGCTGCAGGATGAGGAGAGCGTCAAAGATATGGAAAGACATTGTCCCTCAGTGAGTCACCTGGTAAAAGAGGCAAAACAAGACTGTACAGCAGTTTGTTGCTGACCAGATACAACCATGTATCCTCATATGTGGTGATTTTAAAAACACATATTCACATAAAGATTACAGTGTTAACTGTAATATGTGTCTGTCTTTTTATGTGCTCGAGGATATAGTTTCTAACTGAATGGAAGGAAATCCAGATGTAACTTAAGAACAAACTACAGTAGATCTGCAAGACATTCCCACAGGTTTAAGGTTTACAATGTATGAACAAATCCTCTCAGCTGTTTCTACATTCTGGTGGAACATTTAAAGGCCCAGCCTGAACAGCTCATTTATTTATTTTATTTTATTTTATTTTTAATCTGAAAATTGTAGAGGGCAGACAGCCATCAGGAGAATCATCCCTGTATTTGAGGATACGTCCTTGTTTGCACGGACAAAAGAAGCACTCAGATCTTTAAATCAAGTTTCAAAACTGTTACTTAGTAACTAGTTACTGTAGTTAAGTTTTTTTAAAAAAGGTGCTGAAAAAGGCAGCAAAGAAAGAATGACAGAACTAAAGTTTAGCAGAGAGGAAAGAAACAGGACTTTAGGCAAGACGTCAGGAATCCTTTCCCTAGTTTAATGACAGAAATTTCACCCTGCAGCTATCTGGCTCTGACACGTTTTCTCTTTATCACTGTGACAGTGACTGCACCAAGCAGCAGCTCAGAAATCCCTGCCCTCTTTTTCTCACGCTCCCTCTGTCTCTCACTTGCTTTCTCCGGTAATTGACGGTGATTGGCCCTTTGTGAAGAGCCAGAGCCGAGCGCTTCGAGTCCGTGATGAGCTCTTCTCACCTCGATCCTCTCTAATACCTTCCTCATTTTCTTTGTCTCTCTCTGCTGCCAGTCTCTAATGGCAGCGCAGTTGCTTTTTCAGGACTCTTTTGTGAAAAATGGCACCCTTAACTGTCACTGGATTTGTGGCGATTTAGCGTCTGCTGGTTTATACGATGCAGGGCTGCCATTCCTTTCATCAAGCCCCATCAAGGGCTGCTCCTCATTGGGCTGGTTGATTGTCAGGTTTCCATCCTGATCCATTGGGGTCATGGAGGAAAAACGTGCAAGCATCCATTTCAGAGTTAACCACAGATCAAGAGCTCTGAAAGATGGATTTGCAGTTTACAATTCAGGAAGCATGGCGAATGATATGTGAGTGGGGAGATAAATGGTTGCTGCTTTTCTAGGGTTTAAAGTTTATATGGTTTTGAAGTGAGGAAGATGGCATTGAATTAGATATTACTCCTGCTTTTTCTATTTCTGAAATCAAGACCATCAGATCATTTTTCTACAATTGGATCCAGTGGAAAAAATAAACAGAATTATGAACAAAAGAAGCGGCAGAGAAAGAAAGTGGAGGAACAGAGGAGGGGGGTTTGCTTTAAAAACAAAGTAATGAAATGATAAATGGGAAGAATAAATTGCCAAATGCAAGATGTATAACAACATTTTCCATAGAGGAGAGCGAAGAGCGTCTGGAGGTATGATTAGATATGAGGATGAGGAAGGAATGGAGGAGAAAAGATAAATGAGGAAGAGATTGTTTTAGAGGTAATGGTGGAGTGAAGTGGTGTTTTATTAAATGAGAAAAGTAAGTGATGGAGGGAGCGTTCGGGTGGAGGGGGGTGTGAGTGGATAACATGAACCGGAGCGCTTCAAAGTGTGTGTGTATGGACGTCTGTGTGTCCTAAAACAGCGTATAATTGAATCTCTCATGGACGCAGTGGGCGGGCATGCAGCACAAGATTCATGGGTCGGCTAACTCAGTGTGACAGATGCACACACATGCATCCACACACACACACATACAAAAAGAGACAACTGCGTATAGGAAACATGCATGTATTCAGAAAGACATATCTTAAATTTAAACGTCATATTTAGCACACACGGAGAGCACCGTGCATTATTTTTGTTGCTCTGAGTTTTCTGTGTAAAGAGGAAATAAGCAAACAGAGCAGCAGAGGGGAAACTCCCCACTGAGCGTGGAGAAACAGAAAATGGGTTAGAGAAGAAATCCCCAGCGGGACTGAATAATTAGCAGAGGAGAGTGACTGAGAGACGGCTGCACAGAAAGATGGAGGCAGTGAGTGAGAAGAGAGAGAGGGAAAGTCAGGGATGTGAGAAATGGGGTCAGATCACACAAAACGAGAAATGATGGAGATATGAAACAGAGGAAGTGAGGACAAGAGAGTTGTATTAACCCTGAGAGAAATGTCTGAGTCTGTCAGTCTGGGGAACTGCTAATTGAGATTCTGGGATTTCTGGGGAATCCTCACTAAAATCTTCTCCCAGGTTTGTGTGTGCTTGTGTGATGTGTGGTGAAACAAAGCTGCCTTCTCCAGAACCTCATTAACACAAACACAAAACTGTCACAGCTAAATACACAAGTGCAAAATTGACATTTTTAGCATCACTGTGTGCTCTAATTTGTTGATGGGGGCTTGTATATCTGATTAAACCACTTGATGAAACATCAGCAAAATTCATAATTCCAGTTATTTTACTACCAAAGAAAGATTCAATCTCAGACATGCTTATGTTTAGCAGGTATAATTTTTACCATGTTTAAGCTGTTAGCTTGCTAATTAGCTGTTTGCTAATTAGCATTAAACACAAATAGGAATGTCACTGGGCAGATGTTAGATGAAATATCACAGGCTCACTAATGTCTGTAGGATTCATCCTCTGGGGATGACAAATGTCTGAACTAAATTTCATGCCAATCAATCCGAAAGCTGTTGAGATATTTCCGACTGAATCCTTATGGTGTACTGACCAACACTGCCATCCTTACGGCTAAGGCGTGAGCATGGCTAAGCATTCCAGGTTCCTATTCAGTTAGTCGGAGCCACTCAGATGGGACTCAGATCCATACATCCAAGTTTCACTAAAGTAAAACCTAATCACCAAACTACATAATGCATAATGGCATTGTAAAATGAGACTATGGTAAAACACTGATGTAATAATCCTGTGTTTATCTTGCACTTCTATGTGAGTCATAGAGGCAGTTTCACGACTGAAGTCAGAGTCCCTGAAACATTTTGAAGTCTTATTAAGTGTCCACCCCCACACAGCTGTTGTAACAGTTTCTGCTATTTCATTAAATTTATTCTTTAAACCCAATGCAGAACTTCAGGTAAAAAGCTCAAACTGATGCATTAATATTTGTCCTGGTTCCAGTCTGATGTGGCACACTGCCCTCTCAATAAACCAGCTGGGAACTGCACTAAAATCTGAGATAAGTGCTTTTTCAGACGTTGCCAAGCTCTTTCTTCTCAGCCTTCATGGTAAAAATGTCCTTTCCACTGATTTGTCTTGGGTGACAGAAAAGAGAACAAATCCAAACTTTTGTTCCCACTTCTGTTTTCTTTCAAAATTCAGGGCCTCAAATGGGCCGAGACAAGTCTTGGAGAGACTCTGGAACTTCCTGATTAGAGTCAATGGGACCAATCGTCAGCATTTCAACCACTAAAACTCGTCCAAGTGATGCTGAGTCTTCCAAAATCTTCCCATGAGCCAGTTAGAGAGGCTCCGTGATGAATTGAAGAAACATTAGGAGAAAGGTTGACAGCCAACTCGAGCCCAGAACCTGATTAGTCAAACAGGCATCATGAAAGGAGTTGGTGAGTCATCAAAGAAGCACTCCTGGACAACTGGAACGAGTTTCTGTGCTGACAGGTGCTAATCTGTGAGCAAGGTCCCACTCATTGCTTAACTATTTTAGAACATTCACTCCAAAATAGGGCTGGGAATTGATTGCCTTTTTTCAATACCGATGCCAATATGAAACTGTAGATTCAAGACCAATACAAAAACAATACTTTTTTGACAAGTTGAAAAGCAGAAATATATTTTTGTACAAATTCCTTCTTTTTAATAAATAACCTTGCCAAAATGCAATAGTTTAAAATAGGTAAAAGTCATATTAGAGGAAAAGGCTGTGCAGAGTTAAGTCTCTACTGATTTTTAATGTGTCCAATTTCAACTGCAAATGTAAAATCACTATTGCATGTATGAAAAAACTGCCTTTTGTGGTTCTAGAGGGAGACTCAAGTGACCAGTGTCCCTTGGGTCTGAAGACTACAGGTTTGAAAACTGACATGTAGTTCAGTAGTTTGCAGCAAGACCTACTTTAGATTTTAATGACTCAGTAAAACTGAAATCCACCTGAGATTAATCCTTTGCCAGTGAGAAGTGAGACTGAAATAACCCCCACATTTCCTGTCTGTATCACAACTACGCCTACCAAAAAAAGGCAAAAATGCAAAAAACTAATCTTCTCTCTAAGATTAGATTCTTGCTGACAGGCTTTGGACTAAATGCAGTCGAGAAAGAGAACTTGTGCATGGAAAGTAAATGCCTCTGATAACTTCAACCAGGTTAGCAGCAGAAAAAATACAGAATTTTGAAAAACCTCTTCAACATTTCTGAACTGAGCAGTAAGTTTGAGGTCTGAGTTAAATAGTGCTCCTGAGGAACAGATCGGACAGGTTATCACAGATCACACAGAGGGAGTTGGGAAGGCCAGATAACATCATCTCAAATTTAATGTCATGGTTACTGCAAATTGTTGGACCGACACAATTCCATCAGTACCAATATCCAGTCCTACTCCCAACACATAAAAATCAACACTTCGTGGGTCTTGACTGATGTTAGTGATACACATAAAATCACATTAGAGGATAAGGCTCATGGGTAATCTTACAACATAATGATACAGATTATTTCTTTTGTATTAACTTGGCCCATATGTCTTTTACCTGCACACACAGCCTCCTGCCAAAGTGATAAAAAGAGCGAGAAGGTCTCATCCAATATTAACTCAAACTGGTTTAAACCAGAGCGCCACGAGGCCAGAGGGAAATTGAGAGGATAACAGGGAGGAAAGAGGGCTAAATGACACTGAGACAACAAGGAAGAGAATGATGGGGGGGAAGTGATGGAACAGAAGAGCAGAGATACGACAGAGCCAGACATCATTGGACCAAACCAAGCGAGCCAAGTGTGTGCGTGTGTGTGTTTGAGTGTGTGTCAAGAGGTGGCGTGGTGAGTTCAGGGGCAGTTCAGCTCTACCCTGGAGTGCAGAAGCAGTGCCTTTAAACTAAGTTAAAAGAAAAAAAAAGAAAAAAAATTAGATCAGAACAAAGTCCACAGAGACACAGGGGGGACGAGGGGAGGAGAGAGAAGAGGAATAACTAATGACCGGACGGTAAATATGTCTCTCATCTGTGAGCTCTTCCATTAATAAAACATTAGACTGTCTCTACAGAATGTTACTTTTCATCTATAATTATATCTCTGCTCCCCACACTCCATACATCTACAGATGGAAGTTCTTTATTTATGAAGCAATTACTTTCCCTCTACTCTGCTAAAATCATCCCTTTTCTCTCCACAGACTTGAATGGGCATCATGTTCAGGAGTTGGGAGGAGGAAGAAAAAGGAGGAATAATGATCAGAAATACAAAGGTTGGAAGGTGAGACTGCATATACAATTTGAGCACGGAGCAAGCATATTTCAGCCTGCACTGCAAACAAAGACGGTAAATACAGGTATTATCTGTTATCTGCTGCTCTAATCACTGCTTTGTCTCAGGATCCACAGACAGAGTGAGAGTTGATTGCAGAGCTGAAAGGTGAAGCGTTTTCCCACAATTACAGAACGAGACTAAGATGAGTCCACAGCCATGTGAGCAATTTCGTGAGGCTTGCAAAGAAAAACAAATATAAAGTGGCTAAAAGGGGGTCCCACAGCTGGGTAAAAATTCAGTGGATCACATATGATACTACGATTCAGCTTAAATCGAATGTGAATGTTGCACGAAAGTTTATGGCAATCCATCCAACATTTGTCCTGACGTTTCACTCTAAACCAAAAATATCAACTTCATGGTGGCACTGGAGGAAAGGTCAGAAGATAACCAAAGTCTGAGGGGTACATCCTCCTGGAACCACAAATACAGAGCCAATGCATCACATAAATGTTAAGCTATTTCACTATTTAACTGAAAATGTCAGCCTGGTTGTGGCACTAGAGGCCTGATCTTCTTGACCAACAATGTCTACATTTTAAAGGGAATTTTATCCAGTAGCAAGCTCTTCTATGTCCTCTGTTACCTTTGTCTGGCTAAGTTATACTGACAGTTAACTAAAGTGTACCAATTGAACATTCTACAATACACAGATGATGAACAAGTTGTTCTTATGTTTGGGTTAATGCTTCTGGAAAGAGTTCATATTAATAGCCTTCGTGTGTTCTGTGAAGAGGAGCATGTTAACACAAAGTCACAGGTTTTGCTGATTAATGCATTAATTAGTAGAATTAATGAGCACGTTAGCATAACTGGTTATGTTTAATAAATGATGGTGATTCTGTGAGGACATCAGTCAGCTGCAGAGTGTGAAAACAGCTGAGAGTCATTAAACTTCCATAAAGATGTCTTGTCTCTGTGTGACAGAGGGAATAATGACACTGAGCCAGTGAGTGGAGCAAACACACACTGACACACACATTCCCACACATATACACACACATTCCCACACCTGCCTCCATACATGCATCAGTGTAAAGCCACGCAGCGTGACCAGGAAAAGGCAAGGTAAGGAATTTCAAAAGGCCAACAGGAAAATGTTTCCACTCAAATTACAAACGTGGCAGGAATGACGAACAATGGAGTGAAAATGAGAGGAGTTAGGAGGAAAAAAAATCAGTCAGGAGGAGCAAAACGCTGACCTTCAAAACCAAACGAACAGGAATGTGTAACAAAGCACCTTCCGCCATAAGGCATCATTTGTGTTTATGCTTTGGGTTTTCACACACTGATTCAACTGACACTGCAGAACTGTCGCAGTGGAACAATTCCCATGTTACCAAACGCACGTTCAAATCTATAAATAAACTACATCTACTGGGTATTTATGATGAAACAGATGAAGAAAATAAGGTAAAATAGCATCTGGGAAACAAAAACAATCTGAGTCTTATGATTAATGAAATCATGATGAAGTTAAACATGAGGTGACTGAGTGAACTGGGAGATGATAGATGATGAAAACTGATTTTCAAGAAGCTTAGTAAAAATGAGTAATGGTTAGTATATTGTACGATGATTCATTTGTTTGTTTTATTATTCCAAACAGTCCACACAATAGAATGCAGCCATTATTAATGGTGACGCCCACAACAATGAATACATTTCTTTGAGTCTCACAAGCACTCTGACATGGCACGACGCTTCATGTTGTCAGAATCTGAGCTGCTATGTCCAATTAAAATGACAAATTTAGGAGTCTTTAAGAGCCATAAAATCAAATGATTTTCATGACATTCATGTGTGCAGGGAGTAAGCCACCTGAGCCAGAGAAGGGCTTTTAATGCACCAGCTCTAAGGGCCCAAAACGTTCTGCTGCATACAAAAGATTAACACAGGGAAATAAAAAACAAACCCAAAGATTTTCAGTTTGTGTGGTTCACACAGGCCCTTGTGGTTCCATTGCCTAACCTCTACCAAACAGATGAGTGCGTCTGTAGGTGGGAAGCCTGTGAGGGATCATATCCTTGTTGCTACAGTTGTGACTCCAGCTGGTTGGAAGAAGTCAGCAAATATGTATAAAATGATATAAAATACAAGCAGTGTGCTGTAGCTGTGAGCCACACTATGCATTACATTAGAAACAAATCCATCTGCTCAAAAGTGTCACCAAACTGCCCTCTATCATATATCACTGCTGTAATGTTATCTGAATATCCTGACAGATCAGGAGGGCACAAATCAGCCTCAGGCAGGTGATTTGTCTTCACTGTCATTTCAGCCATCAAACAAAGACACTCTCCTCTCCAGCCTGCAGCAGTGCACACACACACACTCCCTGTGTAAACTCAGACCTGTGTGTTTAACCTCACCCGTTTCTGGAAACACACGAACACACATGTGTGTGTCATGGTCATGTGTGTCCTGTGGAAGCAAACACACTTCCACTGTGTTCGAGTGTGTTCTCACGTAGTGGATGACCTGCTGGAAGGACTTGAAACACTCTCATGTCACAGTGGAAGGCAGCAGCAGATAAATGTTTGGAGGAAGATATAAACTGAGGCCTGAGGTCTGTGTGTGTGTGTCTGTGTGTGTGTAGACATACTGCTGAAGTATCTTCAGTTTTCCGTCTTCTGTCTGTTTTTGAGGACCTGAGCTTTTTTATTTCTTTCCTTTGAGAAGATGAAAGCCGACAGGAAGAAGAAAACAGTATTTGACCTCGGTGTAGGCAGAACAGGACAAACTGCTGCTCAAGAGAAACACTGACCTCCTTTTCCTTCTGCACACATCATCTCTTCTAATTCTGAGGCAAAACTGCTCCTCTGGTCAAATCCACACATAAAAAACACATCATGAGGATTTCATCAAATAAATTCTGCATCAGCCTGACCTGCCTACAAATGTATATCATCTCATTTCTGTAATTCAGAATCAAGATGTGTTAAAGGCTGAAATTAATTTCATATTAAAAACATTACCTCAATGAGCATTAAATGATTCCGTTCTACCACAGCCTTTAATCAAGATGCCATCAGCTTTTTATTCCTTTCATTCCATTAATAAGAGAGTGAAAAATATAAAAACACTTTCAGTCAGAATAAAGAGGCCCAGGAAGGTAGTTTACAGCATGTAAAGAAGAATCCAATAGGAAGATGAAAATGATTTTGTATGGTTGACAGACCAGCAGTGACACGTCACATCTCCTAAAATGTATTTTTTGTTCACGTAGAGGAAAAGTTTAAGTGGCTCTGACAAATGATTCATCATCCCATTATTAAACTCTGAGAGTCACGGATTCTATTTTTTCATAAGCGTGAATTCAGCCCAGAGAGGAGTTTAGAAAGAGCTTGTCAATGATCTGTCTGTGAAGGGCAGACACTTTTGTGTGTGCAAGTGTGCGTTTGTGTGTAGGATTTAGCCTCTGTCCCTACACACCCCTGGCTTCACAGAGTCTCTTTTCACCTCAAAAGCTCTCCAGTTGGCACCACATAATCCCAACTGGCTTCTGTGGCTCACACGTGCACGCATGCACGCAAACACACACACACACACACAAACACACACACCATCTCTCTCTTTCTCTCTCTCTCTCTCTCTGTACCAGTGGTGTACCAGCACTACGATGCTCTTTTTGTCAGCTCAAATACCAAAACAATGGCTCAGTTGAGAACAGAGGTTTGGTGTATAAATTGTGGTCTAGTATGTGTGTGTGTGTGTGTGTGTGTGTGTCAGATCTGATCCCTTTAAACCCGCAGCTGTGTTAGATTTTTACAGTCCAGTTCATCACTTCCAACACTTCTCCTTGTTGCTAAAACCTTGTGTTGGACCCTCTGCACATGATCACCAGACCATGGTGATTCAACTCTGAGCACAATGACAAGTTGTAAAATCTGACAGTCACACAACTGCCCAGCTACCACTGCTACAAAGTTCCCTGTTAACTTATAGGAATACACAATCAGAAGGGGAGGAGACAAACACTGCCTCGAGAGTGACAGCTCAACAGGCTGTGGTAGAAAAATAAGATCACAAGATGTTTGCAGCTTGGCTATTTAAAAACCTGTTTGTCCATGCAGTTAATTAGACAGAACCAAGGCTTTACTACTTAAACTCTGCCAACAAAGACTGAAAATACAACAAACTTCATCACCTGGAATCTGAGAAAACAAAACATCTCAAGACACAAAATGTAGTAAAGTAGTTCAACGGTAGCTTATCTGGAGGCACTGTGTTTTCAGGTTGTTCGTCCTATTCTCATGCATGTGATACCTCAGTAAGACCTCAAGGGAATTTCTTAAAAAGATGAACTGATTAGATTTTGAAAGGTCACTGTGACCACACAAAGCACATTGTTGGCCATAACTCAAGAATGCATGGGCTAATTAACTGCAACTGGGCTGGTTGGTGGAGGCATACAACTGCAAGGTGGTAGTTCTAGTTTCTTATGATTTTATGGTTGATATTTAGGAGTATGGTGTTTTTGTGCAGCACTGTATTTTGTGTTCCTCTTTATCTGATTGCATTAGTGTGTAACAGCTCCACCAATCAGCACTTTGTCTTGCTAATTGAAGGAGCCAGTAAAAGCCTGTGCTCTGCTCTTTAACCTTTGGGATGAGAGTGTTCAGTTTCACTCTGCTGTCATCAACTGTTTGCTTCAAACCCAAAAAATCATTTTTAGCATTGGCAGTAAATGTTCTTGCACAAAGCTGTGAGTGAAATGATGGACAGAGTAAACAACAAACTAGAGGCAAAAGTAGAAAAATAAATGATTAATTGTTGCTTGCAGGTAATTTTGGTTGTATACCATTCCAAAGTTAATGACACTGCTGCTATATGGTTAAAATAAAGTGAATATTTTATTGTAAGCACTGATAATAAATAAACAAAAGATGTTTTCACAGCCTCTCTCATACGCAGATCTTCTTTTTATGAAGACATTATGTTAAAATGTGTTGTAATCGCCCTTATAAAGTGCTCATTAATACCAAGATTCCAGTGATGTGCAGCTGCACAAATGTAATGCATCAAACCCTGAAACACATTACTGCCGCAAAGATAAAAACAAGCTGCTATTTTTTACAGCGCCTCCAACTGCTGAAATTAAAGCGGTCAAATGACTTGTACCAGAGTCTATCGAGAGACTTCAGAGGGCATTAAAATGCAGCGAAGAGAAGGAGGAGGCTGTAAAAAGCCATGAGGTTTTATAGACGTCCATAAACAGGCAGGACAGGGGGCGATGCAGGAGAGAGAGCAGGTCTCTCCTGGTCAGAGCTGTTTCTCTCACCCCTTCATTCCTTTTTAAACATAAAACCTGGTCCCGAGTCACTGCACATGCATCAGGGAGGGGGAGGATTTACAGGTGGAGGCTCGG
Source organism: Lates japonicus (assembly GCA_033238685.1). Classification (NCBI taxonomy): domain Eukaryota; kingdom Metazoa; phylum Chordata; class Actinopteri; family Centropomidae; genus Lates; species Lates japonicus. The sequence goes on from BRZM01000106.1 coordinate 592,015, forward strand.
CTCATGACATCTCAGAGTATATTGTCTAACTGCAGGAGGAGGAGGAATGCTACTGTTGAACAAAACAACACATTTCATTTTGTCACTCCATGCTATTTGCTTCATAACTTCAAAGTTTAATTCCAGTTTCATTTTCAACAAGCTGTCCTTTATATCCTACAGATACACACACATGGTGGGTATTTCCAACTATTTTATTTTATTAGCTTTTTTAACTGAACACATTTAAATTTGACTTCTCATTGTCCAACAAAATAAACATAATCTTATTTCTGACACTGTCTGGAAACAGCAACAGCTTTAGCTTAATTGAATCAATTAATGGAAGATTAACTACTAATTAATTTACTGTGATAATGATGTAATCTGGTGCCAATTGATGGAAGATCCTCCTGTCTACAATGGGCAATATAAACTGCCAGTAAAATATACTGAGCAAACCCCATCTGCTGATGAAGATCATGTGATATAATCAAAAGTTCCAGAACAGCTGGTGGATGGACCTTGTGATGGGAAATGTTTCCAAGGTCAAGAATGAATGTTGAGCTTCAGACCAGAGTTTCATCCTACTGTGGGGTTAATATCTCAGTTTGTGGGAAATTTGTTGTCGGCTACATAAGGAAGGAAGGAAAGGAGGAGAGAAAACAAGCACGAAATAAAGGAAATAAAGAAAATAAAGAAAACATATTAAATTTTTCCCATTACAATTTGCTTTCCTGTGGCAAACAGGTTTCATCTTTAGTTTTGTTTCCAGATAAGAATCAGTGAGGCCTGTTTTTGTTGTGTGGGTGTGTACGTGCTGTTGTGTGCTTATTCTTTTATTGCTGACAAGTAAATCCTCCTCGGCTCGGGAGGAGAAGCCTCTCGACTCAGCGCAGTGATTCCAAGGCCAATTAGGCAGCCAGTAAAATAAAAGCTTTATTGACAACAGCCTCTCCCTGACGGTGCGCCTCGCTGAGCCTCGTGCAGCTCTCCACTCTATGACCTGAACCTCTGAGATGTATTCCCAGAGCTGCAAACTGCAGTTTAACAGACTGTCCAGGTGGGTGACCGCCATGCAGCGTCAAAGAATTACAGTGCTGCATCCTCGCGGTCTCCCAGGATCCTCTGCTCCTGTTTTATTCATCACGGTTTGCCATGTTTATTTGAATCACCTTCTCCCTTCACTGAACGACTCGGCCACTTCACCCTATTCATCAATTTAACACAGGCGCTGTGTGGACCTCCGTAATTGACTTTCAAAACAGGGACAATAAATCTCACCTCCTCCACAAACAATAACACTTCAGAGATTAAAGACATTAGCATGCAGCAGGAGGAAAAAATATTTTTTTTTAAAGTAGGACAAGAAAAAAGAAAGAAAGAAAAGAGAAAGAACAGGGGGAAAAATGAAAAGATATATCACTGAATCATTTTTTTTATTTTTTTCATTGTTGCAGATTTTTTGTGAATCTCATCTCAAGTGAAAAATGAACTTCACAGTACATATTTTAGATATTGTACCCACTCACTGTGTTGCCTGCAGAGCCTCCACAGACTGCTAGTAGAATGAATCATTACATGAGTATGAACAAGTAATAGATTATACTGTGTTCTTGGTTTTTTTCTCCAAACTCGTGTCCTATCTGTGGTTTCTCCACATGGGTGAGTGTTAAAGGTTTGCATCATAAACTATGAGAGGCTGATGCTTCTCTGTCAATGGGGTGCTAGAATTTAAATGAGTAAGCACAGCAGCTTAATACCATTCTGATATATTCATCTCTCCCTGTTTTACAAGGCTGCTTTATTTGTTTATCTAGAGTGTATCACATTTTCATTGCCAGTGCATACTGTTCGTGTGTCCGACACAGCTCTTTAATTGACAGACTAAATTGCCGAGTCCCTGCGTCGCAGCAGAGATGCTCATTACGACAGCCTAATTGGCATGCAGCCCTGCATCAGGCCTCATGGAGTCGCAGGGAGGGAGGCCGACCGACGCACTGCACCGCAAAGTACTGCAGTGCTGACTTTAAAACTGGAAGTGGGACATCAGGGTGCTTATGTGAATGTGTGTGTGTCTGTTACTGAGTCCTAAAGATATCTCTTTTACTTAAATCAAGAGTGAGAGAGATGGATTCAATCTGTTTCCAGTAAAACATCAACTTGTTTTAACAACATTGTAGAAATGAGTCACTTTCTTGAACTCAGTGCTGTGATCAGAGGCCAGAATCCAAAAAAGTATGTAAGAAAATGAAGATTTGTGAATATGAAAACAGACTAAATGACTTGCTCAGGTGGAGGACTGGAGGAAAGAAGGAAATCAAAGACAGACAGGAAGAGAGAAGGAGCCAGAAGATGTTCTGCCAGTTCACAAATCAACATTTCCACATGTGTGACACACATATCATCCACAGCAGAGAATGAAACACTGAGGAACACACACACAAAGAAGGCCAGTAAAAAGAAGAACACATAAATAACTGTGACAGGGACTCATCCCACTCAGTTTCACAGTGACACGACTGCGAACCACCACATACACAATAGTGGAACGTGGTGCTGTTTCATATACGGATATGAATGGGACTATGACACCTTCAAATAACAAAACTCTTTTACTTCCTACAGAATATACACAATATGTCTTTCATTTCACATCCACATGAGTGGGATGGCTGTAAGGTCACATTGACCTTTAACCTTTAACCGCCAAAATCTAATCAGTTCATCCTTGAGTCCAAGTGAACATCTGTGCCAAATTTGAGGAAATTCCCCCAAAGTGATCCTGACCTCACTTTCATGAGAGTGGTACAGACGGACAACCCAGCTGTCACTGGAGCAGAGGCATAAAACAACAAACGTCAAAGGTCTTGGTCCAATTTCAAACTGCTTCTTGACACATCAAATGAGTTCTGAACACACTTATAAACAACATGCCTGGGTATGACTGGCTCCAGGTAGGAAAACTTTTTGGCAGTGCTTGAAAATAGCCATGTACTGAAAGGCAGCACTGAATGTCTGATCAGATTCATAGTCTTGTTTTATTTATTGTTTGAACAGTTTCCCTCCCTCCTCTTGTCTGTCTTCATCTTCACACTGAGACATAAAGACATGTGTCCCTTACATGGCTGAGCCTCTGCATCTCAGTGCCTCCTCTCTTCACTCTACAGCACTTATATTCTCACACACACACACAAACATCTGCATCGAAGGCCATTAGAGTCAAAACAAAGAGCTAAGAGTCAAGCTAAATATAACCATACAAATGAGCCTGTTAAGCCTGGTTAGTCTGTGAGGACAATGCTGCGATCATTGATCCCCTGAACTCAATGCACTATAGCGAGCACAGAGCTGATCACAGGCTGCCAACGCTAACACACACCTCGTTGAACGCACACTTCCAGAGTCGTCATTTCACAGCCACTCTGCGAGCATGGCAATTACTGCTCTATCTGTTTTTCTGCTGTGTCTCTCTCTCTCTCATTGTGTTTGACGTCCCAGTCATTATCCAGTGCAGCAGCGTTTCATCACCCTCTCGATCACATTGATCGGCTGACCCGCTCAGCGGTGACGCACCTCTGAAGACACGGGGAAGACACTCAAACTGCCTGGTGCTCAATTAAAAGCTGTGATTGCTATTGACCACCTGTTTGATATGTATGTGTGTGTGAGGTGAAAGACACACAATAGAGAATGACAATCAGAAGGTAACGAGGTGCTCTTTGTCCGGCCTCATGTATGGGAATGACCAGAATGACACCATAATTCAATTTATCTTCATATTTCATACAGACGCTAAATACTCAACACTAGTATTTATTAAACTGCATACATTTTCCATCATTACATATGTGTTGTAGGTTAAACGACTCCTTCCTTTAATTTGAAATGTGTGAGACATGTTGAGTTTCATACACAGTAGCTTAACAGCAATCAAAAGAACAGCAAAGTAGAAGTAACTGGAGCTAAACTGTGAGTATGACATGACTGATGAAATTACTGCTGTGGAAAAGCACTTCAATCCAAGGTTAGCATTTTAGTACCGCCATTTGTACAGGTGACACTAAATCATATGTATTGGCATTACCAACAACTAATTCAGGCTCCTTACGTACACAGAACTGAAGTGGTTAAAAAGATCTAAGATTCTGGATTTCAGTGATAAACTGAAACTTTCCTGAAATTTTATAGATTCTGTTCAACCCAGTAACAACCCACACAGCTCATTATTTTTCAGTCTTGCCACCACTGGTCTTTCCACCAGCACATACTGACTGAAAACCAGATGTGTGTGTGTGTGTGTGGTCTTGTATGTCTATCTGTGTGAGGACCTATTTGAGTTTTCAACCTTCAGAGCAAAGATATTTTTCCTGTCCTCACAGGGTTTAGACTTTGTTTGCGTGTTACTGTTGGTGGAGAAGGTGATGATGGTGGTCATACAGAGAACCTTTAAAGTGAATTTGGGTCTTTCACTGAAACAGAGAACGTTGTGTCACATTTGCTTTACTTGACCAAACTCTTCCAATCAAAGCCTCAGGGCAGAAAGAACCGATGGCGTGTCGTCTTCTGGTTTACATCTAATTGCATCCCTCATTTACATGAAAGAGAAAAAGAGTTTAGTGAGCTACAGGGATCATATGCAGATAAAAGACGTGATCTGCCTTATCACAGCAGAGCAGAGCTCGGCACGCGATTAGGCTGATTACCTCAACACTTCTCCTATATACCTGTAGGTACATAGTGACGAGGAGCACATTGGGGATTCATTAGCTTACTGTCATAATTAATGCCGTATGGAGCCGGCAAACAGCTCTCCTCAGGGAAGGGTAAGGCATCAGGTTGGGAAATGTAGGAGGGCGTTCACAATCACACAGTGTCAGATAGTGTTACACATTGATTAGTGCTATGAGCCCTGTTAGGGCTATTAGGTATCACACCTGATTTAATCAGCTTGGCTACTGGGAGGGAGCTGAACTGTTCAGGACAACAAGTGGAAGAAGAGGAAAGGAAAGACAGCAAGAGAAGTAGAGGAGGAAAGGATGAGGAAACAAGGCCACGGGAAAATGTTGCTTGTTGCTGAACTCTGGCTGAGAGCCATGTTATCTTTCAACTCTGTCCTCTACTAACTTAATATAATTCCAAATGAGGGCAGGAAGTAGGGTTGGACAGTCTTTTGAATTGTCAGATAGATGTTCCATTACTGCTCATCTCTGAGTCCGAGCAGGTACAGATACTGGAAGCAGCGTACTACAGAAAACAAAGCCTAGAAATCACTCAAGCAACAAGCACAAAATTCACTGAAGGGCTTGATAAATGAAAAGAGCTAATTACACAGCAAGCTTCTTCTGTGTGTGACGCTGTGCCATAAAGTACGCGTTTCTTGCAGGAAATCATACCCACTTTTCCCACGTTACATAGTGTAACAACAGGCACTCTGGCTGCAGAGTGGTGATAAAAGAGGCACCATCCTCTCTACTGCAAGTCATAGTACCATCACAATGATTTTTTGAGGTGAAATAGTTACGTAATGTTGCTTTAAGCAGTTTTCCAGTCCTTGCTGCTTCACAGCATGCTGCATGGCCAAATGCACATTCACTGAATCAGTGCATATCTGACTTTATCTGAACTGACCAGTGATCCTGGTTCCTAGGAAAATGTAAAACCCTCAGCAGTGTTGTTCCAAACAAACTACTAAAACGGGGCAGGGCGGGCCTGAGTGTCAGTAGTGATGGAGGCTGCAGATCAGTTAGCTTCCCTCTGTACAGGCCTCCCTGCGCTGCTGCTGCTGCTGCTGCTGCTAAACCACTACTGCTACTGGTGATTTGTGACTGCAGGAATGTGGCATGTCAGGCTGCCAGTGCACCAGCCAATCAATTATTCAGGACAAATACAGCCTTGTGTGGCTGCAGGATGCAGGATGGATGGATGGATGGATGGATGGAGGAGAGGAGGGAGGGACAAGAGGCTCAGCTAGCAGACATACTATAACTAAGAGCATCAGCACTGCAAGCAGGGACAGATGGAAATGAGAAAGATATTTACTCAAGCCCTGAGCGGTATGGATGTTATTTATATAAAAGACTGAACCCACTCCCATAAAAGAGACGGGCAGCCAGACAATTAAAGAGAGCAGAGAGGCGGCAGAGGAAGGAGAGAAGAGAACATTGCTCTGCGTCTGACCTATTTAGCAAATGAAGAGCCATAAACACAGCAGATCTGAACGCACTCTGCAGCAGACAGCCAGGGCTAAAACAGAGCTAACCACCCCAACCCTGTAAAAACGCTAATCAAAGTCTGCAGGGTTCAGAATAGCTTTTTAAGTGGGGCAGCCTGTTTCGCAATGCTTTTTACATTTCGTCCTCGTTGCCGTCTGTTTGTGCCAAGTCTTAAATAAATCATCAAAAAATCCAGCTGCACAGAACTGATACACACAGCTTGCACACTACTGTACAGTATGTACTTAGTCTCCTAACTAGATTTAAAAGCAGGAGATGTTGTAAGAGATAATAAATATGAACATTGATTCAGTCCTGAGGATCACATTTGGAGTCAATAGTGAGCCACAAATGTCTGAATGTTTCTGAGAACTGCAGAGTCAATGAGAAATGTGGTCATTGATCTACTGCTCCCAGAGTTCATGCAGTTCATGGATTACAGGGGGAGGATGTGGCTTCATCATAAATACACAGGAGTCCAAATACACCTAATGACTTCTGTGCCATAAAAAGTCTGACTTTGGCAAAGGGTTTGGTGACAAAGGGATAAATCTGGTTTATTAACGAATGGATTTTGGATTCTCATAATTGTTTCTATCAGTTATGAGTTGCTGGGATCTCAGAATGCAGCAACATTGCCAGAAACAGTCTGACTGATGAAGAAACACATGCAGGTGGGAAACACTCTGTGTTAGCCAAATTATTCGGAAGAGAAAAAGTTTCCAGATATCAAATATAAACTTGATGATTGTTATTATGACCCATAGATATGATGGCCAAAATTGTTGTGTTAATCAGAGTTTTCCTAAAGGTCAAACTTGGCCAAAGCCCCAAAGGAATCCTCATTGGGAATCCTGCTCACGCTAACACTGGCAGTTTTGTCTGAATCTGGATCTGCTTTTCTAAATATTTTGTAATATGAACCCCTTTGCTGAACCTGGCTGCAAACCAAGAAACCACACTTCCAGTACAGCTGTAATCCAGACTGTGCAGAGAGAACACTCATATGAACCCATCATTACAACATCAGCGGTTACAGTCTAAGTAAGAAAAGGAAAAAGACACAAACCCACTGAAGACTGAGTTAGCAGGTTATCAGACTCAGCAGCCTGCAGACAGACGTGTACACTATGCGCCACTATCGACAGCACTCAGTGTTTATGGACTGTATACAAGAGGTAAATGTAATTACAGGATCTGTTCACCCAAATAACTTGCCTCTGGTGGTGTCCTCAGATTGTTTTGGTTGTATTTGTCCTCTGAGCGTCTTAGATATTTCAAACCACCTCCATTGTATTTACTGGAGGAAGAGATTTCCAAGGCCTGTATCTTAAAACTGGGACAAATAAAACCAAAGCTATCTGTGGAGAAAACTGGAGGAAAGTGAGGGAGTACATTTGTTTGCTTAATCAACCATTTAACTGTTGAACTGTCGGAGCTGTAAACTACCTTTTATCTGCTTATGCTGTGCATTGCACTGTGGAATGACAGAGCCTGTCGGCGCCACATTCACATTAGGTATGGAGTTTGGTATCAGACTAAACAGGCATAGTAGTAAACTCGATGTTATCATATTTCACTGTGAATGCACAACAAGCAGCAGCTGGGGCTGTATACAGGCACCTGAAGCTTATTATACAAAAATGATTTGTAAGCTAACACACTGGTTACAAATAGTTGCAGCCTCATATCTCACAAATGACTGAAATCGGTTAGTCCTACAGGACTCCTGCTTGCTCATGCATTGGTGACAAGTGCAGCATTTGTTATGATTAGTCGAACATGTCAAAATTAATGGGAGACAAAATGATTTCATGCTGGAAATCAATGGGCACCAGGGCAATACCAAAGGCAACGACTTCAGGCCCATCACTTCCCTGAACCACCCTAACACACATAAAGCTTTAGTGTCAGTGTAATGGATTGAGATGTTTGTACATCTTCAAGTCAGTTTTGTAATGAGACAGAACCAGAAAAGAGCGACTTTTCAAGGAGTGTTCAGAATCTATAAATCATGTCTTTTGGGCAAACAACACCAACATGCTTGGTATCAACTGAAACCAGACACTCAATACCAATACCACCCACACTCACACACATAATACTGCCTGAGCAGAGCAGCACACACCAGTACTGGATACATACTACAGTCCAACATAGGGTCATACAGTCAAAACTGACACAATCTTACATACTTGTTTTCTTAATGTGGATTTCATGAAAAGCACAGTCCTGTTGATTAAAATCCAGCTGATAAGCCACCAAAAAGAGAACCCAAACAGCACTTACCTAAAGCAGCAGCTGCTCCAGGAGGCTGAGGTCCCACAGCAGTCTGTTGCCCCCCTGGGGTCGGTGGTACAGGCCTGGGCCAGGATTTAGCCGCAGGAGGGCCGACTCTCACCACCCCGACGTACTCCACAAAGGTCCCTGGAAAGTCTCCCTTCTCCTTGGTCCTCTCGTTGGTGCCATGCAGCCAGCCTTTGGGGCTCCGCTCATCCCCCTCCTGGTACTCCAGCCCGGCCGTTGCCATCAGCGAGGCCTTGGGGACGGTGAGCAGGTCGCCCGGCTGGAGGCTGATGTCATCGCCACGTTCCCGCTTGTACTCAAAGAGCGCCCGGTACTGGAAACTGTCAGATGCCATGGCAACAGGAGTTCATAGGGTGATTCAGAAACCAAAAATACAAATGTTGCCTGAGATTTCGTTGCGTTAAAAGTTACCGTCTTGAAAAATACCAAATGGAAACTCTGTTGGTTAAAAATCCCTGAGAGGAAGCTAAAATTTGACCCTAAACCTGGGAAACCTGTGATGCCGCCTGAGATTTGCTGTGTCGTGCTGACTTAGATGACACAGTGGAAATGATAAAATCTGATCCCTGAGGTGGAATTTGACACCTTTTATGTTCTACAACTTCCTAAAGAGCGGGTCCAACGGGTTTTTTAATCCAAAAACCTAAGTCCTCCAAGTGCAATAAAACTGAACACTTGGCTGGTCTTTGCTTTAGTCCTGCAGATTTTGGTTAAACGTCCATGCAGTTCTTCAAAAATCCACAGTATCAACCCAGACTTCAGTCACAGCTCTACAGTCTGAGGCCTGCAGGCTTTTGTGATCCAAATGAACAGACAGACTGACCTGCCACCACACTGTGCCTGCGATGGGGATAGAAAGAGGAAGGGGTGGAGCAGGAGGCTGGGTGGTCTGGAAACCGGAGGGTGGCAGAGTTTTGTAGGACGGGGTGACCTCCAGACGATGCCCCAAAGCTTCTGCAGGTTCTTCTGATGTTAATGAGAAAGTGTACAGAGCCTATACTGAGTCTACTGTCAAGTCAGACACCCTCACACACTGATCTACACACTCACACACATACACACACACCTGAGGAAATCCACTGCAGTGCAGAATTTGGCTTCTCATTCAGAGCGCCCCTGTGTGCACTCTTCTGTATGAAATCCTGCTGCTTCGCCTCTCTTGCCTCCGCAGCCTCCTGATGCTCCTGAAAACTTAAAATGAAGTTATAATGTTAACATCACACACTTTTACCAAGTTATTGGGTTTTAAAGTGAGAACATATTGATACAGCTCAAGCCTCGAGTATTTTTACCTGTCAGAGATTAATTTGGGGCAGAGCATCAGAGCATCAATATAAAAGAATAAAACTTAGGAAATATAAAAATAATGTAATTTTAATGCAGTGAAAACATCCCTCACTCCTTTTTTTTGGAGGCTGAAAGATAGATGCTGAGACTATCAGTTACAACAAGCGTGACTAGGCGAATATGAACTTCAGACAGACCGCGTGCCCGACTAAACTCGCCCTGCGCCAGTCTGCCCTCCTGTCTGCTGCCCGCAAACTCACCGCTAAAACTGCACGGCCGAGCTCTTCTCCTCCACCGACGCCTTGGTGCGTGAACTGTCCGCTTCGACACTACCTGAACCCCGCAGAGCGAGCCCAGACATCCGCGAAGCCCCGTCAGGATAAATAGATGGCGTGGCCGGTCCAGCAGACGGGCAGCCTGCTCGGTGCTGTAGTGAGCGGCAGTGCTGATGTCAGTAAACCCCTCCCCCCTCCTCCCCCTCCTCCTGCCGTCTGCAAATTATGCCAGCCAGCGGCGGAGACGGGACGGGTCGGTGTGGCGCACCGCCGCTGCAGCTGCAGCAAAACACCGCGTGTTAATGTGCTGTTACTTTCTGCTGCATTTGTAATTTCGCCTTTTAATCTGAACTGGTGTTATTGTGTTACAGAGGCACGGGGTTGGATGGGAGTATTAGATGCTGAGAAGCTGCAGAGAGGTGATGAATTATGTAACAACTGTGACCTGGAAAGGAGTCACTGCATCTGTCCCCGCACAGCAGGGTCGCATTTATGGAAAAATAAATAAAATACAGCAGAGGATGTGGAGGTGATACTCATGAGGTGGATGACAGGGGAACAGCGCAGTCGTGGTAGTTGTCTAGTGCGCACATGACGCAGCAGCAGACAGCGGCAGACTGCTGCGTCATCAGGTGCGCACATTTGTCAGTCTGGAGCTGCAGAGCGCACTCAGGTACAAAGTGTAGAGAGCAGGAAGGAGAGGCGCAAACCTGCACTCTCTCCTGTCTCTATCAGGCTGAATGACTCAAAGAGAATAATGAGACATTTGGACAGTTGGGGTTTGGTTTGGGACAGATGGTAGAGTCCCCTTGTCCTTCATATTCCAATTTGTCAGAAATTTAATGCATTTACATTATTACTATTTTCTTTTTGTGGTCTAACCCTTTTCCTGCATATTGTGAATCTATATGCTCTTATTAAAATATGGAGGTAAAGTAATACACTTATTTTTATTTGACTCTTTTATTGATCATTAGGAAGGTGCCAGTTTCTGTATCTATACTCACATTTCCTGTCTGACTCTTTAAGTGTACACTGTAAGTAAAAGGAAAAATAACATCTTTCCAGTGTCAACACATTTCCATATCTTCTGTAAACGTAATCTAGTTTACATTAAATCTCTGGGCCTGTTTAGATTTCTTCTTTTTTATTATTTGACCTGGGTGTTTTGAGAATGACATGAATACAATTAAAGATGCTGTTTTCATCTGTAATCTTTAAGTAATGTGTAGAATAAGAATAAACTCATTAAACCCACGGCAGAAATTATCATTGGGCAAATGTGCATGAAAATACAAAAGCAAAAGCCTGAAGAATTAATGTGAAGCTGCCTGTGGTCTGTTTATATTTGCTGATATTTAGCATTAGAGAGATACTCAGTGGATAAGTGAGGTACTCAAACTGAAGTACTCTCAATGTACATCTTAAAGTCTTTTTACTAAGAACATGCACCATCTCTGCACTGTGCACACAGATGGAACTTGAGTGATTTATACTTGTATAATGCAGTTTATCAAACAACATAAGGGCTCGTACATAAATTATTTGATAAATCTCACTTGTGGAGCCCCATCTAACCTGTATAAGATGAAAAAAGTGCTTCAGAATTATTGTAATAAGATCAGGCCTTGAACTGATGACACTGCTTTTGCTCATTTTTCTCAGTCTTTACTGTTTTACTTGAATAGTTTGGCTCAGAAATGCAGTCAATCTGCACACCAGCAATACTATAAACACTAAGAAAGACTTGATAAAAGCAAAAGCTGAACACAGTTTGAAATAGCTGAGTTTTTTGTCTGACATGTGGATCAACAGAGGAGAGTGTCAGTGTTCCAGGGATAGAAGAACCATGTTAACTTGACATTCTGAGCCAGGTTTCCCAAAGGCCCATTTTTAGCCCACACTGACTTACATTTGACTACGCCTGCACCATAAAAAGTCATGCTGCAGAAGTGACATGCAGGTCCTGATCACACAAACATACAAACAATAATCAGCTGGATGACCTTCATACTGCAGAACGTGTCTAAATTTCATAAAGGATCAACAGTTAACAGTTAAATAACAAGCTCTTTTTTCATAATTGGAGATATATGGACATTTATCCTTGATGGACATTGGTAATACTGCTCTCAGTGGAGAAAATACGGCTGTTTGTTTATGACATCTATATATCCCAATTAGTTTTTTCTGATTTTAAAGATCAAACTGGTTGACATGCATCATATAGTACTCCACCATGACCGTCATGGCAGCACAGTCCACTCCTCCTTCTGTCTTTTCAGCACACTATTAAATCTTTCCTTCATCTCTTTCAGTTATGGGGCATCTAGTCTGACATGCTGCCATGTATGCAAATATAAAGTGACAGAGATCAATAAGGAACACGCTGAGAAATAAAGGCGATATAATCAGCATAATGCAAGCGTTTAGTCATGCTTATGTCTCAGTGTCAGACAGGGATGATTGTCTTCTTTGTGGCTCTCAAGCTCTCGTCCTCCTCTTTGTCTTATCTCTCAGAGCTGCGTGCCAATCAGAGCGAAGACAATCTTTATAAGAGGAAAAGTGTAACTTCCCAGAGGAGACAGAGGCTAGTTGTCCCAGATTAAATGTGTCAGATTATACAGGCGTCATCATCCTCCATCACACTGGGACTGTGCAATTACTCACACATGCAAACAGTCTGTGTCTGAGTCTGTGTACACACAGCAGTGTTCCCACGGAGGCATGAGTGAATGTTTGCTGTAGGCTGCCAGGACTGAGTACACATCATGGCAGACTGATCAGTGCTTGTCCCTGCTCATGGTGACTGACTGTGTTGATACAGCTTTTGTGCATCTGTGTCACAGCGTGTTGAAACATCCTCTATATTACATGACGAAACCAGAGTCACAAGATACAGGTTTGACAGGAGGTAATACTTGTGACAACTCAGGATATTTAGTGTACGACTATAGGCTACACTAAAACGCTGACATCTTCAAAATGCAGCTGTCCTGGCTGAGTATTAGAGACTCTTGAAATGCCATTATTATGCTAATATAACTGTAATCTTTTCAGATGTTTTTTTCAATACAAAAGGAGCGCAGCATGGTGATGCTCATGCAGCAGGTGCGAGCAGTAACTGTCCTGAGTCAGTATTACACATCACATGATCAACATCTGGACCTGTGGTACATGTTTTTGTGACCACTTGCAGGTGCACATGTGCAATTTGACCATGGAGAACAGACACCATGTTGAAGTCTGCGAGGATCTCCTTCAACAGGCCCAGGATGACCCAACCTTAATGTTGATGTTCATCACTGGTGAGGAGAGGTGGGCCAACGGCCACAACCCAGAGACTAATCAGCAGTCTTCAGGGTTGTGCACCTTGAATCATCCATCAACGCCAACTGAGCTCATCCCTGCATTTGTCCTCTGTGTTTTATGTTTTGTTTCCATGTTCAATCCTAAATTTCTTTCTGTGCTCTCTCCCCTGAGCAAACTCAGTGTTATATAAACCTCTCTCATCCTCTCACTGTTTAAATGAAGGCGTGCTGGCACCATGACAACACTGGTTGGGAGGCATCAGGGAGGACGAGGGTCACATTAACATTTACAGATGGCTGCTCTGCACAACTCTGCAATGTTCTCACTTAACAGATAATAATCCCTGTTTAAGCTGTTATTAATTGTTGCTGGTCTTCACCTTTAAATATATATAAATCATGTTTTGAGACTCCGTTCAGTTGTGAACTGTTAGAGTCAAAATATAAACAGATGAAATTAACGAGAAAGTGCATGATCACAAATCATCTGCTTTGTGACTACACCATCATTGCCATGGCAACCTGACAAGGTCAGAGTTCACGTTGTCTTCCTGTGTGTGTGAGAGACAGCAGCACTTGTGAGTGGCCTTTGCCAACCAGCCATGACCCTCGGTTTGATCCTGTCTGCATGTGGAAGTGTGTGAGCGCACGCCGCTACCTCTCTGCAACATGCATTTGGCATCTATAACGAGATGTTTTCTCAGACGCACCAATGCCCTGCAGATCCACACATGCACACACGTACCTCATTTATATAACCCTTCTCTGTGCTGTGTGTTAGGATGTGCTCCAGTGAGCAGCAGGGGTCAAGAGCTCATTGGTGGCCCAGGAGCGTTTCCTCCATCATGAGCTCGCTCGGCACGTCGCTCCTCTGCTACGCCTGGAGAAACCCGCTAGATAAGACCTCGCTACGTTGTCAATTCAATTACTCCCCATATTACTGCAGGGAACATTTGTTTTCCTTATCGCAAGCAAACATGCGTTTTGAATTTGCAGAGAGCTGGAGAAGGGAGCAGGGAGGATGTAAATGTACAGAAACACCTGGTTTGGTGACAAACCTCAATGTAGGTGGCCGAGGGATTACAGAATTTAATCTGAGTGCAGACCAAAGTCTTTGACTACAGCACACATTTACATACAAACACACAGAGAGGTTTTATACCCTCTGATACACACAATGAGATTCTAGGCACATGTACCCAGTATCAACTTCTGCTTTAAAATCCTACACCTATCTTAACCTTAACTAACATTAGCCTACCCACCTATTAGTTTAATTTACTATAAACTGGTTATACTTGTGTACTTTTACTGTAGATACTTTCACTACATGAAGCAGGCAATAAACCCCTACAAGCCTTCTACATTTACAATTGCACAATGGTAGTAATATCCTCTCTTGCAGAACAGCTAATATTAATGACAGAAATAACAGTTACCAGGGTAAAATGTTTTGCTATGACATTGATGCATTTGGCAACATGGTAACAATATTGTCCCGACTTATTTCCTTCCGCTTTCTGTGCTAGCTTATTGCCGCTGATGGGCCACTGAATAAGTAATGAGCGCCAACTTAACTCTATATTTTTGGTAAATTGTACGTCTGTAACCACACGCTATTTCACCAAGCTAACGAGCCTACTTAGCTGGGAATTAACGTTAGCTTAACCAGCGTTGATAAAGTTGTTAGCTAGGTTAGGCTAGCGTTTAATTATAGTAAGCTAAGGTACACGTAATGAAAACAAGTAACATTTATATTGTTATTAATATTATATCCACTTGTAAAATTCTGTTAGACTTTATACCCACCTTTAGTTCATTGGAAACATGACGGCAAGGTTACTGACTACTCAGGTCTGTTGACATGGAGTTACCCTCGCGCATTCACATTCAGTGGTTTGTAGTTTGTACCAGAGTCAAATGGTGCATTCACATTCTGCAGGTTCCACTGGAAATACGAACTGCAGACTAAAAAGAATTGTTTATGTCAATGAAATGTTAGCAGATAAATAGCAGTATTCTGTGGCCTTCAAACCTACTTTAAAGACTAATTATTAAGCAGTGGGAATTCTTCATTAAGCTCAGGAACTAAAGCTTCTTTTTTAACCTGTTGTTGAAGCGAAAGACACTTTCTCTCCAGTTGGCCAAAGTGCAAAATCAGTGCACTTACCTTGTACAGAAGTACCTGGCATATGAATACAAGAATTAATTCCAGTATGTAACTCCACCTAAAACCACACATAATACCTTTTACATATACAAACAAGATGCACTGCATAAATAAGACAGCTGTTGTTAGGCATATGTTTTCACTTCGGACAGAGCTAGGCTAACTGTTTCTGCCTGCTTCCAGTCTTCATGTGATGCTAGGCTAACCATGTATTAACTCCAGTTCTGTGTGTGACAGATCAAAAAAAAGCACTTCAGCATTCAATAGACCTAGGAGCAAGTATCATTTGGTGCAGGGTGTGAACACATAATGGAAATCAGGTGTCCTTGGTTTCCTCTCCGTTCACTGTCATGTCACGCTCCATGTGACAGAAATACCACATGACTATGGATATACCACATGTCATTCAGGGTGTTTTTAATGGAGAAACTTTTTTTACAGAAAAACTGGAGAATGACTGAAACGAAAACAGACATCCGCTCAAAGCTGGACTCCTGAGAGGCGACCCACTTACACAACATGATTGAAGTATCGGGATGTATAGCTCTACTGTCACGCTGAAACTTGACACACCCTCAAACTGGAGGAAAACTGATTTTCCCCATGCATGTATGTATGTATATACATGTTTGATATTTCATTTAAATATCAAACAGCGGTTCCTGTCTGTTCCCAGAGGCGTGAAGCGTTCTCTACACCTGGTCGTCAACGCCAGATCTCAATTTTGGAGGAGCACCCGCCTCTGGAGAACATCAAGCCATGTGAGCAGCGTTGAAGTGGAAAAACGAGTAGCACAAGAAAAGTGCTGCTTGAAATTGGCACCGATTCCCAACCAGCATCACAATTATCCTCCCTTCTTAAATCCCTCCACATCCACCTCCTCACTCGTCAAATCCCAAAAAGCAGCGTGGAGGAGCAGTGCAGAGCGGGATCTGGAGAGGAGAGGGTGGACAAGAGGAGAGAGGAACAGATGGAGGCAGAGCTGGAAGAAGGTGATGAGAGGGTGGAGAAGATGAGAGGAGGATGGAGAGGAGGCAGATGTTGGAAGTTTTCTCTAGACTTGATATAACTTGATTTGTCTTTTTTTCCATTTTATTTTTACTTTACCTGGATTAAGCTTTTTTAAAGGAAGGTAGTGAACTCCCTCACACTGTCAGCTTTAAGTTTAAAGAAAAAGAAATGCTTCAGTCATACACCACTGTCAGGTATTAAACTCACACTATGAAACACAGACTATAATAGAAACCTATAAAATAACATAATTAACAGATATAAACTCAGCAAGAGAATAAAAAAAACTATCCAAGTGTCCTTTCCAAACTAAAATGATTGAATTTACATTTAAAATGTTGTTTGTACATTTGTGTTAACTTAGCAAACACCTCATGATTGTGAAGATGGTTATTGTATTTTTCATAATGATAGTAATCTTAACAAATTCAAATGCTCTGCAAATGCTGAATTATTGATGCACAAACCTGGATCTAAAGCTACTGGACCATAATGTCACGAGGTTTCACAACTTTTTCAGCCCTGAGTGCTGGCTGCAGGTCTTTATCTCAGGCTACATATAGCCTCGATACCCTGTATGTAGCCTGAGGGCTGAATCCCAGGGGGCTTCACTGCCACTCCTGAAGCAACCATCCCCCTCTCTCATGACTGCATCAGCATTTTATCATCTCAGAATATTTCTCTTATGGTATCTGGGTTTTGGCTGCTGAACAGTAGGAGGACTCTGAGAGATTTTAATGAGTAAAACTAAAAATGATGGATTTTGAAAAGTGAGAGGACATTAATGTTATTTAAAAAGTACTGATCCTTGTTACTAAGCCAGAAATAAAAGATTAGAAGAAGCAGGTACTGTAGTGGACAGCTATCCAAAGATTATCCTCTGCATTATGCCGCCGTGTGTGTGTGTGTGCCAGAATGAAGAAGGTTGAGATGCTGTTTGTTTGAATTTGTTGCTGGTGATGGAAGCTGAATGTGGTGAATTTTAAAATGGGGGACAAAGAAGAAAAATCCATCCATGATTAGTCACTAACACACTGAGGAGGTGTGAAAATTGTACTAATGAACAACTCGTCCAGGCTGCTCACAGGAACACACACTGGCTTCATTTAAATCCTGCAGCCTTTTCATGTGATGATGGTGATTTCACAGTGAGTCGTGACCATCAGGACATCTGATAAATATCACATGGGCAAATCATATTTCACACCTCTGAACACTGCACATGCACACACCAGTATCCTTCAAATACGAGGTAAAGCAGACCTCCAGTGTGACACATTTGGTCTTCTAATGCAGACTCGAATTAGGATGCAGTGTACAGTACTTGTACAGTCCTAATCCTGTATACAGTAAAGGATAAGGTATTTTATTGTGTGCAGGACACGCTGTATAAAGATGTACTTTCATTCTCTGTAAAGACCCTAAAAAGTGAGGGATAACAGAACAGACAGCAGGGATGGATGAATCAGAGGGCTGAAGGATAAACAGGACAGATTTGTCTGAAATCCTGCCTGTGGCCTCCAGCTGCCTGAGTTACAGACTGCTTAGACAAACAAGAGAAACTTTGCTGCTACAAAGCTGTTTGGATTCTGAGGCTGAAATACTAAAAACTACCAGGCTCCTGGTTCAGCATGACTTCAAATCCCTGCTTATGTTGCACTGTTTCATCTCACTGTCAAGGTTCAAGTTGCAAAACGATTTTGTGATCATGAAAATTTGCATGAATATTCTCTGAACAAGGCTGATTTCACATCATGAGTGATTACAAGCTCAGAAATAGAGGTAATTACAAAATAAAACATCAAAGCCAAATGAGCAGTTGAGTGGTTTTCATGCTTAGAAAAACCAGCAACCTTTTGACAGGAGCTCCAACTAATCCCACTCATTGAGCTGAAACACAGCCAAATGGTGAATATTACCCATGATCCCCAGCTTCTGGAGCAGGAAGTGCTGTCGCTGTAACAAACACACCAAACACTGTTTCTAACTCTTGATATTTGTGTCAGTTTCCTGGATATCAGAGATGAACGCTGGTTTTTAATGACCTCTACGTCTTTTTAACTGACCTACAGTTCAGCTTTACTCTGGAACCTGCTGGGCCTGATTCCAGCTGTTTAAGCTGCTGATTATCACTCAGTTAGAGGGAGATCGAACCTGAAGAACCAAAGTTACACAGAGACACAACAGGTGTTCAGGGAGCAGAGTGGGGATGACAGAGGCTCCATCCTCCCTCCATGGCTCTGTCCATCAAGACGAGTGGAGGCTGGAATCATGTGTTCAACAATCATATATGTAACATGTGAGTGTCCACATGGTGCAGCTCTGCAGATATATGCAGATGATCATTTCTATAAACACAGCATGGTCTTTGATGCACGGAAAGAGAAACAACTCTCTGATACAAACACACACACTGTGCCCTTGTGCTCATTATTAGCAATTACAGAGACTCTCATCATTGGTGTCTGACACAGAGTGTGATCCTGCGCACATACACACACTTACACACCCACATACACACACAACAAAAGCTCTTATCATCTTCCTGATCTTTTTCTTTGGCCCCCTGCTGTTCTTTCATCATGCTGCTCACCCCAGTCCTCCCTGCTCCACACACACACACACACACAAATATAACACAACACACAACTAAACATCTCATAATGACTTGAGGTGCGATGCTGCTGCTGTGTGCTCAGGAGCTTCTCTGGATATTAAAGAGCACCTTCGTTCTCTGTAAAGGTTCATTAACCAGATAAATTGTAACATAGCACAAAACTAATGAGCACAAAACTTTAATTTGAGCTGCAATTAATCAGGGAGTCAGGACTCAGACAGCTCAGACAGAGCTGACGAGTAGAGAACAAGTGAAAACAGAATTGTGAGGAAAAATGCATTTGTACAGACATAAATAAATATTCAGCTGCACATGAATAGATGTGTCACAGATCAGCACTGACGACATATGAAACTGCAGGTAATCACTGCTGCTTGCTGTTTTTGTCTTGACTTTTCTTTGATATATTTTTTTTTATGTTTGGCAGTTTGAAAAAATAGGATTTCATTTTAACTGACAAATAAACTGAACTTTGATCTTAGTTCTTCACCCTGAGTATAATAACATCATCTGAAGTCTCCTGATATAGAAATGAACTCACTGTTTTCCTCTCATTCCTCATCACTTCAAACCCAGGCTTCATACTGACTGTGAATGACGAGCATCCATCTTTTCCTCAAGCTGTGAGGCTGTAGCTGTGAGACTGACTCACATGACTGGAAATGTCAGCTGGTGAATTTGCGTGGACCGACATTCAGGTGAGACACCTCAGTTAAATGATGACGTCATCACTATCATCCAGTGAAACATGGAGGAGACTCAGTGTTATCACGCTGGGTGATAATATTCAGGACTTTTCTTTTTCTTTCTTTTCTTCTATTATTCTCCTTTCTCTCTGTTTTTCATTCGTCCCTCCTTTTCTTTGTTCTCCCCTAGCCCGTCTTTCTGTCCTTCCTGCCTCCTTTACTTCACCCTTCTGTTCTTTATTTCCTTCTGTCCTCCCTTATTTCCTAACTTCCTTATTTCCTCCCTCTCCCTTCTTTCCTCTTTTCTCTCCCTCTTTTCTTCCTTTCGCTCCCTTGTTTTTCCTCCCTTCCTTTCCCTGTCTTCCTTTATTTCCTTGTGTCTTTCCTACCCTCTTCATTCTTTTTTCATTTCTCTTTATCCTTCTCTCCCTTTTCTTTCCTCCTTTACTTCAGCCTGTCCTTCCTTCTGTCCTCTCTTCCTTGTTCCTCCCTCCTTTCTTTCCCTTGTTCTTTCATTCCATCCTCCTTTGTTTTTTAAATTTCTTAGTAGTGATTTCAAAAATCTTTTTCAACCGTTATTATCTCCTTTAAATAAAAGATGGCACATTCTCTACTTTTCCTTAGTGTTTCTACTGCACACACACACACACACACACACACACACACACACACACACACACTTCTTCTCTCTTTGCACAGACTTGTCAGAGCAGTTGACCTTAATTTCTGTTTCTCAGAGAACGGTAAACAAGAGAGGAATGCATTAATGTCTGGAATACTTTACAGTAATGGCAGAGCGTATTTTACATTCATGCCACATGCGTCACAGAGTAAACACCCTGTACATATGGAACAGAATGATAACAGGAATGCACTTAGAGAAAAGCAGCCACGCTGATGCTCTTATCTCTGCACAAAGTAATGGGTAAAGGCTTGAGGCAACTTGAAAAGTGTTTGGGGGCTCGGCGTGGAGAGCCATGTATACCATGTAATTAGTGGAAGAAAAACACATTTGGTATGTATACACCATCCATATTTCACAGTATTTTCTTCCTCTGATAACAGCAGTCTTCGCTTGAAATAACTGCAAATTAGCTGTGACACTGTAAGATCTCTCTCTCTATGAGTTTCCCCTGCAGCAGTAATCTGACAGGTGAAACCGCATAAAGTTCATTAAAACTTTATGGGTGACAGAGCTGTTAGCCGCATCCTCTTTCTATAGGTTCAGTTTCCCTTTGGCAGCATGCAGCCAGTCTGTGTTTTTATGAATGTTGTCAAAGCGCAGGGGAAATGATCAAACTGCAATGTCTCTCTGCTGCACCTGCAAACAAGTGGAAAGTAACTAAGTATATTTACTCCAGTGCCAAGATGAATTTCACAGCAAAGGTTTCTTATGCCATGCACTGATTATAAAGCAATAAGCCCCTGGGCACAGACATGTAAGAAGCCTCCCACCACTCCCACAAGGGAGCACACCCAGACTGAAAGTCATTGTGTGGTCATTTTGTGTCTCTTAGAATTTTGCATCTTTTCGTAGTTGCTTTATGTCTTGCTGTAATCATTTTGCATCTCTGTGGTTTTTTGTGTCTCAATGTGGTGGTTTTCAAAAAACATTAACAGCTACTTTAGACACAGGCTCTGGACCAGGGAAACCATGAGCTGTTGGAAACCCTGCCCTTTCAGTAATCCATCCATCCCTTAGATTAGGCAGCAGTCTAAAGACAGAGGGTGTTGTATGCTGTACAGGTTGAAAAACCTTTTTGAGACAAATTTGTGATTTTGAGTTACATGAAACAAATGGACGTGGACTGGTTTGTTCAGCTCACAAATACACCTCCTCCTTGCCGTAGGATGCTTCACACAAAGCGTCTTTATCTTTTAAAGAAATTTGTCATTTGAAGGAAACATTTGTAATGTGAAGGTATAAACTGTCAGGGGTTTTCCCTCCTGACACCTGCAGGGCTCCGTCGTCTCACCGGGGAGGAACTATGTCAGAAATCTTTCCAAGCAGCATCAGTGCAGCTCTAAGGCTTTTTATCTGTCACAGCCATTTGCATTTGTTTATACATTAAACCTGTGGAGCTATACTAATATACTGAACCATTAAAGCTGTAATGTGTGTTGCAGAGTAGGAGTAAATCTGGAAATGTCATACATACATAAAAGTAGAGAGATGACATTAAGCATTAACATCTCCCCGTCCCTAATAATCTACTTTCAGCTCATTTTAGTTATGCTTCACTGGTTTTGTATTAAAATACAATTAAATATGAATCAAATAAGGATGAGCTGCAGTGTTTTTCCTTTTCTGTCTCCTCAGACAGTCGTTCCATATGTCAAGTATGATATATATCCCTGCTCACCTTCTCTCTCTGCATTTAAGTTCAAGTTTCAATGCTTTATTTGCATAAATTGGAATATATAATATAATATAATGTGTATATCTATCTATCTATCTATCTATATATATATATATATATATATATGTATATTATTTGTAAAAACAGTCACATACACAATACTATGCTAAATGTGGACACCCCTGTACACAGGCTCCTCTATTACACAGAGTACTTTGTGTTTGAACTTGTTTTTTGTTTCACCATGACAAAGTCATTTGGGATAAAGGAGCTTGACTAGTCTGCACAGAACTCTGACCTCAACCCAATCCAACACCTCTGTGATGAACTGGAACACTGCCTGAGAGCCAGACCTTATCACCTGACCTCACTAAGGCTCTTCTGGTTGAACAGGAGAAAATCCCTGCAGCCAGGTTCGACATATGGTACAAAGACCAGAGGAGAGGAGGCTGTCAGAGCAGCACATTAGTGTCCATGGTTTTGGAATAACACTAAACGATTATGGGTTTAAAGTTTTGGTGTCCATATACTTTTGTCCATTTTCCCTTTGAGCAGACAGAAGATGAGGACAGTCATTTGCATATTCAGTATTTGTGTTGTATTTGCACCCAACAGGACACAGCTACTCTACCACATCATTCATTCAGCCATATTTGGGAAATATTTTTTCAGGTATGTTCATTTTTGAGTAGGAGACTAAAACAACCTCCGTCAAAAACTGCTCCACCACACACCCAAAGCCTTTTCATCCAAAGTAACCTCATACGTTAGGACAGAGGCAGACATCATGAGCACATTGCTCTGACTCAGTGTCAGGGTGAAAGAGCTCTGGTTGGTGTCACTTCTCCCACATTACATCCTGTGAATTCTCCTCTTTGTCTCTTTCTCTTTCCCCTCGGCTCTCAGTGACTTTCCTCCCATCACTCCTCTTTCTCTCATACCTGAGGGTTTCCTCCCTCTGCTCTCTCTCTTTTACTTTCTCACTAACAAGGACACAGGCCTGTTTTGCGTGTGGACATCAGCTAAGACTATGCACTGGCATAAAGCCATGCATTGGTAGTTCCTGTGAGTATAAAATGGAGCACGGAAGATAAACACTCACAGATGAGCTACGCAGCAAGAAACAGCAGCTCCCTGCAGAGAATCTGAGTGGACAGATCAGACTCAGCAGCAGCAGCTGAATGATGTTCTTGAAATTCACTTGATTGGTGCACTTGTCAGTGGAAATAAGCATTGTTATGATCCATAAAGCTCAGAATGAATACAGTCTGAGGAGCTGGAAACATGCTGCAGATCAGAGTGTTACATCAAAGTCGCTTGTATTTACCTCAACCTCCTGCTTTTTATATAATTTAGTTTGTGAGCCTGTACAGAGTCGATTAAAATTTTCTGTTTATTACCCAAAGAAAAAAGCAGAACTTTAAGCCCTTCTGCTCCTCTGTTCAGCCTCTCTCTTGTTACTGCTCTCCTTTCTTTGTAGTGCAGCAGACTACAGAATCATTTTCCTCTTTCATCCAGCAGCTGGATCAGTGGATTTAAATTCAATGTGCACACCTACATTATATTTTATAGATTAAAGGAAAGTACTGGAGAACACCAGCAGGTTCACCTTCTATGTGCTCCAGTTCTGTGAGGTCTGCAGAAGCAGTGAGGGTGTAGATAAGTAAGAAGTCATTTGGGAGAGACGCAGCAGATTTATCACAGGTGACCCAGGGGACGAGAGGGAGGCTAATATAGCACAGGTGCAGTGTCGCCGCTGTGCAGAGGTTGTCCTCATATTTCTCTCACTGCTGTTCTGTCTCTCTTTGTCCTCTGCTGCTCGCTCTGACTCTGACACCACACTGCTCTGCTGCACTACTGCATCTATATCTCTCCCTCATTTCACATTCACAGCCTCTTTATGCTGCCGGCGCTGCAAACATCCTGAATAAAGAGGGCATCCATTCTCATTGTCAAGTATCTGAAAAGATCATATTATCAGCAAATCTTCTGGTCTTATTTTTCTGCATTTTACTGTCTGTTTTCACATAAAGGCAGCCAGACAAAGTGTCAGATAACATCTATAAAAATATGATTATTGTGATAGCAGATTAACAGCAGTCTCAGCTGAATGGGATTGTAATGACAAACCCCTCAACATCACACAGACTGACAGTGTGTGTCCTGTGGACAGACGGACAACATCTCAGCACTGCAACAATAAAACACCAGTGAAATCTGCAGACAAAGAAGGAGGTGAACATGAAGAGAGACATCAGGATAACAATGATTAAGTGGAGGGAATCTGAAAACACAAATTTTCCTCATGAAGACGTCATCGTTGTAAACTCTTAAATGACCACGCAGTGCATTTCTGACGCTGGTACATTATTGCAATAAAAGACTTACATTGACTTATATTTTCCTCAATCTCTGTATGCTGCGTTTATATTGTTCCATTTGCATTAGGTATGGCACCTCTGGAAGCACTCAAATCACATTAGAGCAGACGGAAATGAAATCAGAGGCTACATATTGATGTTTCCCTCCAAAGCAATTAATTCTGATTTATGGCAGCGCTGGGTGAGAAAGCTGAGCGACAAATTTAGCACACACAGTCATAAATAATGTTGTTCTTTTAAAATGAAGCAGCACTCCTTCAGTGTTATGTGATCTTATATCACTTAATGAAGTTTTGTTTGAAATTCAGATGAAACTAAACTAAAATTGTAATCAGGTTTACAACTGATAACGTGAGGCTAAAATAAGCTGTTAATAACTTTCATCTTTAAGTGTCAAAGTGGTTTAAACGCTACATAAATTACAGGCACCGCAATACATTATACATATACATGAACTAATCCAACTGTGCAACTCCAAAAGCCTTTGAAAGGAAAAATAGTAACTTGTTAAGACACATAATGAAGCAAATTAAATATTAGATTAGTGGGTAGGTACTATACATGATCTAAATATAGAGATAGATCTTTGGTTTATATACTTTTTGGTCAAGTTGACATGGTGTAATACTGATCAGAGACCAGCTACAATAGAACAAGGCCCGACTTTACTTGAACAGATTAAATGGATCTTGGACATGTCACCTGGGTTGGATCTGAGTTACTGGGAACTGAGTGAACCTGTAAACATCACTGAGCCTGTGCTGGTCCAGCTGAGGCTCAGTGATGTCAGAGGATAAAATGTTTTCTTAATGGCAGAGTAAGAACAAATGGTTTTAAACTAATATGTGAACATCTGGTACAGACACTGTGGTACTGCACACATTCAAGTATACAGCTTCAAGTATGTTTGCACTAAATGAACATAAGTAGTTTGACATCTAAACATAAAACGAAAAAAGTTTCAAAGCTGGGAGTTTGTGTGAGATGGAGGTTGATTGGTTTCTGTTCTGTTTGTGAGAAAGAACGCTGTCTTCTTGTTCTCTGCCCGGTGATTTCCAACTGAGATCTCAGAGCTGAATCTCACATTCTCTTTCTTCTACCTCTCAGATATCTCAATGCCAGACAAGAGACTACAGAGAAACTGGGTTACATGGAAGAGTGCAGCAGAGACAGAGGTGTTGTTTGTTATTTTACTTTTAACTCCTGTAAGAAAGCAGTGCAGAGAGGATGGGAATGGTTGTACATAACCCTGAGAGACCTTTCCTTTTCCCCCGCAGGTGCTTTTCTTTTCTTTAGATTTCTACTGATCCCTCAAACTCCAGCCAGTGGAAAGCATCAAATGTCCGCAGTCAGTCTGCAACTACAGATACAGTACATCTTCATATAATGCAGAAGGAAAACACAAGTGGATTTAAAAACAACAGCAGTATTTTCAGTTGTTTTTTGGGACATGCAGATATTCAACACATCTGACATCAAAGATCATCCTTAAAGTGACAGAGGTCATCATATATGGTCACGTATAATGTAACCAAAGCTCCACTCTGAAGCCACTGTTATACTGTCTGAGCATGATGTTAAGTTAGTCATCAGAGTCATTAGCTCTGTGCTGGCGTGAATGATGGATGTGAAATACTTTTAAACTAGAGACCATCTTATGATGGGATCACTCCTGACTGTTAACATTTTGACATTCTGACCCATGAGTACTCAGTAGTTATTATTGCATTTCTACTCATGGTTGGACCTCACCCATGTCCAAACCCAGTCTTTATTTTGATCTTGGTCAGGTCAAGAATACATCTGTTAAATTAGAATAAATAAAAAACAAGACTTGAAATGATCAACTACGTATAAGAAATTAGTTTGAGATGGATCAGTTATTTGTTGCCAGTTTGGGGTTAAGAACATCTCCAATTCCCCTGAACACTGCTGATGACAGACATCACCTAAAAATCACCATAATTCAGCATTAGATGCCAGAAGAACAAACAGGTGCAGCTCTCCACCACCTGCTGCTGCAGCGCCCCGCCCACAGCAGGCCCAAACACTGATTCAGCAGCGTCTGCACTCCCAGATCACCTCAGGGAAACGGAGAGAAATCCCTCTGCAATAACAGCACATCAGGTGCCTCAGCAGAGAGCAATCAATTAACAGCAAGCAGTCTGTGGCTGCTAATGCATCTATCTTTTCTCTCTCTCCCTCAGACTGTAAAGCCTGCTGTTCTCTCCATCCCTCACGTCTTTCTGTTCTTCAAGGAGAGGAGACGACTTCAAAGGCCAGTTGTCGTTGCAGCAGCTGTCTCCTCTCTCGGGTATAAATATTCCATCAGCAGCGTAAAGCGAACAGCGTCCCGTCTGAATACAGTAAGCTGCTCCGACACTTTCATTAAATATTCAGTTATATAGGCAACTGTGGGAGTACAGCGTGTGTGTGTGCGTGTCTGTGTGTGTGCGTGGGTGCAAGAAAAAAACGTGAATGATGTACGGTTGTGTGCAGCAGTGGACTGTGGGAGTGTTATATGTGATATAATGAAATGAAACAGCTGCTATCAAACATCAAACAAAGGACAGGAACACAGAAAAATGTGGTAAACTCTGTATGAATCATAAAACCTGTGTCCCAGAATATCTTAACTAAAGAGCGCTCGGTCACAGACTGACAGTCTGCTGCATTAGCTGTTCTGTGAGCTCATGCTAAATGTTAATGTCATCATGCTGACATGCTCACAATGCCAGTGTGCTAATGTTTAGTGAGTACTGTCTTCACCCCTGTACTTTTGATGGGAATGTGACTCATTTTGCAGGTATTTGATTTTGACCAGTTTCCAGTTGTTTATGGGAAAACTGCTGCATGTGAAAAAATCCTTTTCTGTCTCCAGAGGAAGTGTGTGACTGAAGTCTGATAGATTATGTCACTTAAGTGACCGTTGGTTTGGGGCTGAAGACTACAAGTCCGGAAAGTAAGAAAAAATCTGGAGGTGTGGAGTGGTTGAGTTGCAGGTTCACATCCAGAGAGGACCATAAATGTCTGCGCAAACTTTCAAGGCATTTCATCCAAAATCTGTTGAAATATTTCAGTTTGGACCACACCAACATCCCTGGATGCTTCCATCCCGTGAGACACCAACATCGATGAGAAAACACAGCAGTAAATGAAGTGAGGATAAGAGGAGGAGGCTTCAGTAACAGAGTGATCCTGTAACAGCAGTTAGGTTATGGTGTGTTTGAGAGCGTGAATCATTTGTTTTGTGTGTGTGTGTGTGTGTTGTGTGTGTCAGCTGTGATGAATGGTGGTGTGCTGCAGGACGTCTCGAGGCCAGTAGCTGTGATGATGGCAGAGCAGACTGTTCTAATGAAAACTGACTGTGAGGCTCAAGTTCAGCAGCAGCAGAGACTTCAGGCCATATTTCACTTCAGTATCACACTGTCACATTTAGAAAAACACTGCTGGCTGCGGATGAATCCACCTGCAGTCAAGTTATTTTTTATGATGGATTAGAAAATATTTCTCCTTTTGTCAACAGATTTCCTTTCCCTTAGTTTTAAGAGGATGTAAAATTGTTGTTGTCATGTAGAACTGGTCAGTGAGCTTCTGTCAGGCCTTCCTCCTCGGTGCATTAAACACAAATGCAGAGTGTGTAAAATCCTAAAACCAGGACTAGAACCAGTTTGAAAAGCTGACAATAGAGTCAATGTGGTTGTGAGAATTTGAGGTCTAAAACTGGGTCCACATGTCAGAAAAGGTTAAGAAACAATGATTCATATGTCTTATTTCCAACCTGGCTGATTGGTGTGTAAACTGTGAACTTGGCATTTAGATTATGAGTCAAGTTTAAATTAAATCTCAGTCTAAACACGTGGGAATCCACTGACCTGCACGGTAATGACTGTAAATCTGGATAGTTTGACCTTTCATGCTGCCATTTACCTCATTATTAGTTAACAAAACCCACATGTCTACATTTTCCCTCTGTAATTGCTCACTAACATTTTATTCCACAGGCCAAATAAGTCGCATAAAGCAGCAGAATGGTGGAACAAAATGCTCCAACTGCATCATTTTTCTAATGAAATCTCCCTGACAGCTCGTCTTTCTGCAGGTTCCTGACGGACACTTGATCTTAAAGTTACACTCACATGTAAGAGCAGACAGATCTCCCATTTCATCCCCGTGAGGCTCTGTCCACTCTAACAGATATGAATTAAATCTTCAGGGACCACGTGAAAAGGTCTCACATTTTCAGTCTCACCGTCCGCCTTTCAAAAGCAGCAATTATTCCCTGTGTCCTTTTCCCATCACTGCACCACATCTCATCCACAGCCCCCAGGAGGACAGAGAATGGAGAAAATACAATATATGTGGTACACAGGGATGTATAGCATGTGTAGGGAGAGAGTAGACACAGGGACAAAACATTTTATAGATTTCTAACAGTCACTTCATGGCAGTGAGAAAAGCTGTTTGCCTCAGTAAACAGGCGCCCTGAACTGATGAAACTATTAACTTTTTCTCAGTGTCAACAAATGCCATGACCATAGCCCAAGGCACAGAACCACTCCCTCTTCCCTACCTCACCCTGCACCATTTTATCTGACATCTGACATGTTTCTAACTTTTCTATCCTGTCTGGGGTGCTTAACGTCAAGCCCACTGATCCTGCTGAATCTTTTAAAAAAAGATCCACAAGTATATCATTTCATTTTTCTCATTAAAAGGCTCAGTGATTTCCTGAAGCAGCTGCTGATTTTTAACAAACAGAAATAAATAGTCCATTTGTTTGGGACTATTTTCAGTGGTGGATTAATCCACATTTGTTGCTCTAGTGAATATTTGGGTCAGAAAGACTGTGTGTGACTCAGAATAAACTACAGTGTGTGTGTTCATCGTAATAAAAGAAAGCAACAGTGTGGTTCGTTGATGTGTTTTTATAGTTTCTGAACAACATTTGAGCTCTGTGGCACAGAAGAATAAGATACAAGAACACACACGCACAATATGTGTCATTATGATCAATTTGTTGCTGGTTTGGGCATTTTGAAGGGACTTGTTGACAGACTTGTGCTATAAATTATAGGAGGATGATCAATAGGTAATTGCCGGGTTTCAGTGTGAACAGGATGATTGCCGAGTGTCTGTGTGTGTGCATAACTTCACCCCCATACATCCAGTGTGAACAAGATCATTTACAGACTAACACTCAAACACTCCTCTTGTGCATGTGTCTCTACAGTGCGCCACTCATCTCAGCCAAGGGCACTGCAGTCGTTCCTCCTGACAGACGAGTCAACCAGAGCTGAGAACCTCCCCCCTCCCTGTGGCTCCACATCTCTCTCCCCCTGACAACATCTCCATCACGCCTCTCATGCTCCTCACCCTCTCCATCTCTGTCTTCATCCAGCTACCTCTTCCTTGCGCTTCCTTTCTTGTCCTCATGTTTCCCTCTCAGAAGATGTAGAAGAGGGGAAGACAGACGAGTATATGAGGCCTAGCATGGAGCCGTGGTAATGATGCTTGTGATGGAGATGGCGTGCAGCAGGAGTGAATGGATGAGTGGACGGAGGGATGGATGGAAGGGGGGGAGTCGAGGGCGCGGCAGGAGGTCGAGGAGAAGGTAGGATGAAAGTCCAGCTCAGTGTGGAGAGTTGATTGAAGAAGAGCCAGGGCTGCATGAAAGTATTATTTAAGACTGGACTTCTCCCTCAGCCTCTGCATTAGTCCCTCACCCTCACATTCATCTGCTCCCTCTTACCTTCCAGCTAAATGATGCAGTATGTAATACATTAGTGTATGTAGCCAGATTTTTCAGGCATCAGGCAACAGCTGGGCTGTGCAGTAAGTTCTTCATACATACAGTATATATGGGTGAGAAAATACGGCTCTTTCACACACCTGGGAGGCTGCGAGCCAGCACTATCTAACTCCACAGACAAGTCTGCTTAAGCAACAGAAATTGGGTCATGTTCCTGGTGCGAGTAGAGCCAAGAGAAGAGAGAGGCAAAGATCAAACTGGAAAAAAGAGAAGAATAGAAAGCTCCTTTCTGTCAGCCTCAAAAGACCCAAAAAGCTGAGAATCTTGTACTGCTTTAAATCTAATTTTCCTGTCTTTTGCTCGTACTGTATAAGATCTGAATTGAGTGTTCTCTGCTTTGGTTTTTAATTAATGACCACAGGCTGAACAGCAGAGGAAAGACTTTGAGAAACATAAATTATTAAAGCAGTGTGTGGTTGATCTGGTTTTAGCTACTGGAAAGCGAGTTTCATTTCCCTTGTTTCTTTCTGAAATACATTTTGATAAACATTTTTCATCACAGCAAGCGATGAATATTACGGTACCAGCGTGCTGCAGATTTCTCATGTTATTTCTTGACCCACATCTCAGTGTTAATAACATGATGTGTCACTGCAGCTCTGCACCAGTTTTATTAACAGCAGACATTTGGGAGGGAGAAAAAAACTTTACGTCACAGAGAGTCATGAGCCATCTGTAGGCAACACAAAACAAAGTCACTTTCAAGTGGGACCTTGTTAGAGAATCTAGAGAGAAGCTGGAAATGAAAAACAAGACCGCTATTTTATTTTACAATATTAGGCCCAGAGCTGAAACAATTACTCGATTAACTGGTGATTTAATTTGAAATTGTCGCTTCCATGTCATTATAACAGAACATTTTCAGTTTTGGACAATCGTTCAGAGAAAATAAGGCGATGTGAAAGATGTCACCTGGGGCTCTGAGAAACTTTCACGATGGGCAGTTTCACCCGTTTAACAGTGATAAATGTCATTAGGATGAAAGTCTCTTTCCTCCTGAGAGAAATTTGTTGCCACATGGATCTAAACAGCGACCTCAACAGGCTGGTGGTTTTGTAGATAAAGACCACTGAAAGGTTGTTGGACCAATGAGGCTGAATGACTCACTGTGAAACCTGACTGGTTGGATAAAGACAAGAAAACTGACCAAACTGACTTGACCTGATAACAAGAAGTCGGATCTGTTAACAACTCATCCTGAGGATAAAGACACGGAGCAGGTGATGGACTTGAAACCTGCTGCTGACCGACATTGCCATCCCTAAAGCCATGCCTCCAGCTCTGCTAAATACAAGAGAACTCAAAATGTGAACCATGAGCACACACATACACAAACTATCTAAAGAAAGGAAGAATAAATTTTACACTCTCTCTCCCTCTGTGGTCATGAATAATTTCTCTGCTGAAAGAACAGATTTCCTCCCAGGTAAACATGTAGGCCAAGTAGCCCCAAAGCGCTCATGTTTTCATAATGTGGTGTTACTGTGAGAGAGAAGCTGTTTAGTGGATCAAGACCCACGATGCATCATCAAGGTGGAACAGGTCATATCCTGATCCACACACACACACACACACACACAGAGACTGCTGACACTACAACAATCAGTCAAAACAGGAGAATCAATACAAGTATGTGAACGAAGTTTGAATGTGATTATGTCTTAGTTAGCTTCCTTTGAATTCACTTTCTGTGAGGGAAAAACACAGCTGTGCTGGAGAAATATCTCCTGCTGCTGCTGTAATCCTGAACCTTTGATCTCCACCAGAGCAGACCGTCGATGAGTTAATGATGTGTGAAGTCATGTCAGTGAATTGTCCCTGCAATCATACTGTCACCCAAACTATGACAGGAGAAGATGCTGGAGCAATATCTTTGCTTCTAGCAGCTTGTCAGAATTAAAAACACAGTTGTCCAGTCAAACACTACTTTAACAGCTGCACAGTTACGCGTATCCTGATAATGTTAATAATCAACTCAATCTTTATCAACCTTAAGCTGTTCTAATATCACTGTAAGCCACAGCCTCAAAGGGTTATTGCTTTAGTAACACAGAGTTAAATTTTGTTTTACCGAAGAAAGAATTTTGTCAAGTTAAAAAAATTAAAAATGGCAATTAAAAAACAAAACAATGAAGCCAGAATAAATAAATCACATAAATAAATGATCCTGGAGACAAAACCTCGAAATGAAAAATCAGCTCGAGGAGAGCAACAGGTTTCAGGCAATGAAATGCACCAGAGTCCCAGAGGAAATTTGAAACAGTGATGGTGACACCTCCACGAGACCTTCTCTCTCTCTCACACACACACACAGGCCATTGAGCCTGGGGGCCAGCATCTGTTTATGTAATGATCTGATTTGACAACAGGCATCTGTGCCCTGCAGGCTCCCTCAGCTCACAGATCTGCCACCTTTCACTCTTATTTACCCAAACACACACACACACACACACACACACACAGTGACTCACCGTTCCTTTCTCCCCTCATCTTCCCTCATCACTTCCCTCTTCCTTCATTACACCACACCTCCCTCTCCTCCTCCCCCACCTCGTCCTTCATCCTCCATCATTTCCTTGTCTGTAATTCAAAGTGAAGCAGTAGGAAGCTGTGGAGGCTAAATTGAGGCGTGACTATGAGGATGCATACTGTATAATCTCTCTCTCTTGCTGTGAAATGAAGCCACGCTGCATCTCTATAAATCCTGCTCAAACTGATGTCGGGCTCATGAAGATTCATGTTACAGGATCACAAAAGACAATGCCTAAATTTGTGCTTGTTGGCGGTATCGAGGCTAAAAACAAAGACAGAGGTTCCGGTGGCTCCACCGAAAGCGTTTGAAACAACTAAACTTCAGACTGAAATAAACCCAGTCCTAAGCTATCGCGTTAGCTGTGTCCACCATCGATTTGATCTGTTCTGACAGTTATAGCGATCCTTCACAAGAACAGACTGCTAAAGTCAGTGTTGCAAATACTCGGTTTTAAAGAAGCAAACAGTTAGCAAGTAAGCTAGCTACATGGGTTGTGTTGTTAACTAGTGAGAATATGTTCACAGCTAATTTGTATTTTACTGGTTAGCCATAGCTATCTGTTAGCTGTTATTGTCACTAGGACTACATCTACCGTCTAATTTTAAAATGCCACATTTGTGTGAAATGTTTTTACTAGAGGTTCTATCCAGCAACAGGAAAATATTGAAATCTCTTCTTCTTTGCCCAGTTTTTCATTTATCAAACACTGCACCAAACATGTGGTGCACAGACAGCATAGTTACCAAGTCATCACTTTATGTTTACTACACTGTCTGATAAAATCCTTTTGGGTAAATGATAACAGATGTAGTTTATCATCAGCTGTGTCCCTAGTTAAAATCAGTGAACAGAAAGCCTTCAGTACTTGATGTGGCAACAGACACAGCTAATTGTTCTCCTGCTCTGTATGATAAATCTATGTCTGACTTTAAAATCTGAATATAGCTGTTTCTGCTGTATGAAGTAGTGGTTCAATTTGATGCCTTGTAATTGCTTGATCACTCTAAAGCTGCTGTATGTATGGATACAATCAATGCACATGATTGCAACACTGTCTGATTTAATCAACATGATCAGCTTATAAAAACACAACTAAACTTTGTCTTCCTAACTTTACTAGGCAACTAGCATCTGTTTCTGTTCGCTCTGTGTCTATTTCAAAGCAGACAGTTTTGACAGTTTTAGCAACTATGGAAGCTGCTCCACTGAGCCTCCATCAGCAGCACGACTTAGAAACACCAGGAGTTTTTCATCTGCACTACATGTATGCACTGTGAAATGGAATTGGCACAAAGCTTAAATGTCTCTCAGACTTACAGACTTCTAACAGCACAAAGCCAGACTCATGTATTCAGACTGTTCAGCCAATAACTCAGCCATAAAACAAACAGTCATAAGAAAATGTCACAGATAATTTCTTTAATGTAAAACTGCAGCCGTCGTCTCTTGACTCACAGCAGTGCATCTGTGCATTCAGCCTGTCATCCAAAGACAGACACACACACACACACACACACACACACACATAGTGACTAATGAACACATACCATTACTTGTCACACTTATAATTACCAATGTGTGCTCTCGTGACTAATTGCTAAATGATCACAGCTGAATACAGAAACAGTTTGAGTGAGGTGTCAGTGCAGTCACACAACAACTCTGGATCATATTCTGTAGACACACACACACACACACACACACTCAAGAGTCATAGGTTCTCTAATGATGCTGCTGATGGGAATGTCACGGTGGGAACATGATCCCCTAAGGGAAATGGATAAATGTGTGTGTGTGTGTGTGTGATATATAACTAGACTCACACCTCATTCTAGCTCTTACTGTATTCAGCTTTGATTATGATTAATCCTACCGATACATATTTATCTAGTTATTGTCTGTGTTTGTTTGGGTACAAGAACACATTAAAACTAATTGAAGTTGCAGGCGCCACTGTCCACTGAGTTGGAGTCGTGGGTCAGTGTGTTGTCTAGTTTATGCTCCCTCCTGACTTGGTGAAAACAACCTTTATGTTTGGTTTGTAGTTTCAACTAATGTTGTGGTTTGTCTGAAGTTTTAGTACAGCAGTCTAGTAATGTAACATCATAAAATCATCAGTATAATCTTTTGGTAGAAAACAGATTTTCGTGTTCCATCTCCTTCAACTCACACACACACGTGCAGTTGATTGACTAAACATTAACGCTGGCAACAACCTCTCTTTTGTCAGTGTGTCTGATAGTCGACACTGCTGGGGAGGAAGCTTTTTTATCTCATATGAAAATAAACTGGCATACAATCTCTTTCCAAGTGGAGGATTCTGTTTTTGGACATGTATTATTCACCTGCTTACTGCCTCCTTTTTTTCCTTAGAATTACAGTGAGATAGAAACACAGAGTCCAAAAGAAGATTTTCTCTCTGGAAGCGCCCGCGAATACAGTCTGTTGTAATTTTGCACCTTGGAGGAGATTTTGGAAGCTTTACAAGCTTTACATTTTGTTATCTAGAGCTTATTCATACAAACTGATTTAGTTTAGCATATAACCACCCATCCCACATACACACACACACCACCTGAATACGCAGTCTTTCTTTGTGCAACGTTCGATTTTCGACCTGCCTCTCCTTCTTCCTCCTCTCCTCCCTCTTCATGTCCTCCTCTCATGGGGTTTCTGAACAGATAAACAGGCTTTGTGGCCGTCTGTCTGGCCAGCAAAAATCAATTCTGCTGCTGATCAGTATGTGGCTTCCTGCCCTCCAGGGACCAGTGTCTAATCCTTAATTTGAGCTGTGACAATGACCTTCTCAGTTAATCCTGAATACTATTATTGTTATTTTAGAATTTATAATGGAAGCTTATTAATAAGAGAAAAACAAAACAAAAACTGTCATAAGTTTAATTTGAATATTAAAAAAAGTAAATTAAAATAAATAGCAGCTCTTTTATGATGTGTGCCAATGTTGTGTGGCTAAGATGGTAACACACACAAACAGATCAAGGCAGCGGTATTCCAGCAGCTCCTGTGTACTGCTAGGTAAAATAATGTGATATGTGATATAGTGGATGTTGTCAGACACTTCTAATAACAATCTGAGTCTGTCAGTGGCAAAAGCAAGCACTGTAGTGGACGTACTTTGATGTTGACAACTGCCCATTTGGATTCCACATTACAGCTGTCCATGGTGGCTGGGTTCTGTTCCTACCAATCATTTTATACTGCAAGAACATGAAAGTAGTGGAGTTACCCTTTAATGAGATTCAACTGGGGATATGAAGTATTGGTTTGATACTGAAAATAGATTTGATAAATTGCTATTGATCTGAGCAAAGTTGAAAGGTGTCCAGAAGGTGATCTAACATTAAACAGACATTTCTGCTGTTTCAATCCTACAGAATCAATACAGAATCAATAATCAAAACAAGAGTTAGTATCAGTGGTGTCCTACTTCAGGTACTGATCTGCTCGCCCTACTGGAACAACCAGCAAAGAAATATTGACTTTTTTTACCCTCTCTGGCCTTGTTTTGACAACTTTGACATTGTAGACATTAATACTGACCGGAGCACAGAGAGGCTCTTCTGCTGCTCCTGACATACGTATGTAGGTAATTCAGTCAGGAAGGTGTGATTACTTAGGGTTCAAAGTGTAGTTTGCCATGTCTCTCAGCCAAGTTCTACGAAATTTATTACTCAGGCTTCTAATAATGGCGACAGTGAAACTTGTGTTTTGAATTGTTTAATCAGATCTAAAGGAAAGAAATTCCACAGTCTCTGGCCCCCACCTGGGAGAGCTGGATAAATGGTGAGCATCAGGAAAGATTACATCAACCAGGGGAATGAGAGAAACAGAGACAGAGAAAGTGGATGAAAAAGAAACAGGTGTGTATTGATTGTGTTCATCAGATTGTCACAAGGCTAACAGGGGTGGGAGGAGGAGAAGTGAAAGACACCTCCAGCACCTTCAGGCCCAATTTGTCTCCATCCACCTGAAACTATGATATCATCAACCACCTTCTGACTACGATTAAAGACAAATGTGGTTCTGATAGGTGGAGGACCAACTCAACTAAAACACACAGTTTCACAGTGAAAAGGGACATGAAAGCAGAAAACACATGATCAATCACAACATCAACTTGATTGGTTTGGTTTTTATAAACCCTCGACTGAGAAAAACCAAGAATCTACACAGTCCTTTACGTCTCATTTTCTTCATGATGTTTCCTTTGTTTTATCCTCAGCCAAGCGTTTTTCAATCAACATCTGTCGACGATTCCATGGCGTGCAGGACACAATTAATTTTATTTAGAAAGCCCAGCAGCATATGGTCAGCACATGCACTCCACTGGTTATGGTGATGTGACATGTTTCTGCCAACTGCAGTAATTTTAGAAATATTGACTGAATTCAAAGTGCGATTGGCATGAAATAAGGCAAATGTATCCATATTTACTGAACAATCAGTGAATAAGTTTACTAGAGTTCAGTCTGTATCAAGTTTTGGGGGAAAAAAGCATTTAAGGACATTGTGGAGGCATTATGATGTCTCTAAAATGACATGTCTGAACAACTAAACTGCAATAATAAATACATTTGCAGGACACACAATCGTGACCAGATCATGTTTCCTCAACATAATGAAGATATGTTGTTAACTAAGGTATTCCACATGCTTGTTTCCGCAATATATCTAATTTTGAGCTTTAACTTTTAAAATGGCTACCACAAAAAAAAACCACTTTGAAGATTGCGTCCATCATGTCTACATTCCTGCAGCCTCCTGCAGTGTATCCAAAAGGTGAACAAATGAGACTTAACTTTTCCCTCTTCACCATCATTTTGATTTAGACCAATTCTGGGTCTCTTCAGAGCGGAAAAAAAACTTGGCAGGTATTTTATTGAAGCTCCAGAAATGACGCCCCACACACACACAGATAATCCCTCCACTCCTTTTGTGTTTTAGCTTAGCTTCAGGACTCCATGCACAAAATCAATATGATTAGTTGAACAGACGTGTGGCCACACACACACACACACACACACAGATACACACAATCTTAGACTGCTGGTAGCAGGAAAACACAGAGTGAAGTATGTATCTCTTACTGGAGATAAGCAGACTTTGGTGCTATCTGGTTTTCAGGAGAGAGTGAACATGAAAAAAAAACAGTTAATGGCAGTGTTGCTCTCTGTCTCTCACACACACACACACACTCCACACAGACTTATACCATGTTCTGTGTTCTAATTAAATGTCCTCATGTTGTTAAAAGTATCTGTAAAGGAACTCACGAGAAGCAGGTCCTGAATCCATCGCGACATTACTGCCCTCTACTTCCTGGAATTGTTTGATTGGGTTTCAGGCAACACTGTCGCTAATGCCAATTGATGTCAAAGAGACTGAAGAGCTCGATCAACAATAATGTCTTTTGCAGCCTATTTGCAGTTTTCCTCTCAGCTCTAACAGATCTAAACCAAACTGCTGAGCTGCCAGACTCTGTACTATGGACAACATATAGTGATTTAAAAGACCTCCAAGACTTTTGAGTTCAGACATAATCACACACAAATCTGCCAAAACAAGGATTCATACGTCTGAGTGTGAGTGCAGCTGAAGGGTAAATGGACAAAGAAGAGATTGACTCTGGAGCAAAAATATAATTTAGGCTGAAGTTTCACAGCAGAAGAAAAAGGAGTGCACAGCCTGGATGAAGATGAAGTGAAAGAGGATGAAGTCAAGAAAGTTTCTCACACACACACACACACACACACACACACACACATCTTTGATGTTGCTTGTAATGTTGTCCATTTGTCTCAGTGCCTGGTCCTGTCACTGTATCATCAGTGTGCTATCCCAGCATGCTCTGCTGTATTCTCTGCTTGGCTTAATGTGCTGGGACATGTATGTGTGTGTGTGTGTGTGTGTGTGTGCATGTGTGTGTGCGAGTGTCATGATGCAGGGCTGGTGGAGAGGCTGAGAGGACTATGATGAAATATGACACAGCGGTCATTGCCTCATGCAACACCCTCGGCCTCATCATCTTAGAGTGTGTGTGTGTGTGTGTGTGTGTGTGTGAGATGGTTATTGCATGAGGGCTGTAGGGATGA
Organism: Lates japonicus; assembly: GCA_033238685.1. Classification (NCBI taxonomy): domain Eukaryota; kingdom Metazoa; phylum Chordata; class Actinopteri; family Centropomidae; genus Lates; species Lates japonicus. The sequence continues at coordinate 631,072 of BRZM01000106.1, forward strand.
GGGACTGGGGATGTAATCAGATGTCAGTGTGATGCAGGACAGGGCTCCTTCCTGTCTCTCTCTCATCACATGGTGTATACATTCACACATACAGAACTAGTGTATAAAGGAAATGCTAAATATTCTCTGAGCTTTAGTTGAGCTAAACCAGCATCATCTCACACTGCGGGATACTTTTAATAGACATTTTTCACTACTTTCTGACGATTGTCAGACTAAACTGTTAATCAAGCAAAAATAATCAACAGGTTAAGTAATAAAGAACGTACGTTAATATAAAGTGAAGCATAAAAGAACTGTGTCTATGCGACAAAATTGAGTACTTGAATTTTTTATTATACTTTAATTATTGCTTTGGTCTATTCATTGAATTAATGTAATGATTTTTTAGTAGTTTGAATATAATCATGTCTTTTGTTAATTAGTCTGGTTTACTGCATGTACAGTTATATACCAACACATAATGTATTTTACTACTTGAGGACTGTGGATTTTTTTACCCCTTCATGTACACATGGAAACTAATGAACAGCAGGAATAATTCAGCAAGTGAAACAAAGCGAACCTGAAAATACATGAAACAATATTTTAATGGGTCATATTGTGAAATGTTAGAGCAGGTTCTGAATGTTTTTGAGACTGTGGACCTTAACAGACCAATATGTCGAACGTCTCTCTGGGTCAGAGGCATAATGAAGCGCCTAGCTGTGACACGTCTGACCCTCTGACCTTTCAGTCATAATTTCTGTTTTGAGCCATGCTTTGGTCCATGGTATCAGGGGGTCTGAAAACACTTGAGTTATATGATTCAGTGTAGATATTCATTCACCTCAAGAGATGATCCTTCGATTTTTTAACTTTCACATCATCCTCAGGACAAACTCTTCACTGTTTGCTCCATCACTGGTGATGGCTTTAAGAACCTTCGTCTTTAATGCATTATTGAGGCGTAATGAACCTGGGACCCCTTGGGGCCCTCAACCAGAGACTCTATATTGTTAGACTGCTGGTTGAAAAAATACATTTTCAACTCTCTGTAAGAGAGGATATATAATATACTTGTGCTCTTTGTGTGTTTGCTTTGTGTGTGGTTTCTCAGTGGTTTGAGAGCATTTTTTATGGTGCAGATCTGGTCCCTGCTGCTTCCCCAGAGGGCAAGGTCAGTATTAATTATCACCAACGCATAATGATTCTGAGTTTTCTAACAGGCCTTTGTCTCCTGCGCTGGTGAAATCCACACTGTCACATGATTTTTCCTTCGTCCATTATTGCTTGATTGGGGCCACAGAGAGGCCTTGGCACAGGGCTGTGTGCCTGTCACCTCTTTAAATCACCACAAAATGACTTGTCTCTTAGTGAAGTCTAAGATTTATTTTAATACATATGTGAGGATCAAGATGAATACAATGACATCTTTTTGCTTTGGGTTTTGACATCTATTTTCAGTTATAAATTAAGAAGAAAACTACATGTTAAGGTTTCTTGCATCCTCAGGACCAGCTGTCATCTAACCTCTAATGGAAAATCTTTACAGGCGTCAAAGTGTGTGATCACACTGGCCAGTAGCCAATGAAACTACAGAGCCTGATATTAAGTCTCAGAGTGCGATGCACATCAGCAACAACTCAATGAATCCGCCAGAGGCTGAACACACAAACACGCACACACAGAGTGTAACAGTAGTCAGCAGGCTGTAAAAACCAAGCTCTGATTGGATTACTTGCAGCTAATCAGATTTCTCCACTGACCACACTGTGAAAATGATATCTGTCGGTTTACCGCTGAGGGGCGACCAAGGGTGAACAAAACACACATACACACCTCCCTTTACCAGCACAGTGAGAGAAAAAAGTGACATATGAAGAAGAACTATCTTCGCTCATGAAATATCTTTCTCACTCTCACACATTTTCATTACAGCTTTCAGTGTCTCACAAGAGCTCCCACTGCGTGCATGAATCCTATCATCAGCTCAACAATATTTTCTGTCTCCATTTACTTGTGGACCGTACACTCCGTTAATGGGAATCAGCGTGGACAGAGGCTCACACACACACACACACACACGTTTCAAAGGAGCTTGATAATGGGTCTATGAATCACACGGAATCCTATCAACCAGCCCAACAAGCCGGTCTCAATTTGCAACCTCTGGACCGTTCCATTTGGCAAGGATTCTGTAAAAGATCTGGTCAGCTCTCCATCAGCCCGAGCGCTGCAGACCGCCGCCTGCAGCTCATTCCCCACGGCCCTATTCACTGTAATGGCAAATTCAGAGGATTCTGGCTGACAGATTCAGAGCGAGCTGTGGCCTTGAATATGGAGTAATCTGACTTCGGTAGCAGCATCTGCACGACCTAATGCTCCAAACTAAATGGGTACCTGAATGGCTGAATGAATGTGAGTCTCTGTCTTGGGCATTGGCGTACACATGACCCTGCTCTATAGTATGCTGAAAGGATGCTGTACATCAATACAGAATGGAACTCCACTACATTCGCCAATGGGCATAGTATGACCAACCTTTCATTTTCAGAAGAATACTGTGTATAGTTCAAGTGTTGTAAATTTGTTGAAATGCCACAGCAAAAGGCAGTGTGAGATGTGTAATACTCAAGACTAACCCCTAATGATATTAGTCATTAAGTATAAAGCTAGTGTCCCTCTATATTTTAGATATATATATATATTTCCTATTATCAAACTAAAGACTAAAACCAACAAAATGACTGACTGACTGATGACTTCCATTACTCTGTCTGCAGCTCTCAGCTAAAAAGCCCATTGATTCCTACTGAAGACATGCATTTTAAAACATTTCACTAATACAAAGTTTCATTTTCAAAACAGCAGTAGTTTTATAATTAGCTGGGCAGACATCTCAAAACAGGCAGAAATGGTACATTGTTTGGGACTATTTTCAACAGTGGATTAATATTTGTGGCCAGTATTCCCAGCAGAAGGTGAATGTATTGAGTCCAAAGAAACTACAGTGTGTGTTCATGGTGATTGTAATGTCTCCAAGTGCAATGTTGTGGCTCATTGATGCATTTTCTGAACAATGAAGCTTTGGATACACACACAGTACTTGTTGCACCCAGGTGATGTTTGCTGATAAAGTTCCATCAACTCCCCTAAGACCACTCTCTCTATCTCTCGCTCTCTCTCTCACACACACACGCTCACACACACAGTTGTTTATTTTGACTCAATCACACATGCACCATCTTGCTGCCCCAAATACTCACTAGAGCACCAAATGTGGATTATTCCATTGCTGAAAACAGTCCCCAACAAATGCACTGTTTCCTCCTGTTTAAACAGCAGAATGCTTTTAAGAGGATTAAGCATATAGCACAGCAAAAAGAGAAATATAACAATGTATAAATAATGACTGAGACAGTTTAGATTTTCAGAACAAGCCCTCACAATGTAACAAATAATTTAGGGGCTTGAATTTCCATGCTTGGGCGGCTGCAGGGGATTGTTTGTGTGTTGGTATGTCAACATGTCTGAATCAGACCTTCGCTTAAAGAAAATGAGGCCAGTGTGAAGCCAAGTCAATCTGGCATCAACTCACTGTCATTTATCACTGTCAGCCTCCAGCTGTCAATCATCTGGGCTGCATTTGATTGACAGGAGCAGACAAGAGAGTTACAAGTGTCCCTTTAACAACTAGAGGCCGACATGTATAGACGGCAGGTCAGCTGACACGTGAAAAAGTAAACACTCCCGAAAAAAGCAACACACACACTGTGTCTGGCACTTAAACACACTCACTCAGTGGATGTTGGGTAAAAAATTGCCCATGAGCTCCTTGAAGTGTTTGCAGTGTGATAGATGTTATGAAGCTCCTCACAGGCGTGTCGCAAACAGATGTGTGCAATCCTGCAGCACACACCAGTCTGATGAATCACATGTATCATCATAACACACACACACACACACACACACACTGTAGACATCAGAGTTCATGGTTGAGACATCAGGTTTGGGACAGCTGAGAAGTTCATTGGGCAACCATCACACCACACACACAAACATCTGCTGGATCCAACATCACTCCATATCTGCTCTTTTGACTTTGATCCTGACATGTTACTGTCCAATCACACATTTCAACTGTTCCCACAAGGCTTGTAGTTTTACTGTCCCAACAAGACTTTGTCCTGTCTTCACATGGCCATCCCATTGTATCCATGGTCTAACAGGGCTCGTTATAGTCAGATCAAGGATTTCTAGTGCCCAATAAAGGTCTTCTACTCTCCCGATGATGTCCTCTACCTTGTCATGTAATATTACTTTCATTACATGACTTTCTACTGTCACTATGTGGCTTTCTACGCATCTCTCTGAGGTTCTACTGATGCAATGTGTTGTCTGCTGTGCTCAAGGCCATCTATGATCCAGTCAAAAGGTTACTGTCCCCAAATCCTGAATGTCTACAGTCCTCAAACTTTCTGTCCACCCTCCACAAATCTGTCCATTGTTGCTTTCTACTGTGTTAACAAGGCGTTCTATAGTCCCTATAACGCTCTCCTGTCCCCACAAGGCCCATGCTGGATTTTCTAATGTGCCATTTGTGGTTTCATCTGCCCTCATGTGATTTCCTGTTGTCTTCAACAGGCTCTCTATCTCAGATCCAGGTAACTGTCTTTATTAGGCTTTTTAGTGTCATTTCCATGTTCACTGACTCCTAAATATCACTGTGATATTTCCTTCAAAAAGCAGACACTTTCTGCTGGGGAATTAATCATAAGTAAACACATTCTACTCAGCGTAGAACAGCATTGAGAATAATATGCAACCAGTGTTGCACAAACACACTAAGGATGCCTTTATCATGAGAAAGGCTTTGTTTCATGAAGAATGAAGTGCTGAAGTGCCATCTGCCTTCGACAAACAAACATGAAACAATAACACAACAAAGCACAGAGGAGCAAGAAGAATTAAGACAACTGTCGGCAGATGAAAGTTTTAGGGGGCAAGATGAAGGGAGACACAGAGACGGACACGAGAAACCACGCTGTCATAACTGACACAGATGTTAACAAGTCCCTGCATAATACAACATATGGGCCCCTCCACCTCTGCTCATGTACACATGCTTTTACACATCATACACATACGCATCACTGAATGAACATATATACATAGAAAACGTATTCCTTCCTCACCGTCTTTGTTAGGATCACTGGAGCTATACATGTCCGCAAGTCATAACTCACACTGATCGGACGACGGGGTGTAGATTGTGAGATTGAAAACAAGGAAGTGAGATACAGGAGGGAACAAGCGCAGACTTTAGAATTAAGGTCTACTATTTTCTTTGTTCCCCTCTCATGTGATGTCTGAAGTTGCTATACAGTAGTGCTGATTTCTAGGGCTGGCTCAATGTGCCTGGATTTATTGTTATGGCCTGTTAAACCCCTATGATAGAGGCTGATCTCAGGTGGCATCTGCTTACCACACACATACACACATACACACATAGCCATCTCATGCCCCAGGTGCAGTAAGGGGCTAAGTTAACCAAGGAGGCCATTTGATGCTGCAGACAAATAACGTTCTCTAAAAGGTCAAACAATTTAAGAGTATTTTATTGTTTCCTGCGATGGCCCACAGCTGTTGGCAGGCAGGGTTTATGCAGCTTTTATGTGCTGAAGGTGAACCCTAGTGGTGCAGAGTCATGATCGTTGGACTGCTACACAGAATTGGGAGGACTGATTAAGAGTGTTTAAACTGGCAGTCTGCTAAGGTCATTGTGGGTGCACTTACGATACATGGTGTGATATGGATGGAATATAATGTCTTTGCACAACTCAGGCGTGCCTGTTGGATGATACATAACAACTGTTGCTATGCATATGGTATGCAAAAATGTGCCAAGAAGGCGTTCAGTGGGAAAGATAATTAACAAAGTGAGGATATGTTTTCTTTCTCACAATGAACTACCGCGTTTATTGATAATTATTTTCTGAATACCCCTTTGTCTCTTTTGGATGGAGCATCAGTATCAATAGTAAGAAACATGATAAGTCCAGTCATGACGTTTACAAACAGTGAACAACAGACAATGGGACAGTAGCAGTGTCAAGCTTTGTGAGGAGAATATTAGAGAGCTACAGTGGATAATAAATTGCAATGATGAGCACTGAAGGTTTAAAGACTCTAAAAATCTATGATGAGGGTTGGAAAAAAGCTTTTTGAGTAAGTACAAAACCATAGTTGGACAGCGAAAGCTTTATGGGGACAACAATGATCTGTGCAGACAGGTAGAAAGCCTGCTGAGAAAGCCACTATGAGGACAAAAAACAATGACAGGACGGTAAGTCTTGTGAGGACACTGAACATCCACAGTGAAAGCTTTTGTGAGATTCTGACATAAAGCTGCATTGTGACAGTGTAGAAACAGTTAGTACAAAGCCTTGCAGAGAGTCTATTAAGCACAGGCGACAGCCCCACGTAAGGACAGGAGAAAGTCACACGAGGATAGTACAGAGTCACCATGAGAGCCTTGTGAAAATCGAAATCCGTACTGTAAGCTTTTAGAGTTGTTTCCCCAAAATTCAGATGACTGTTTCCAAAAATGACTCATATGAGTGTTTTCTGATCTCAGTCCTTAAATGTAGAGCAGCTTTTTGATTAAATGATCTTTCGTATATGAATATGAATATGAATCCTGGTAGCGATACATCCCTGTAAGGTACAGTTGGGTTTAATAATACAGTGATAATGGATATTCTGGCCCCGATTTATGTTATCAGATTGAAATGCAATAGTCCACAGTTTTAGCGTTTGCTTAACCAATGGTTAGGTTAGTTTCACCATCGAGGTTCACTGAGGACTAAAAATGTCTTCTCAGAAACTCTAACACGTTTGATTGTTGGAAAGCTAACATATTACCACTGGTGTGCTGCTGTGTCTGCCTCCACATGACAGATGGCAGCTTAACTGGAAAAGCTCAGGATTAATTTGGGAAACACTCCACGCACATCTTCGTTAATGGTTATATAAAACACTTTCCTCTCTGCACAAGTGAAAGTCTGTCACGAAGACAAACTCCTCTCGTCTCTGGTTATGTAGACCAGCAGCAGGTTTATGTGAGGTGAACTGTGCCTTGTGTCTTCTGACCAAATTAGCCCATCAGCCTACGCCGTTTGCCACAAGGTGGAAATACAGCAGCTCTCCTTTTTAAATCACTTGGGAATGTACTCGTACTGTATATGTGTATTCATGCATATGTTACTCTCTCAAGACCTACAAGCCTTTGCTGTCTTTGTGCAGATTACATGCTTTGATAAAGACAGACACCCTCAGCTACTGGAGGTCAGGTCACTGGATTTAAAGGGTGTCTGCTGTTGAGTTTACATTTTATTGATTTTTAAAATGTGTTGTTTCTTAACCCTTTTCTTTGATACATTGGATTTTTGTCACCTTCTTTGTCTGTTTAATTCTATTATATAGGGTTCTTTTTCCGTTGTTGTATCATTGTTATGTGTGCTAATGAACAATAAACCGCTAGAAATATACAACCTGATTTCCTAACATACTCCAAACTCAGCTGTCCTTCCCCATGAATAAAAGATGTGATGTAAAGGATGAGACAGCTTGACAACTTTGTTCAACTCAATACATTTTTTAATATGAGAGACCTCTGTTGAATCTATACATAAGGATAAGAATAATCCATCATACATAAAGGAGAAGATTGGGCAAAGGAGCCATAATTGCAGCTTTCGTGTGAGCGGACAAAAGTGAAAGGTTGGGAGGCATATGATGTAATTTAAAAGGGTGTCAGAGAGAGAGAGAGAGAGAGAGAGAGAGAGAGAGAGAGAGAGAGAGAGGCTGGACTCAAAATGTCAACCAGCTCAGCTCACAAGGAAAGACAATGAGGAGAGAGAGAATGAGAGAACAGCTAAACAAAGAGGATGAGATTAACAGCTACTGGTGAGAGATAAAAGGATGGATGCATGGATGGATGGATGGATGGATGGATGGATGGATGGATGGATGGATGTCCACTTGCAGTATGTTACAACTCTGTATGTTTGTCATGTAATCACTGTTGTTGCATTGATGATTACATTTTGAGTGACAGATATGAGACAAACTGTTTATTTCTAACTTAAGTGGAAATGTCAATACTAATCATCATGCTAATCATTTGAAATGAAGCCAATATGATTATAGCAAGGTAGTTACTGGGGCTGTGTATAGATGAAGTGTTGGCAGTCTGCTCCTATTAGTCTCTGGACTGAACAGATTGTAGCCCAGAGCCCTCAATTTATTCTATCTGTTCTCACTCTATATTTTCCTCCTGCACTGGAGTGAACTGGAGCCTGTAACATTTTATTGAGCCCACCTTTCATTGCTGGAACTTTGGAAATGACATGGCATTATAAAATATCCAGAAGCCCAGTTTCTCCAGAGCAATCTCATAATCAATTTTTTTATATTCCCACAAACCACCTTATGTTCCGGAACCACAGCTTTATAAAGGTGTTGAAAATAGTAATAGTCGTTGGCAATAATCACAGGGGATTTTTCTCTGGTGTCACATGGAGGGTTGATAGGCAGAGGGATTAGATATGGTACATGTTGTAGGAAAACAGTGGACAATCATCATACTATCCATCCACCCATCCATCCATCAGAACACATCATCGAGCCACACTATTGCACCAGGCGACATGTTACTTCATCACCATGAACACACACTCTGTAGTTTATTTTGAGACAATCTCACACACACTCATGGTCCCCCTGCCCCAGATACTCACTAGAGCACCAAATGTAGATTAATCCACCACTGTAATATGGCCCAACTAATGCACTATTTCTTCCTGTTTGTGTAACATTTGATAACAACTACAGTGACCAGTTGTTTTAGGAAACAGGTAAAGGTGTTGGGAAACAACAGATGATATAAACTTCACAACAAGCATCAGTGGATGAGGTCAGCTAAAGGTACTGGCCAATCAGACAGCACACATGATGATTCTGAAGTAAAACTGAAAATGCTAAACAGAAAATATAACTGTCATTGATTGGCGTAACTTTATTCTGAAGCTGGATTTAAACATATGTGATGGGGGGGTTGTGCTGTCCCTATGGTGATTATGTGTGTAGGCTCAGAAGCTATGCTGCAGGTGATGCTGCAGCTGATGTGCACCTCTTTAAAAACATAAGCCCATGCCAGGGCATGAATTACTACAAGAATCATGGGTTCAGTCGGTCAGTGTGGGGTTGTTTGTGAATAAAACATGAAGCTGTTTTAAAAAAAGGTTCGGTTTTTGTCTCATTTTCACTAAAGCAAACATTGCAGAGACATTTCCACTACAAACTTCTGCTCATCATGATCACTGCCTTCCTATTCAGGAAGGAAACATGACGAACCGCCCCACCGCTCACTCATATCATAAAATAGGTAAGGAATATAATTAAAGCATCGTCCCACCACATCTGATACACAGATTTAGCATTGCGTAGTGATATCAATGATGCTGGACTATGAATCAAAAATTATACCACAGTATCTGTGGCGGGACTTCCATTAAATGGAATTACTTTTGCTTAAATACTTTTAATTGGCTTTTACTCACTTGAATATTTTACCAACATGTACATGTAGACTGATGAATGTGAATCTCTCACCTAGCTGCCTCAGCTGTTCCCTTAAAAGCCCATCAAGTTATAATGTTAGCACACATGTGTCATATCTGGCGATGATGTCCTTGATGCCATCTCCCTATAGTGCTGCTTATTGATCAGTTTATCGTCTCTGCAAACACGTGGTGCAGCTGAATCGAACAGTCCAGTGTTAGTGGAGGCTAATTGCTTGTCCCGGCTGCTGTTATGAATCCAATACAACTGATGTGTTTGTGTAGATGGGAGAGAGATGGTAAGACCTTGAGAGAGAGATCCAGATTGACCATATAAGCCTGTCTGGGATAATGTAATCTGTGTCGACTGGTGCTCAGGAACTCGTCACAAGGGTCACATCCATCACTCATGCTGCACCAGCTAGCTAATGGAGTCAACCTCCATGTCAGTGAGAAACCATTAGTGTTAGCATGGCTTATATAAACACATCTAATAGATTATTAATTCTCCTACCTCACCAACATGTGAGGAGTGGGAGGTGGGAGGTGGGAGGGTGAGTCCTGTACGAGCAGCACCTTTGGGGAAGTGGTTTTACTCTGATGGTGGATCAGAGCCAAAATCTCTCCATGACCGAGGTCGAGCAGGGATTTGGGAATGCTTGACTGTAAATGAGGTGTGATGTGCGCTGGGATCAGGCTGCTGTGTGGGTTCTGCTTGTGATACAGTGAAGAAGCAAGCCAGAACAGCTCACATCAGGTTAATCAACATTCCTGGGGGTTTGTAGCCGCGGGGCGATCAGCTGGGCTGAGTGCCGAGTCAGCGCTGATGTGCCATGAGATCTAAACAAAAATAAAAGTCAAATGCAATAATAACTGCGTTCATTAAAATTCACTTTATGGGATAATAAAATGTTTAGTTCTGGACTGGCAGTTTGAGCCAAGCATAACACTCCATTAAGTTTGCTGGATCTCTTCTATGATCATAATGTGAAAGTTTTGTGTGCGACATTTACCGGCAAACAGTAATTTGGTGTGCCTTGGAAATTTTTGTTATTACCTTAGCGTGGGCCTCAGGCCACCAAAACACCTCACGCCTGCGGCTCCACTAACACGCACAGAGATTCTGAGGCGGTGGCTCAGTTCAACAAGGCCACTGCACTCCTCCCACTCATGTTGGCAGATTACAACCGTAAAATATCCTGTTGGTCTTTAAAGGTGGGAAAACACATTGCAATTGATGAGCTGGGTCCAGCTGGTTACAGGTTACAATTCTTATTATGACTACTTTGAACAAGTTTGATATTTCCAACTGCATTTGGCGCCGTTGACATCATGTGCGAGTGGGAGAAATAATTAAAGCATAATTTTGTTTATTTAATTGGGCCAGGTAAAAATACAGTTTGGCGAGTTGTGATTTGACAGTAGAATTCTGTGAAAGGAGAGTTTCTATCAAAATGCAGAGGGGTTCATGTCTAGCAAGCCTTGACATGCTTTATCTGTCAGACACCTAACACTGTCTCTGAAGAAAACAAGCGTTTCCGCGTCATGAACCGTACATACCTCAAATAATTCTCCAACCTCACAACTTTGTACAAGTCCTGTGAACACTTTCCCAAAAATGACATAAGAAGTTATTTAATTCAGAATTGGGATTCGTAAAGTACTTGACAGACACATTAAGTATGGAACTTTTCACTTTTCATGTGCCCTCCTCTCTTCTACGTTTGCCGGTATCTATGGTGCTGAAAAATAAGAAAATAAGGGTGGAGGGGTGTACATGTCTCCCAGCATTAGCTCGAGCTCAGAGTCACAGTGCCAGATACTATCCGGGCCCGTGCACACAACCCGGTGGAAACGCCCTGCCATAGATACAGCCCAGTGTTAAGCGTGACTACAGTCAGAGTTCAGAAGTTGAGCAGCTGTGGCGGCGGCACAATAAGGCGTGGTCAGTGCTGCAGGAGGACGAGGGCTACAAACGAGCAACTCACCACTCTACAGCTATTAATCCCGGCTGTGGAGATCCTTACATGACATGTGGCTCCCTTCACCAGATCCACATCTGACCACATAATGATGTGATAGCGTGTATTATGAAACGATTTGACCTGGCCTTTCATGGAGAAATACTGCGGTGAAGGCATGGTGACTCTCACAGTCCATGTGGCCCGAAGAGTTGGTATCCATGATGACCAAATATAGGCGTCAATACAGCCATATTTTAGACAAGACTGTCCCCTCATAGAAAACAGCAAGCAGCTTATTATGATGACCAATAATTCGTTTAGTATTTTAAGCTACTTGTAGGGAGCCGTGTGAGACAGCGTAGCTCTTTTCAGCAAATGCATTTTTATGTTGAAGTGACAGCGTGGTCTGAGTGGGTACAGTAGTACGATGTGAAACAGCCAAGGAAGTCAGGTGATATTGTTATATAGTGACAAAGTAAGTGAAAGTAGGAGATGGAGTAGATGGATGGTCGACAAAGGCATTTGACTCTAACTTGAGGAGACCGCTGCTCATTTTCCTCAACCACGACAAGCGATCCTCTAACCTAACAAGTTCTTTTCCAACCTAGACCTCTTTCCCTAAGACTTTACAAGTATTTCTGTTCTAGATCTAGCAAACCTTCACCATCTGTGTCACTTCATAAAGGTATATATCTCCTGCCGCACTAATTCAGAAAACACTCCTATGAGTGGTATCAGAGGTAAGGACAAACAACCTGCATTTAGATTAGAATGACATTTGTAGACAGATATTAGCAGTGGCGTCTTTAAAAATTGGAGGCTTTTAAAAAACTAAACAAAAAGTAAACACATTCTTGTTCTTGGAAACTAAGCTGTGACCGTCACACTTCTCTGCAATCTGTTTAAGAAAAAGCATTTCAACTATTTCCAACCAATTAAACCCAGGGGACTATTTCTATCTGATATCATCAGTTTCCTAGATCACCTCAGTGAAGTGCAGTGTTGGATCAACACCAAATAGTTTTCACCTCTGAAGGTCCTTACTATGTTGGTCTTGTTTTTGTTTTTTGTCAGATTGTTTGTTCACTGTTGAGCAAAAATATTTCGATGGATTTTGGTGGGAATTTTTATTATAGTCTTATTAACCACTACACTTACCTAAAAGTACTTGGTACATTCATCAGTTATTGACTGTCAATATGTCTAATTTGTTGTAGAGGTCCAGATGCACACTCTCTGTTTAATAATAACAGATTTGTGAATCCGCGTGTATGAGCTCACGTTACTTGTTAGATAAAGGGACTCTAGACAGATCAAGGCTGCGGACACTGTGGCCTGTGGATCTTCAGACTACTGTGACCAGGGCTTTTCTGGATATGGAAAAGAGATGTTGCATGAATTGTTTAATTGTTATTTTGATTCAGTAGGCACCAGATACTAAAGTCCTCACCTTGTTTGCAGAAACCAGGATAAATAAAACCAAAACTCTGTCTGGACAGATACCACGTGATAATGACCCTCACACCCACACAGCTGTATGTGATGACCCATACTGCTTTGACAACCAGGTAAACCTTCCAAGGGGTGACCGATCGACCACTCATCACTACTGGAAATACACACAAAAAGTCGTCCTATTTTTTTAAAGGCCAAAATGCTTTAAAAGAAATATTTTATGTTTTCTTATTGACCTTAAGGGACTCAAGTATCTTGTATTGAAAAAAAGCTGCATTGTTGCTTTAAACAAGCATTTACCACGCTACATTATATTTGTTTCCATTCATTTCAATAAAGGCACTATTAACATTTCCTTATTGATTTCATATTTAATGATAATAGCTCCATTTGGGTGGTCTACAGAAAGGTTGTGGAATATAAATATGAATATTTTTTCCACTCACATTCATTTAATTGGCTTCATATGACCAATATTGGATAATAAAGCTGATTGTAACGAAGCTGATTTTATTTTGATTTGTGTTAAACCTGTAGAACAGCTGTCAAACCTCTGCCTCGAGTCGTGTCGAATCAAATCCTGCGATTTTATTCATCAAATTCACTCAAATAACCAGAGCAATCCCCAGAAGGAATAGGGTAATTTACAACTGACCTTTTCCCTGGATGATCGCAAATCTTTAGAATTGTTCAATTCTTCATGATATAAGCTGATGTCAGAACACAGAAATATGCAGCAGTAGCAAATATCTGTCTCATAATGAAATGGGTTTCAAAGTCAATGGGTATTTACATATAAATTACACATTACACTCATATATTGTAACCAGGTTATAATACATGGTCACTACTGACTCCTGCAGCAGAGCGAATCTGTTTTATTCAACACTGACATTTACATTAATACTGAATGTTGGCGTTCAGGTTGACGTCAGTCCTTTTCTAAAACCTTAATAACCTGCTATTCCTGACCTCTGAGGCCCATAACAGGCGTGCAATGCAGTCAGTGGCCTCCATGAAATATGATAAATAGAACTCTCAATTTTGATTATTTAATTTTGATGTATAAAATAATTTGGTTTTTAGTGAGCAGGGTACAGTAAAGGTTGCATTACATTTGCGTACTTGCCTTTGTTCTGTTATTCTTCCTTCAGAATTTGTTCCTTGATTAAATATGTGCATATTAAGCAAAATGTGAAGAATACAGGCAAAAAAAAATAAATTCAATGTGGCTCAAGTTTGAGCCCAGTTTTACAATCGGGGTGGGGCACAGTTCCACAGACCCGGGTAGATGATGAAATATGATCCAGGGAGGCTGGAGGGTATATTTATCCTCCATGTCAACAACAGTGGAGAAACCTGAGGAAATGTGCTGTGTTCACTGGTTAAAGCAGTGCCTGGTCGGATGATGGTGACTTGTGTTCGTCAGCTGAGCCACATGCAACGTTTTTGCCAGATGACCCTGTGTTTTGATCAGTGGGAGCTGTCTGCAAACACACGAACAGACTCACAACTGACAACTTCTCACAAATGTATAAAAACTAAAACAAAACGTCACCCTGATGCAGACACACACACACACACACACACACACGTGTGGTGATGCTAAACTCACAGTAAAGCAGTCTCAGCCTCCACCACCCACCAGGCACAGACACGTGCACACACACGCAGCCACAGAACACATCAATATAAGATCGACCCGCCATCACGTACAAACAGAGAAACCCAATGATTCCACCAACACACATACACACACACAACCCTGTATTACAAACATGGGGCCCTGGGGTGATAGAACCGACTGGACACTAAGTCTGACACCATTAATATAAGAGTTATCAATATCATCTCCTGGGGCAAATACGAGATTTTTCTCTCTCTCTGCATGTGTGTGTGTGTGTGTGTGTGTGTGTGAGTGTAATGAGGTCGGGATCACACCAATCATGCCTGTAATGATCCAGTGGGGTAATTAAGACTCTAACAGCTAACTGCCTTGAACATACATACACACACACACACACACTACCTATAACTACTGTAGTAAGCCATGTCCTTCTGGCAAACCAGAGCAAGTGCATGGTAAGCACATTTGTACAAAGCACATTTACTCAAGCGCTGTAATTAAAGTAATGGTTAAACATTTTGTGTTCTGTTTATTTGATTTCTTTCAGGGATTGTGGAGAAGATGACATCAGTCTCATGTCTGTGGAGCTGGAGGCAGGACTGAATGCGTGCAGATCCTCCTCCTCATGCTGCATTCAGCTTCAACAAACTTTGGCTGCACTAACCAGTCAAAACCCAGGGCAAAAGAACAGTCAGTGCTGTTTGTACAGCAGTGGACTATAATGCTGT
The DNA here is from genome assembly GCA_033238685.1 of Lates japonicus. Lineage (NCBI taxonomy): Eukaryota > Metazoa > Chordata > Actinopteri > Centropomidae > Lates > Lates japonicus. The sequence goes on from BRZM01000106.1 coordinate 646,451, forward strand.
ATTTGAAGGTGGCATGTATCACATTTTTTATCAACTCTGGTTTGGATTTTGGCAGCTGGATCGTGTTTAGAAAGATTTAGAGATGCTACACTGAAGCACTGGGTGGATGGATAAACTGTCTTTCACTGATCCAGCAGCTCCAGCTGTGATGTGGATCTGTCTGAGGCAGCACCCTCACTAACCTGTGATGTGGCAGCTGGTTTAAACAATCCCCCCAGGTCCCTGCTGCCCATTTATCTTTGCTCTAATCAAATTAAAAGACTGGTGCTGTGTGTCTGTCAGGAACTCACTGCATCTGATTGTTTATCTTCAAGTGAGAAGAAGTGAGAGAGAAAGGTTAATTGGACCATAATTTACTGCCAGTGAAGTAGCAGTGAGGAAGAGGAGGAAGGGATGGAGTGAGTGGTGGGATGAAGGATGAAGGTTCAGCTTCTTGATGGAAGGAAAACATCTATGAATGAATTTATGTGGAGGGTAAGAACACCATGGCTACATTTTTTGTTGGCGTTCACATACAGTTCAGCTGAAACCTGAACTGTACTGTTAAGTCTTTTTGCAGCAAAGCAGCTTAAAAAAACCAAATACAAATTAGGATAATGTGAAGTGCCGGGCTGAAATTTAGTGGATATTCAGTGCATTTATTGCACATGTAGGAGATGAAAATTTCTGGTCTGCCTGCAGAAAAAAAATGAGATACTGAGTCAATATTTTACCTTTAACGTTAAAATTAAATAAAAACCCTCATGTAAAATTGATAACTCATTTTTTTCTGGAAGACAGAGGCTTGCACAGTTTTCAAAAAGTTTTTTTTTATGGGGACATGAGTAAAGACATCCAAAGAGAAGGAAAGGAACTGGTACATCTGAGCTTTAAAGAAAAAGTAGGTACAGAGGGAGGGAGGGAGGGAGGGAGGGACTGGAGAGAGACAGAGAGAGGGTGTGGCTTGGGCGTTGGGTGGGGGGGTAACTTGAGTAATGTAATGTGGCGTCACCCCGAGTCTCCTGGGCCGAGGAGTGAGAGATTATCTGTCGAATGAAACACAGAACCACCCCCGCCCAACACCACTCCACCACCATCTGAACCTTCTTCCATCCTGACTCCATCTGTCACACAGACGTCCACACACACCTGCATCTAAACAAACACACCAACATGTGCTCCTGTCTCTGTGAGGACATTATAACCCAAACAAAGACAACACATCTGAGTTATACCACACCAAAACAGGAGCAGAAGTCCAGGGATCTCTCAATCTACAAAGCTCAATATCTTATTAACAGGGCATATCTTTTCTCAAATCATCATCACCAAGACACACATGAGCCAGTGGCATTACAATATCATGTGGAAAAATGTTTTCAACTTTGTGAGTAAACCACTGCCTGGGAGCAGCAGTGGCCACAGAGTCAGTACTGCAGCTAAAGCAGCTTCAACTCAGCTGCCTCAAGCCACACACACACACACACACACACACACACACACTCATCCCAAATTAAAACAAGGTCACGGCCCTCCATTCCACTCAGAAATGAGGTCAAGGCTCAATCACTCTCACCTCAACACACCAATTCCTCTTCTTCCCTCAGAGGAGACTTTCATCTCTCTTCTCTACCTTCTTCTCTTCCCTGTTTCTCCGCCTCTCCTTTTCTGTACCACTTGTTCACGGGCCCCGCCCCATCCTGCTGCGCCCTCCTGCCTCTGTAACACATATGTTGAAAACAGACATCAAGAGTCTCTCTTTTTGTACCTCAAAGGCGAGAATCCCCGGCCCAGTCGGTATATTTTTTCCTGTTGCAGAATCCAACACAAATGAGCTGTTGTTGATTTATACTAGTTGAGATTTCTGAGTGTATTCACCTGCACAGAGACCCAGGGGACAGCAGCACCTGGCGTGTCGTGCTGTCAGTCAAGCAATACTTGATGAGGCTGGCTTTGAGAATTTGATTCGATGAAATTGCTATGAACAAATAGTTGTGGCTTGACCATTGTGGGTCTTCTTCTGCATATCACTGCTCAGTGCAATATCTGCTGATGGATGCTGAGGCGGGTTTGACCACGGTAAAACCACATTTCAGAGAACACAGGAGCAGGGTTCACGTTTTATTAAAAGTCATGTGAATCCCTGCTCCTAGAACAACATCTATACATGGTCCATATACCACCATGGTGCATTCAAACAAAAGATCTGGTACATCTGTATATCATACATACCCGTGAAAAAGTACTTCATACTCATATTCTGTCTAATATTCAATGGGTAGAAACAAAGGATACATTCCACACGTTTAACTATTGGCTGATCAAATCATGGAGTCAAATGCACATGTAGAAAACACAGGAGAGAGATTGGTGTAAAAGCAAACACAGAAGTAGTTATGACTTCAGATACTGGAAACCATGCATGGAAAAATAAACACAGATGCAACTGGCGGCCAAATCATACAGACACACACGCTCCGCCCAATCAAATCTGTTCCCTCAACCCATAGTGGTTAAAGCTGCCCCGTTGTTTGAAGGCGAAGAGAACAAAGAGTTAATAAAAACCTCGCCACAGGGCATCGCTGCATTAAAGAAACACACACATATATGAAGTATGTATATATGCAGTACATATATATGTGTGTATTTATCAGAGACAGTCGGCCAAATGAACATATACTCCTTGATTTCACACACATATGTACACACACAGAAACACACAGTGGGTTACATATAGTGGGAATGGGCTTTGTCACAGTGTACAATCCATGCAGCCATGGCCTGGCGGGCCGTTGGAGACAAATGGGGAAATAGAGTCTCCAATATATCTGCCTTCATCCCTACCTCCTCTTAATCACACACACACACACACACACACAGCTGCCTTCCATATATTAGCCTGCTCCAGTGGTCCCATGCGTTAGACTCACCTCTGCTCCCCACAGCGTCAGCCAGCCTTTGCCTCGACCTGCGAGCCATCACACTCGGTTCCGAGAACTGCCACAAATTATGATCGTCTTAACCTTTACATGGCCTTGAAATATCAAGGCCACCCTCCTTCTCTGCAGCCCTCCTCTCCAGACCAGCTACTGGGCTTTCACACTGATAACAACACACCAGCAAAGCAATGCAGAAGCTGTGTCTGTGTAGCTGTGTCATGTACAGGACATGTAAGAAATTAAATGTAAAAGTCTTGTAGAAAACATCATGACACTACATGGCTGTTTTATACTTGTTTGTAGTGAGAATAGTTCATCAGAGAAGCAGTAATCATTCATTTCTATGGTCATAAGGTAAGCAGCTAATTAGCGGAATGCTACATGATACATTATCACAAGCCTTGGAGTCTCAAGACACTGAAAAATGTTTAGTTAAATGTTGCCATATTATTATATTATGTACTTGATGGTCCCAAACCATTAGCTGGCACTGCTAAGCCCGACCTCTATGAACATAAAGGCTCTCTCTGTTCTCAGTTACGATGCTGAACGCCAGACAACTGCTGAACCAGACCAGATTTTAGCACCTTCCCCTACTGACACCCAGGGTGATTGCCACTTGAGCCCAAAGCTCTGTGAGGAGCCAGGAGTGTGCTGGGATTTTATTACTGAAGTATCGTTAAAACACATCATTTTGATGGTGATGGGATTAGATCCCAGAAAAGCCACTGAAACGTTCCTTTGGTGAAACGTGAGACTTTATGTGCTCTGTTATATGATGTTAGTGTGGGGTGCACGGTACATTATTTTTCATTACTTTTTTCAAGTCTGTCTTAGTACAGTACTCACATGTATATAAATAAAGCATTAAATCAAAAGAATTAATCTATTAAGAAATCAATTCATGGCCAGTATGAAGAGGAGGAATGATGACAGTAATCAATAAGTGTTTAAATGAATATGTCCGGCATTGCATTCACATAGACGTGAATGCATTCTTTAAGTACATCTGTAAGTGCAAAGCAAAAGTAGCTGGACGTGCTTGAGGTTCTTAGAGACGAAAGGTTTCTTCAGAACTGAGGAACTCATTATGATTTTTTCAAGTCTATGTGAACGCCATACTGGATATACAGTATATATGCTTTTAAACCATTATTGATAACTGCAATCATCCCTCCTCTTCATACTGGCCATGAAATGATTCTTTATAGAAATGACACTTCTCTTTACATCTGCAGAAGCCTTTCAGATGAGAGGTAAAACGTCTTCAACCAAGCCCAGTTGCCTTCGTTTAGCACTTAGAAATATCATGCCCTGTATGACTGAGAATCTTCACACATGTGCTTTAATTGCAGCACTTGAGTAAATATTCTCATGCTACTGTATAGACTTGTTATTTTCCACCACTATCCACACTCGCACACAACTTGGCCTCCATCATCATTTCAAACCTTTAGCTTCATCTCTTTATCCTCCACCTCCATCCTCTTCTCTTCATATTATTCACACATTGTTTTCTCTGCAGAGTACAGTTAAAGTGAGAGGGGGAAATGGAGAGGCAGAGCGGGTTTGGGGGTGTGGGGGTGGTGGAGTTGATTCTAGGCTTCTTCATGCATTTGGGATCCCTTCCAGGCATTTGTAGGACAGAGGGGGGGTTTGAAAGTAAATTAGGCTCTTTTTAGGCTCCATCGGGCACAAGCCTGTGTGCTCCAAGGTCCTCTAATTTTGATAGGTAACTTTAAATATTCTCCATGACCCAGGTGCTCCCCTATGTACAGGCAGCAAATGTGCGGAGCTGCAGCTTGTTAGCTGCTGTCACTGAAAACACACTGTTCCCAACACCGCTCCAGGCAGAGAAGTGGAGATGGCAGTAACGTTTGACTTGAATTGCGTTGAGGAAAATCCCGCTACCATCACTTTGGGTGATGACATTACTCATCAGTGAACATTTTTCTCCCAACAAAGTAGTCATTTGCATGTGTAAATTTGGGGGAGTTGCTTCACAGCCAATTAAAAACTCGCCCAAGGTGTGTTCTTTTATTAATAGTTTCACTGTAGGCAGGGAGGGTTTCACAAGTTCTAGCAGACACTTGGCACATGGATAAGAACCACAAGGGTTTAAAGCAGCCAACAATGATCTTAAAACTGAAAATATCTCACTATAAATCCTAATACATTATTCAAATTGATACTTCATTATTGTGAGTGCTATACTTTGTTGGTAAAAATTTAAGCTTGGGTCTGTAGAAGCATCTCAGTTCTTATCCAGATTGATAAGTGCAATCATTTTTACATTTTTTAGAATGAAGAAAGTCATTTATCTTTTGCCTGTGTTTTGATTTTGTCCCGGTAGTGATCATCATTTACCTCTGAGACAAGAGGTTAGATGTCACTAGGCGGTACTACTTCATCCTCTCATGTTTGACTGAGCAGACAGAATACACGTTACAGAGACTCACTATCGCAAAGTGGTTTTGGCATACAGCTCTCCCAAAGTATAAAGCAGATACCAGTTTTATATACATGTTTCATCTACTGCAAATTGAGATGTTTTCAGTGTGATTGAGGCAGAGTCTCTAACATCTTAGTACTTTGGTCAATAATGACACTGAGCCTGAAGTGCTAAAAGCTGTACTTAGTAAATGTACTGTCAGAGGTACTGCAGTCAAAGAGTTCTCAGAGATGGTGCATTGGGACGAGGAGGACTCAAGTGAAACAATCACATGAACTCAGTGAACACACATGCATCAGCGTGCGCATTTACATACATGTACACACACGCATACAGCACTCAAGCGTAGCAGTGTGACAGCCCAGGAAGGAAGTTTTGACAGATCTCTTGTTATGTGTTGTTGAGATCACACAAGTATTTAACAGCCCAGCTTCGTCACCAGCAACCAATGTTGCTTTATATTAAATGTATTATTCAAAATAGAAATTAAATATGCACACATACATACATACGAAACATACAGCTCACACATGTGAGCATACATTTACAATGCTTTATGCATTTCCAAAGAGTTTGCTCTGATGCATACCTTCATCATGTGCTGTGTAATCTTCTTATGCATCGTGTAGAACTATGGATTTGATTTGTTGGCTTCATAAAGTATCACCTCTCACATACACACACATCTCACACAAAGTGGTTTATGTACGTGGTGACAGTTTCTCACGTTATAGCAGGATTGTTCACCTATCAGCAACAGAATGCAAATAGCAGAATGTGCTGCATTCCTCTTACATAAAAGAAACATGGGAGGGAAGACATGACTGACTGATGCAGGATTTAACTTTGTATTTTAAGATAACCAATGAAATGGTTATGGTGAAATAAGAAGGAGAACCTTCAAAATACTGAACTACCTGTATCTATGGTTCAGCTCCAACTCAACAGTAAAATGCTGCTTACACAATCTAATCATGTTATATACAGTAATATGTCAGTCTCCTGGGACATTTCACTGCAAAAAAGAGTGCTTTACATTGATACTTAATGTACATTTTGCTGAAAATACTTTGGTTGGAATACAGGACTTTCACTTGAGTATTTTATATTAATATATTGGTACTTTTATTCAGTAAAGGATCTGAAATACTTCCTCCAGGACTGGTTTCATCATGTCAGATTTTCCAGGAGAAAGGGGAATGCTTAAATAAAACACCGATGAACAGCTACACATACAGTTTAGCAGGTTAATATATAAAGTTAATAACTACGATAAACCCGACATCAAAATCGCGTACTTTCTAACTGGTCTAACTCAGTCTATAAATGTGGACTTCACAGGGTAAACAGAGGTTTTCCTCACTGAGGCGATGGTGTTGTTTCATAACTTATGACTCTCTTTAACAATGAACCAAGCTGAAAACGCTGCAGTTAGTCCTGCTGCCACACACAATAAACACACACACCCACACAAACACACACACAGTTACACAGCAGCACAAAGCACAGCACAACACCGAGAGACCCTGACAACATCCTTCCAGCTTTAGGTTCACATTTTCCATCAAAGCAGAAGTCGTTCAAATATATTCATTCCTTACATTCTCACATTAGTTTTATTCACTTGGTATGAAAATGTATCTGTATGTATGAAAGCATACATACAGCACAATGTATCTTTTTAATTTCTTCTAATTTTTCAAGGTAAACTGTGTCTAGAGTGGTTCAAGCAGATCTCTCCACATTCTTTTCCCAATATATACATACAGTCTGTGTCTTTTAGCCCCAAACAGCACATAAAGAAAAGCAAATTCTTTTCAGACAGGATGTATACTTATTACCAAATATAAAGGTGGACCTCTTGACAGCCTGTGCACTGAGAGAAAATGATGAATAAAGAGAAGGACACTAGATTAATAATTTTTTTAGTTATTGTACTATTTCCATACATCAGCTCAGGAACAAGGTTGGCCTTTTGTCTGACAATCCCACAAACTAGAGAGATGACAAACTTTGAAGTTTGTCTCGACTCTTATGAGAGGATATTTTTCAACAAAGAGATGTAATGTGCTGTGAATGCAGAGAGTTTGAACGCCTCTGCTTTTCTTTTTATTCTCGTTGCATCCTGGGCTCTATACTATGCCCCTGAGCTTCTCATCCTTGTGCTCCTCAGAAAAATGTCCTACAGTGTCCCCTAGCGATGCTTTGGAGAATTACACCTTATTCAAGTCTGCTGGTGTGAGCCAATTTCTTTGTTCCAATATTTGCGTTGAAATGAAGCTTTCTTTTTAAGCACCAGGATAACAAATCCAAATAAGTTTCCAACAAAACAAGACAAGAGAAGCAACAGAGGAAAAGACTTCTACAGAAGCGGGAAGGGATTTAAATCATTTTCTTTTCTCCTACAGGTACTTGCATAATCCCAGATGTCTCTGCATGCAACACAAACATCATCAACAAAGACATGAGCGTCCCCAAACCCTCCATCTGTCACCTATTCAGTGTTTTCTCTCTGAACATCTCTGGTTTAATTTAGTTTCTATAATAAAAAAAACATACACTCCTCCTAAACCCCAGATCCCCAAACAAAATAAAAAAGAACCCAACAATCAGATTCTATTAAATCATTAGGCGATGTTTAGTTGAAGTTGATTCAGTGGGATTTGGCAATTTACAGTCAGTGAGCATGCAAATAGGCAGGTTGTGTTTTCTGTGATGGGACAGGGAAGCAGGAGGGGTCTCTGTTGGTATGTATTAACACTGACAAACACACACATATGCATGAACACACACAGCATGACTAGTATATCCTGCCGATAGGTCAACCATCCAGAACCAAATCACACACACACACACACCCTGAACTCCTCATGTCTCACAATCACATTCAAATTGTTTATTCTCACAATCTATCCATGTTAATGACTCTGCTGTGTAACATACTGATTATTCCTGCCAGCACTGAGGCAGAAGAGGCAGCATGTGTGAGTGTCTGTGTGAGTCTTTGTCAGGGCTGAATTGAGATTCAAGTGAGGACAGTTTTGAAACTGAGGACATTGTTTAGAAGGAGAATGTTTGTAAAACCAGGATGCTTTTGAAGGCTGCACAGCTTTATAAAGTAACATTTTAGCGGTGTAGATTTTGGGAGCATTTGGGAAAGTGAGGACTTTTCAGAAAGTCATTACATTTCTGAAAAATAGTAGAAAATTTTGAGAAAGTATGAAAGGACAGTGTTTGTAAAGTGAGGATATTTTTGCGAGTTGGTGATTGAAAATTATTTGAAAAATGAGAAAATGTTTGGGACGCTGGCTGACATTATTGCAAAGTGAGGATGCTTTTAAAAGTGACAATGGCAAGTTGTAGATATTTTGGAAAATGGAGACATTCTTGGTGAGTGTTGGGTCCTCTCTGTCCTGCTCTTATGCTGAAACAGTCATACTTGACTCGCTCAAGGACTCGTCTCTTCTGTCCAGCTGGTGACGTTTAACCTGCGCTGATCTGCTACTTAACACTGAAATATTAATTAAACGATGACATTAGATAATATGAAAATGTCCTGTCACACATATAAGTGAACCACACATGAAAATCCTGGGTCTCACGGTGCTTACCAGGACAAAAGAATCATATTTGGCAAGAATACTCTGCTATAAAGAGATAATTCAAATTCTGTAAGTCACCCATCTCTAGTATCATTAACATCCTGTGGAGGTGTGGAATATAGGTCATATGATGTATGTGTACTGCATCAGTATAGTCCATTTAGTCTCATAACATGGGAATATCTGGTGAAATAAAGAAGAATGTGAAGGTTGACCTCATTATCCATGCCACTCACACATACACTCACACACAGGCAGGATCAACACTCAGGGAATCTCTGTCTCTGAGACAAACCAGAGGGATCCACCTGCTAACAGATGTATCTTTCTTCCTCCTCTGCTCTTTTCCTTCGCTCTCCTCCAGGTTTCTCTCCTCCACGTTTATTGGCCTTTTCCATCCCCTCTGAGGTTTCCTCATTGAATCAAACCCATCTAATCCGGCTCCACAGAATCGCTGAGGGATACACACCAACACCAAGCAGTAAACTTGGTTCCCTTCATGAGACAACGACAGAAAACTCTCCTAACAGCCCCCAGGGCCCATGTCTCTGTGGAGGGAGGACCGTCGCTGCTGCTGCAGCCTCATGACCAAAACAAACAAAGATAATTTGTGGGTCAACATTTAAACTTTAGTCTGTGCATCTGTGAACACAGGAGCCTTGAGCAGCAGCTGAAGCTGTGAATCCTGGTGGGCAGTGATCAGCTGGGAGAAGACACAGGTGGAGGTTAATATCTGCCTGTGTGTCTCTTGTGTTCAGGGGGAGGCAGGCAACACATATTTCTATCTCAAGGTTTGATATAATACAGAGAACTCTTCCTCTAGTGCCTCCATGAGATTGACATTGGTGTTTCAGAGTGAAACATCATAGTAACTATTGGATGGATTACCATAGGAAATTTCCTACATATATTCCTTGTGGTCCCTGGGATGAATTCCTGTATGTTCAAGTGATCCTCTGATGCCACCAGAAGGTCAGGTTTTAACTATTAGTAATATATCTCAACATCAACAGGATGGGTCTGCTACAGAATTTGTAAGAGGTTCATGGTTCCAATGGTTTCAGTAAAATGTCATAACAATTATGGATAGTTGTCATGAAATCTGGTGCCATATCATTCATGGCCTCCAGAGGTTACGTTCATTGGTGAAACAGCAAACAGCAATAGTTTGATTTATGACTAAATAAATAGCATGTCAGCATTGTGCTAAAGCTTGGTTAATTATTTGTTTAGTTTTTGAAGCGCAGTAATTTTGACAAAGGTCCATAACAAGTTCACAAAGTGATAAATAACCTTTGTGTCAAACCAGCGGTCCAAAGCGAAAGATGTTCATCTACTTAAACAGAAAAGGAGTACCCTTATTATAGTTAATGAGCCATTAATCATCTTACTATAACTTCATTTGCTTAATTTTATGTGTTTCAGTTTTAAATAAGCGTATGTTCCTAGGTTGTTGTCAAATAATAAAATAAAGTTCAATAATAATATTTTAGTTGGTTTTGAATGACTGGATTCTCATTACAGTTCATTCTACTGTTTAGTTTTGTCTCAAAGAAAGATTTAGTTTGATTCTTTACTATTGTTTTAGTGAATTCCTTTTAAATTTTGTTTCAGCATGAAACAGGATTTTCATATCTTTTGTGTGTGTGTGTGTGTGTGTGTGTGTGTGTGTGTGTGTGTGTGTGTGTGTAGTCCTTGTGTCTCTGCAGGCCTTTGTTTCTGTTGCAGTGATTCATCCCTCTCAGCTGAGCTCAGTGCTCATTGTTCGAGCGACTTATGTAATGTGAGCTCTTTAAAGCATCTGTATTGTCTTTTTATTCCCCAAGTGGATGTCTTTATCCATACAACACACACACACACAGTATACACACTGTGCTACTTGTCTGCCCAAGGCCTGATAAAGCAACATGCTGTAGACAGACAGACAAACATTAAAAGACGTTGGTCATGGAGCTTTTCATTTGATCAGAAGCAGAATGAAATGTGAGTCTCCTCTTAGAACCGACCTTTGATTCTCTCAGTGTTGTGGTATAATAATAAAGACATCATGTGCTGTCTGCAGGCATATACTTTTGGCCACATCATGTTTTGAATACCATTAAAATGTGACTTTAGTGATGATAATCCTTTTTGGAAATATGTGATGAGAGTAAAATCAGACCTCCTGACACTGGAGCTTCAAGTATCACACTCCTGGATGACGTGATAGAAACCTGCTGTTGTGGTCCAGCCAATAAAAAGGACTGCAGAGACTCTTTCTTAATCCTCATTAATCTTGATTTCACTCTGAAAATCTCAAACATGTAGATAAAAACATAAGCAGCCAGCGCTGACTAATCACAGTTCTTGTGCTCCCTGCATGGTTGTCGTTGTAGCCATGACGTATACTTGTTATACTATGTTTCTGAGGTGGTGCACATCTGCCATGGTGTAAGCTACATGTAGTCTTCACATATAGTCAGCATACTTACAGTATAACCCCTTAATGCATCAGTATAGTTCCAGATTCAACCCCACCTACAAAGCTCTTGTTGGCCTCAGTTGTTTTTTCAACCGGGGGAAAGAGCAATCAAACACAACACCACTTATTTGTGTCCCAGGTAGGATCTGAGCACATTTCAGTGATCTGGGCTGTATTGTTCCCATGACGCTCCGACAGCATGCTAGCAGTGTAATCATACCTTGGTTAAAATGTGCAGCGAAAAGCTGAGAAACATATTTTCCTCTGAGAGAGGTGAGAGAGGAAACCCACGGAGTAAGAGAAACTCCTGGAACAGAAGCTGTCTCTGAGGGTGGGGGGGTGGGGGCTCCAGCTCTCCACAGGATCCATATAAGTTCCCTGAACAAAGAAAGCAACCCCTGCCACCTTGATCCCATTTCCCCTTGTTTAATAAAATCAGGGATGACCCCAGCTAGTCCCTTGTTAATGGTTATCATCTCCACCCTTCTCTCTCCACACACACACAACCCCCCCACCATCCTCATACACAGCGGCCCAGAGGCACCAGCCCTGATATTTACACAAAGACAAGAAGACGCTGCTCGCCTGCTGCGCCAGCTGCACTGTCCGGAAAAAAGAAAAAGAAAAAAAAAACGGAAAGGTGCATCAGTGGTGAGACTTTAAAGATAGATGAAAGGTTACTGCGCTCCCATATTTAGAGCAGGTTATGAGACACAGAGGAAGGCTTAGGGAAAATGACTCTCCCTACACACCATCGTCTGACTCAGATTTGAGCAAATCACCCCCAAGTGTGCAATATTCAGGTTTTACTGAAAATAGGATGATGTGCCTTTTTCAAAGGGTCTTTGATCAAAGGATAACAATCCAAAAGATAAAAGCTTAAGTGTGTAATGGTTTAACCTAAATCAGGTATTTCAGCACAGACTCAATGCCTCATAAACCTTTAGATTTTGTCTACAGGTTGGTTTGAATCTATTTGATCTGATTAATCTGAGCACTGTAAAATGATGAATGATTAAATCAGTGTTAGCCACGTTTAAAAAATAATATTCATTAACTCAGAGCTCAGGTAAGTAGCCAGGGTATAAGACCCATAATGCACTGCTGGGTGTTTTTTTTATTTTTATTTTTGGGGGGGGGCTTTTCACCTTTATTTGGACAGGACAGTAGAGAGGAGACAGAAAACAGGGAGAGAGAGTGGGGGAATGACACGCAGTAAAGGTCCGGCCAGACCGGGAGTCAATCCAGGGACCAGCTGCTCAGGGCACTTAGGCCCACGTGGTGCCCGCCCCAACCATTTGGCTAAGGGGGCGCCCCACTAGGTGTTTTTAAAAGATCATTTGAGCCATATTGCCTTTGGCTTTTGGTTCGGGAATATGTATGTATATATAAATAAATAAATAAATAAATAGCGTTCACACCCACTAATAACAAAACACAGTCACATCATCTGATTGATAAACAACTGAGAGCAAACCACACAGGCCAGCTATGAAAAGAAACATTTTTTTTTTTAGAGATATCACAAATGCTTCATTAGCTTCTATGCACCTCCTAGTGGGCAGGACCAGTGAACGCACTTAAATGACAACTGACAGACCACGACAGCAAACTACCATGCAAAGCACAAGAAAAACACTGCAAGAAATTTCAGGGTTCCGTGTCTTGACGTAAAGATTTTCCTTCTGTCTGTGTAGGCAAAGAAACAACAGCATCCAAAAATTCTCATTTCACCCTTTTGGATACTGAATTTTTTTCTCAAAAGAAAGCACAGGGAACGTAATTTCCAGACCAGAAAACAGATGCTTTACAATTTCAGACTTAAATCATCCCATAATGCTGAAACTGAGACAGTTGGCTCTACAACGTCCGTCTCTCTAATGAAGCCCACATGGCAATATTGGATCCAGTTATTTTTTTCTCTTCTCAGAGCAGGTAAAGACGTGTGAGACTCTCGGGCTCTTTCTCCCACTGCAGCAGCTCAGCAGATGTGCTATGTTCAGCAGACAGACCAATTCTGTGGACATGAAGAGACGATTCAGTTTGTTCACTTCAGACTGAAACCTGCAGAGCCGGGGGCAGCTCCATCCACACAAAACAATCTGTTCAGATTAAAGACGGGAGCACAGTCTCTTTCTTTGAGACAAGTTATGCTCCGCACTGAAGCATTCATAATGAGGCATATGTTGTGTATGCGTTCAGATAAACACACAATTTTTCTACATTTACAGCCTGGACAGGCAGGTTGGCAGGTGCATCTGCTTCTCCTGGAAGACACACAGCACTGATTGGCTGAGTCAGCACAACACTCTGACAGATACACAGATAACTGTCCGCCAGCTAATATATACATACACACACAGACACACACATATATGTGGGGAGACAAAGACGTGCACAGCAAAAAAGCACAGTACATGCACCTGCACAGAACAAAGTCACACTTTTGTTTACACAGAGATGATGCACATATACAGTGTGTAGTAGCAACATACACACATACATGCACACAAAGGCAATGAAGGATTACTCATCTCTCAAAGCTACATCAAAGGTCAGGAAGGAGTAATGAAGTAAAAAGTTCAAGGAGAAAGACAGCGAGAGGCAGAAAATAGGCAGAGAGATGTATTGTTATGTGAGGAGCTGAGAGAGAAGCTTGTTACCAGAGATGGACAGATATGTTGGAAAAAAAGTAGGAAAGAGTCAGAGAGATGCAGGGAAGGATTTCAAGAGTAAATGACAGGAGAAGGTGGGAAAGAGAAGAACAAAGAGGAGGACAAAGAGAAGATATCTGAGCACAGATGGAGAGTATGAGCCCATCAAGGTCAGCTGATGTGATATAACACATCAGAAAGGAATTGTCTCCTCTGTCCTTCCATCATCTGTCCATCCCTCCATCCTTCCTGGCACTGCCATGCTTTAATGCCACACTTTTGGCACTCACTCACAATATATTTCGGGCGTGATGAGAGCCATTCATTAAGGGGCGAGAGCTTTCGTATGCAGCTCCGCTACCTTGCAATCACCTCCGCGGCATCCCAATTACCTCCGATCTAATTGATGTTAGATTTATTAAAGTTAATGAGCCAACTGGCCATCTGTTGAGCAGCCGAAGCAGCACAGGGGACGAACGGCAGTGAGGGCAGAAGACGCACGACAAAAAAGCTGCAAGGGCAGTTCCGGCTCGCAAGGGAGGGAAAAAAAAGCTGAGAGGAGAGACAAAGAGATTCACTGCCAACTCCTCTCCTCTCCTCCCTCCCTCTTTTCCTCCCTCCCTGCAATCAAAGACAAGCTCTCACATCACTCCGTGTTTTTTCCACTCTCCCATACGTCTTGCATCCTTTTTATGGTGTTCATATTTCAACTATATGGCTCTATATATGGCGGGTATATATATGGCATATGATTAACAACCCTCAACCGGCTCTGTATGTCCAATAAATCATAAATATATATATTTTACAGACTTATATACTTCTTGGAGCCGGAGATGAAATTTTAATTTGAGATAGCGGTTCTGCTGCTGGCCAGTGTATATTTTATTTTTTCTCTGAGGCCAAGAGGCAGACTGTTGGGGCTCCTCTTAACTCCCTTTGTTGTGGCTTCATCCTCTAGTGGCTTTTCAAAGGCTTCAGAGACTCTGGAGGGCACAAATCAAACTGTATGTGTGTGTGTATATATATTTCTTTGTAAGTGCATATTTGTCACATGCATGTGTTTCAATAAACTGAGCCCTCGCTCTCACAGTAAGAAGTTTTGTGAATGTATTTCTGTGAGCCTGCAGGAGCGATTACACAATCGGATGCCGTTATTAATCCCTGTCAGGTGCAAGGATATGAAAATCTGTATGACAGGTGTGTGTTGCTACCGATTATCCATTTTGTCACATTTATCTTCCAGCCAAATATTGCTACCTCCTCACCATCCTCTCTATCCAACACCATCCCGCCTCCAAAAAAAGGAAACAACATCTGGGCTGAGAGCCGGCAGTAGTTACAAATTATCGCCCACAGCAGTTTTTTTTCTAAGCACATGGATCCAATCTTCTCCAACTCTCAAGGTCAAAAATGTGAAGGATCTGGAGTAGCAATGTGAAATTTGGTGTGACAGTTCCAGCTATTTTGTCATGTCATTTCAAGCTCCCTGCTGTGTAATTATAACTACAGCAGGCTGTATTTGGCTCCACAGCGAGTTTGGGCTCCATGAATTTACTAAACAAATCCCCAAAGGGAAAATGTGAAGAGCTAATGACCTTGGTAAGTAAAAATCCTTTCAAGAGTCCATGATTATTCCCCAGTAGGCACTCACAAAAACATGTCAACACTTGCAACAGAATATAGCACATGCCATGTTATAGGGTCATCTCTCTGTTGTTGTTGTGGCTATTTTTTCAGTGTTTTTCAGTTTTGTTTAAAGAAACAGATTAAGATTATGTTCTCATGTCATCCATAACAGGAGGTGTGGACCGTGCCAGGTGAGCTAATAGTGAGATGTCAGGGTATAATGTATCACCATGCTACGCTACATACAACTAGCTAATGAATGAAAGATGAATGAAACAGCAGATACCAATCAGCTACTTCACATGTAACTTCACTGCTTTATTTAAGCAAAAAACACACTCCTTTAGTTAAATGTCTTGGTACAAATGTGTCTCTTACACTGTGTTAACTTACTGTCCAGCTTACAGGCTGGTAGCAAGCTTGGCAGGCTGTTGTGACTGGCTGGTGCTGGCACATTCAGCTCTCAAGCCAAGCTCACCAACTAACAGTGCAAAGAATCACTATGTCACCAAATCACCATCCTTGCACTGGTTGTGTAGCTTATTTCACAGGAGACACAGGATGAATGTATCTAATAATATGTGTTGTGTCTAATTTAACGTAGACTCTATTTAAAGCTGCTTGAGTCTTATTTTTATTTAGATAAGTCAAGACTACAGATCACTGTTCTTCTCCTCTATTGTCAGAGGCACCTTTGCTGGATTGTGGTTCCTTTGTGTTCACATGCTGCTCATGTGTGTAGACACATGTGTTCAGAGGAGCTGAGGTGTGTTGCAGTGTCCTACACCCCTGAACTGATACTGTAGTGAGCAGTAGTACTGTAGGTGGGTGATTATCTGCCCTGAGGCCGTTTATACGATGAGGTTCCCATGTGACAGCCAGCCGCCATTTGCTCCAAATGAAAAACATGGACACATGCTGTAACTGTAATATCCATCTTCACCAGTTTCTTACCGAGTCCTGCTTCTTTCAGCCCTAGGAAGCAGCTTTCTAATAAAGCCACTTCTCTTATTTATCTTATTAGATTTCTCTAGAATCTAGGGGGATTTCTGTGTCTTTCTGTTTGCATGTGAGCAAAATATGAACTGACGTAATAAAAGTCTTAAGCTAGATTTTGACACAGGACTGATTAAAAGACAGGACCAAAACATTAGGTAATAATTTACACATCTAGTTAATATTGTGCTTTAGTGGTGTAAATCACCAAACAAATTTGCCATTATTCAAATAATCAAACCAACTGACATGCAGTGAACCACAAACCTTTAGAGCCCCTGGGGGTCCGGGGCCCTGGGGCAGTTGCCCGTTTTGGTCATTATACTCATTTGCTGTGCTTGTTAGTATTCATTTATTGTTTGTTTTAGTTCTTTCATGGGATTTGTTAAAAACAATGAAAAGATAATATAACGTCTGTCTTTAATGCTGGAGCCATGATGCAATTAAATATTCATGAGTATTTAATTCTGTAGTAGTTGCTTCAAGGAACTGCAACAAAACATATGTTGTGAGTCTCACACACAGAAGCGTGACCCTGAAGGCTCGGAATATTTAATTGTTCCATCATGGAGGACAGTAGCTTCAATGAGCTTAGATTCACATCAGTTCATTCATTCACATCAGAATCCAGTCGATCGGTGAAGACCCAGGTATATGGTGTAAAATAAAAACTAATGAAACTTCTGAAACCACTGTTGCAGGACAGTCCACTATGTTCACTTCCATTTGTGACTTACACAGTCAGCTGTTTACATTTGAAGTTCCTGTGATTGTAGTCATGTGTGCTAAACAGCTGAGTGTAAAGGCTAGAAAGATACTTAGTGTATGATATTTCAAATTTAGGGTTTTTTTTTTTTCCAAGCCCAGGCACAAGCAATAATAGTAAAATTAACACTGGTCATTTGGTCAAACACAAATAACCTGTTTTCCCATCATGCAAACCAATGTACTGGAGATTCAGAGAAGCAAAAGGCAGACGTATCTTGACATTGTTATAATGCTGCAAAACCCCAAATTCTGTTCAGTGACAAGAGAAAGACTGTAGTTTCAGTTAATCAAAGAGCTTGATTTCAAAGTCCTGTCTGCGTTAAAGTCAGACGAGCTACACACACATCTATCACACTGACCTCCACATCCTTCTTCCTACTTCTTTACATAAAAGGCACTTCAAAATGGCATTGGATGCAAAGTCTGAATTCCTCTGATCATGGGCTGGATCTTTCTCTAACCTTAGCCAAGTAGTTTTAGTTACCTAAGTTAAATCAAACTCTAACCACGAAGGTGGCAGATCAGAAAATGTCCATATGAAACATTTCTGTGTAAACACACCAGCAAACTAGGGAGATGATAAATGACCTGTTTTGTTGGGTTGGAGAACTTGTAATAATCACGTTAGAAAACAAACCCAGTACAACTTCAGTCTGGTTCACCCCATACAGTCAAGGGAAACAGAAACATGCCTCCACCCACTGAGCCACCCAGACGCCAGCCTTTATTGTTCAAAGAGTTGAGGGGTCAGTGCTTTATGAAGGGTGACACGGGGACGCTGTCTGTTCCAGCTGGGCCTAATGATAACCATGTGAGCACATGCAAGTCATTCTGCTCTTCTTAGACAAGCCAAAGTGATTCCCCACTGTAGTCCCACGCTGAGGTATAAAGAGAGAGGGGGCAATTCCTCTGAAATCCTCCCTTATAATGTGGGACAAAGCCGTAGAGGATGCCACAGGGATGAGATTTCAGTCTCATCACCTTTGAACTGGTTTGGGTAACAAAAGGGAAAATAGAGAAATGAAGATAAAGTGAACTGCAAAGGTGAAGGTGGAGAGAGAAAATGGACTCCAACGGTAGAGAGGAGGAAAATTAGAATGATTGAGAGAAGTGACAGGGGATGCTGCAGATGAGAGAGGTGGAGGAGGAAGAGAAGGGAGGCAGACGATCAAATTTTATGGTTGAGTTATCCCTTTCACAGCCCCTTGAAATAGCCAAACAATTTACAATCATCCAAAGCATTAACCTTTCACAAGCCAGAGGGACTCATTGTCCATGATACTGCGTTGAGACACTTTGCATGCCTGATGAAACAACGCAGGGAAATAACTCATTCAGCAGGCAACACAACGAAATGGAGAGGAGAAGGAGTGGGAGAGGGAGACAAAAGAAGGGAGAGGTAGATTAACAGAGGAGGAGAGGGAGCAAAAGACGTGTTTGAAGGAGGACAAGGAGTGATGTGTTGGAAAACCTTTTGTTAGGGAAGGCAGATTGGCTCGTGCATCAGGGTGAGGGATGGCAGGGAGGCTTCGCTGCCCTCCACAGTCCCTACTTAACGTTTTTGCAGGTGAGGAGGGAGAGGTGGGAGGAAAGAGAGAGTTACAGTGAAAGAGGGGAGAAGCCGAGAGGAGAGTGGAAGCATTAAGAGCACAAGAAGCAGGCTTGATTCCCATCTCGTGGCGGGGAGCCAATGTCCATGCTATTTACTGCATGACAGCCTCCCATATCTCCATCAATCCCCTACACAAGGTGGAAAACAGAAACAGGGGGGCTGGAGGGCCGAGAGGGACAGAGTGTGTTTGTTGGTGTATGTAAGTGAGGAAAAAGGAAAGGAGGAAGGAAATGAGGGAGGAAAGGAGGGAGAGCAAACAAAGAAGTAGGAGAAAGTGGAAAAGAAAAGAGGTCTAAATAGATTGACATTTTGGATTTAGTCCTAAAACATACTCACAAGGGACGTGCAGTAATTACATTTCTAAAAGAAAAGGAGCTGAGGGGACAGGGAGACCTGGTCCAAAACTGACCCAGGGATAATTAGATCTGATCCAGAACAGCAACACTGGCAACAGCATGATGCTCCACCTACTAATGAGTAACCATGGTCAAAAAGCTGCTTTACTCACGTAACTGTTCAGTTAGCATTCAGGTATGTCTTCTGTGGCTTTTATTTCCAACATGAAGGTCTACATTCTGTTTCAAAGACTTTTCAAGACTTGTTTTAGCACGTTAGCCAAAAATATTATAGTGGGAAAATACTCATATATATATACTGTATTCTGTATAGTTCAATATGTTTTTTTTTGTTTTTTTTTTGTAACTTGGTCATACTATATTTTCAAGTTCATTATTTGCATACATAATCCAGTGGCATTAATGTTTCCTAAAAAACCTTATTGCTGTTGCAGTTTAGTTGCATAGAAATGTTATTTCCTACATTTTAAGAGATTATTAGAAAATCATTGGGAAATAAATTATCCATAAAATGAGATAAGCCTGTAAAACACAACCATGTGTAACTGTGGCCTCAATGGTGACTGTGATGTCCTCCGTGGTAGATCACACAGCCACTTGGATCCACTTAAACATACTGACACAGACCCAAAGCTAATAGCACAGAAAGTGACTCTGCAAGGATCAGATTGGACTGAATATTATTTGGTCTGGGCCTGAAAGACCTGTATCTCTGTGCACACTAATCAGTATAAAAAGAAGAAGAAAAGAAAAATGAACCACATGTTATGTTAATCCCTCCAATATAGAAAGCAGAGAGAAATGTAATAGATTAGGAGGAGTTAATGTACTTGCAGAGGCAGTGAGGAGGAGGAAATTAAAGTTTCTGAACTCCAATCTGTTAGATCTAACAGCCAACTTATTAGACTTGAGTTACGCTAATTATTAGACCAGATACAATTACAGTCGCAGAGACAAATTGAGATAAAGACGAGGGGGAAATGGATTGATAACTGAGAGAGAAAGAGACAGAGACCAAGTGAGAGGCAAAGAAAGAGCATGAGAGCAGGAGATAAAGAGACAGAGAAGCTGCATACAAATGACCCCTTTTAGCTAATTAGCCGCACCACTAAGAGCCCTGTGAGAATTGGCCCTATATGCTGCTGCTGCTGCACAGTGGCCCTATAGGTGGTGAGATCAAGCCTGTGGCCACAGGGGCTCATAAGCAATGTGTGTCATCGCCGAATACCATCAGTCATAGAACAAAGGAGGCACACGGGTCAAAGGCAGCGATACACTGCTGCACACTGCTGCTCTTCTTCTCTTCCTCCTCTTTTTCCTGTCCTTCACTTCCTTTCCCATTAACCCCTTCCTCCTCATCCCCTCTTCTTCATCTCTTCTTCCCCTCCTCCTATCTCCTCCCATGTTCTTCACAGCCGTCCTGTTCCTTTGTGTGTGAGTCAATTAGCCGGCCCTTTAGTTTTGATTTATAGACCGCGGACCTCCTATGGCCTAATGGATTGCTGTGAATTAATATGCAATGCTTATGTGTGTGTGTGATAAATTAAAGAGCAGGAGACACAATAGAGGTCACAGAGGTACCACTTTCTATACTGACGGTCTTTAAATCGGTGCTGCTCCAGCTCCAGATTTTCATCCCTTACTTGAAAGAAATGATCAATTTGTAATGTCGACATAATGGATTATGAACAATAATAGAGTGACTGCTGTGCTCATTTAGATGAGGTCTCCCAATATCGTCCGCCATGTGGAAATAATTAGGCGGTTCATAAAGATTGGGACCAGCGATTGTTATTGTGCGAACAAAAGGCGTTATTGGATGTCAGAGCGACGCAGTCGGAGGTGATTCATCAGTTGGTATTTTTCTTCCCTTTGTTGACCGAGAACAACATGGAGATTAGAGACACATGCTGCCCCAGGGGGTGCAGAGGGGAGAGGTCAGGATAGGTGCAAGTATATATCACCATCATCACCCTCATCATCATCATCATCATCATCATCATCATCATCAGACTTTTGTAACACACACACTCAGACCAGAGGCTATTGACGCCAATCCAAAATGGAGAGGCCCAGTGCTGCTGGTGGTTTATAGTTCACAGGGTCATGAACTCTGCGGTCTACATCAGGAAATGTCTGACAGAAGGCCTGTCAGCGCCATGCTGCGCGCACACACACACACACACACACACACGCATCAGCAATGTATCATCGCTGTCAGATTAAAATCTTTCATCTTCACAGTGTCAACTTTTCAGGAACTAACCAAGAAAAACAACCATGTTTTTTTGTTTTTTTTTTACTTTCAGCACAAAGCACATAGCAGGGATGTGAGAGGGTTTCACAGCTCAGGGGAAATCTTTGACAAATCACAGCATCAGATCAGACTAAATGTTGTCATTTTTACAACTCGCTCCCATGAATTCTGAATCAATTACATTTAAGTGATTAACTGACATTTTTCTTATGGTTTTCCTTAATAATTACTCATGACAAATAAAAAAGTATGAGCAACATGTTTATGGTTATGCTGATGCAATTAAAAGCACTGGGTTAAATGGGCTATGTTTTCTCTGCAGCCGAACATGGTTCCTTGCTGGGAGTGTGTGGTGGTGATGGTCACTTCAGCCATCAGACTAAATGTTGATAAGAGGTAAGAATAGCCTGGACACTACAGTGAGTCACCATCGGAAAGTGTCGAGACAGGCAGGCCGAGACAGGGCTAGCTGTCAACTGGGACAGTGGTATATTATTAGTTGATGAATATCATGTGGATTCATGATTAAAAGTTTAAAGGTAAGGCTCACCCTGGGAGCTAAGGGATGTAAAGCACCAGCCATGAACTGCACTGTCCCCAGTTTAAGTGCACTGGGAGACCTTTGTTGCATGTCATTCCCCATCTCTCTTCCTGTCCACTCTACTTGTCAAAAGGAAATTCAAAGGCACTAATTCTGAAAGATGAAATCAAAGGATTTGTACTGATTGCCCTGTTATCATTTGTACTTTGAGGGTATAAATTATAAATTTAAACATCTTGCTTATCAAAAATGTTCCTCATTTTCCAAACCCCTAATGTCAGGGAAAGTTTCAAATGGGGTGCAGTGAAAAGTTAGAAGGTCTTTTCATGTGACAGCAACAAATTATTAACCACCGTGTGACAAACCTAAATGATTCCTCATTTCCAGACTGATTACCATGAGTCACAGAAACTCTTCCACAGATTCAAAGAGCTTTTAATGAGCATTAAGACCATTAAACCTGCTGAGCACACACTGGATGATATTACATCAAACTTAAAATCAAGTTAAAGGATGAATCAGTGCTCACATGGGATTTACAAGGTATACATGTAATGGCAACAGCCCAGCAGCAGTAGATGTATAACTGCCCTGGAGGGCCACTGATAATACTCAATCTAACCGACCTCATTAAGGGACCGTGTTTTTTACCTTCTCCATCTCACCCGAGATCTCTGCAGCCCGTCGCTGCTTTCATCAGAGGTGATGAAAAAGCACCCGTCTAATCATTTCTTTTTCCATGTGCTGTGGCTGCAGAGTGTGTGTGTGCGTGGACGCGGGCAGAGATTATTAACGGTTTAATGGCTAACGAAGCCTGACAGGTGCTCCTCTCGCTGAGATTAAGGACCAGTAGGTTAATGACGGTGTGGGTGAGATTGTCATAACTCACAATAAGGCCATTAAAGTAATATTACTGAGAAAGACTTAAGCTGATATGGGCTCAACTCTCCAACAAGGTGGCATTGGGCAGAGGGCTGCTACCATTTCTCAAAGAGTTTTTTTTCTCTTGCCTGCAGCTCAGAGAAAATGGGCTTTGACTCGAGAAAAATCTCAGGAAGACACAAGTGATGAAACAAAGGAGGACATGGAGAGCTTTTGTGCCATAAAACACTGAAACAAGGACACAATAAAACAATCAGTTATTCACTGGCAGATATTTAGACAATCTGCTGATGAATGCCTTTGAAATGTGGCTTAAATTTACCACTGACTTAAGAACATCATGATATAGTGATAACAAATACACATAAAGAACAGAGCAGCTTTTCCTTTCAATTCTACTTCTTTTCTTTTCCTTCTTCCAGGACAAAGAAGAGCACATTCCTCCACTCAGAGAAACATTAATCACCAGATGAAGTTACAGGACAACAATGAAGAGAAGAGGCTCTGACAGCCTTCATTGAAGTTCACTTCTTCCCTCTAGTGGTCAGTAATGGCCATTGCAGCGCTCAGAAGCCACAAGAACAAAGGAAGGAGAGATGAACAATAGAGTCAACAGCAGAAAGCAGCAACAAGCTGAGACCTAATGCAAACGGGCTGAATGTTCCAGGGAAAGTGGGATCTGGTGCATGATTTTTACGTCTACTGTCTTTATGAGCATAACTTAGATTTATAGTAACACATTCTCCCACCCTGAGCTCATTGTTGTTGTAATGTCATTATGTGGTGCCTTTTAGACTTAAAAATTCTCAAACATTTCAGTCTACATTTATCTTTCCTCAAGGTGCATAACAACTGTGGTCAAACCTCAATTGTTAAGTGAACTCTGGGCTGTCACTCTCAATCTGAATAATTTAAATGAATGTTTAAATTTTGAATAAAAAGTGACAGCAGCCATATTAATTATGACAGAAACAAAGGAGTCAGGTGATGTAGTATAAAGACTGGGAAAGTCCACATCAGGAGGAGTTCAGGTTGGATGGATGGGTCGACAAAACAAATCGTTAGTCAACTCTGTGTCTTTTATCCATTCCCATTTGCTGTAACCATGACGATGAAGGCCATCTAGCCTTAAGGAAGCACTTATCAGAATCAGAATCAGAATAGACTTTATTGCCAAGTAAGTTTGCACATACAAGGAATTTGTCTTGGTATATTGGTGCTAAAGGACAGTTATAGTAAAAGAAAAGAGTGAAGAGCAAGAAGCAAGAACTATATTTACAAGGAACATAAATATACATAATTAAAAAGTAAAGTGTAAAATGTAGAGTGCAAAAATGTTAGAAGGATTATTATTGATTATTATTTTAACCCAGACCACAATCTTTCCCTAAACCTAAATCGTGACCTCCTGTTTATTCTTGTAACCATGACAATGAAGGTTCTGTATGCCTTCTGCACCAATCGTACACTCTCATGGGCTGCATCAAAGGAAAGGACGTGCAGCCTGTACAGGTAAAGACTACACATCAGAGGCAAAAAGTTACCTGACAAACTAACTGATGTATCTGGCAAACATATTCCTACCTCATTTAATACTCAGGAAAATAAAGTCAGGACACATGTAAGGGAACATTGACTTTGACTTTCTTAGTGAAATAAAAGCCAGTGTGACAAAATGTGAGCTAGCTTGTAAGAGACCAAGTCTCAAAGCTATATAACTGTTTGTGTACACACAAAATGACCTCTGTATGAAGCCACGGATTAACTGTCCTACATGAAATAAACAACAAACAACATCTAAAACCACCACAACAAAGAGCAAACCAGTGTCAACATGAGTTATCTCAGTGACCGAATGGTGAAGGTGCAAACCACATATCTGCAACATCCGCAGTTTGATTCCTGTCCCAGAGGACCTATGGTAACCCTCTCTCTCCCTGCCTGCATCTGTCGATCTCTGCAGTGACCCAAAATGCCAAAAAACCCTCTCTCTAAATAACATTTAAAGTGAAGCCAAATTAACATAGAGAAACTCAAAACAACTACAAACATTCAACACATTTAACACAAACATTTAAAAGTTCCTGAACCTGCCCCTGCCTAAGATGTTGTCACTTTAACAATACTATTCAACATATTTCTTCACCTCTGACTCTTCACATGACTCTCCCATCTCAGGTTTTCAGGATTATTTTTGTCTTTTCACAGTCTGACAGTTATATTGCAGAGACAATGTGGACATCCATCTTTTCGAACCTCAGATTCCCAAAAAGGTATACCTGTACTGTGAATCTGTGTCACTGCGTACCTGCAGGGGTCAGAGCTGCCACTCTAGCCACTCTGTACCTGTACCTGAGCAACATAAACCTGCTGTCACCTGTATCCTCCAGGACCACACCCAGTCCTCCGCTTTCTCCACCAGCCAGCCTGAGGAAAAGCACTCATCAGATTTCTGATCCCCGCCAAAGGCTTTTACCTGCGTGAATATCATCACGGAACGGATATATTTAGACAGAGTTATCACTGCTCACCTGGAAACACCTGAGTCAGAGCTGCATCTGTTTTTTTGTTTTTTGTTACAGAGTGTTTTATTTCCTTTTTTTAATTCAGTTTTGCTCTTTGAAACCCAGGACTTTGGATATAAAGAAATATAAATACAGTAAAAGGTAAGATTTTTATTTTATGAGCCTTAATGTCTCTGCTACAACACTTTACTTTTTCCTCTATAATTTAGCTTCCTCCTCTCCATAGATCTCCCATTAACAGATATCTTTATTGTTTCTCCCAGCTGTGTGTTATCATTAAGACTCATTGTCAGTAATGTAATTTTCACAGTAATTTCGCAGGAATGTGGGTTGGATGTAATAGCACAGCATGTATATGAAGATTGGCCACGTAGACTTTGTATCCCTGTGTGTGTCTGTGTGTGCGTGTGTGTGTGTGAGAATGAGAGATAGAAGCTCTGGGTGATGAAAGAAGAAATGCTATAATTTATCTTCTCCTTTTATTACAGATTAAAATGGGCTGCTTCACATTCGTCAAATTGATGATGGTCTTGTTCAACTTGCTTATCTTTGTAAGTATGTTTCTGCTTTGATTGCATGTTCATATATGGTGAGGAGGTGGGGGAGTGTGTGTGTGTGTGTATGCGTGTTTATTGTGTGAAATCTTTACATGAAAAGTGGTGTGCGAAGTTAAAAAACAAAGAACACAATACACAGAAAATCATTTCATCCCACCCTTCAATGCAAACAGAGACGTTACATAAACATTTCAGATCACTGAGCCAGAAGACCTAAATGAAGCTCCTTTCTCATCCACTTTCTCCCCACTGTAGCAATTTTCATCTCATTAACTTCAGAGGCTCTAATTTTGCCACCTACATCTTTGGCTTAATGTTGATAACTAATGTGGTTTGTGAAATGGAGAGAAACTTTGGCGGTGTAAGCTGAATTCACCTGCCGAGTCGGGTCCACCTGGGCCCCCACTGTCACAGATGAAGCTCTCAGCACAAGTCATCATTTTCCTCACATTTCCCATTTCTGCCTGAGTGCTACTGCTTGATAAATCTGGTGTGGCAGCTCTAAAAGTCACAGCAGTACACTGATTATGATGTCCCTTTGAAATGTTAGCCAGCAGAGCAGAATGATGAAATGATTCTCTTCAGCTCATAAAGACGATGCTTTAATGCATTCAAACACTGAGGCCACTGCAGCTGCATTTCAAGTTCAGTGTTGCAACTTTATCATCCTGATCGGTAGAGACATCTCCAGTGGAGATCTGCATTCAGAGAATTTATATTTTGATGAAATAGCCCCTGTTGTCTAAGGCAGGAGAAAAGAATCAATTTATGAAAGTATCAATATTCTTGTGTGAATCTGAGTGAGTTCAGAAATTCCAAAACTTGATTCCCAGTTCTGATATCAAAAAGGTGTTGAGGGTTTTTGAAGCTGACTGACCATCCAACAAGCAATTCTGACAAAGCTTACTGGCACCTTAACCCTGAACCAAGGCTGACAGCTCCACAGGAAAAAATCCTTAATGTTGAAATTGAATTTACCAGAAGACCAGAGGAAGAGCTTGACACAACTCATACAATGTGCAGCTTTTTGTGGCTAATTCACTTTTATCAGAAGTTCACTGTGTAACAACCTAGCTCTAGGATAGACCAATGAGACCACGTGGATTGTGTCTTAATTTAAGTAGCTCAAATGAAAACAAACAACAAACAAAAAAACAAAAAAGACTGAGTGGAGAATGTTGCAGGCCAACCGTTTCTTACGGAAATTCAGTTTCTATTCAACTAATGTGCAACAGCGAACACATTTTGAAGGAAACATTATGCTGACCATATTACTTGTCTATTAATGTAATGAGGAAATGTTATTAACATATATGACAAGTTACAAAAATGTTACAGCACAAGTATCAACATTAGTAATATGTATCCACTTGTAGTGACTGCAGCAATATTTATTTTTAGATACTTTTTAGATATTTTATGGTCATATTTAGACACGGTTAGGTAAAGATCCTAGTCTGGTTTACTATAGAAAAATTCAACAGTGACTTGAGACACGTTTTTTTTATATTCAGCAAAAACCACAATCTTTCCCTAAGCTTAAATTAAGTGTGTTTGTTATCTAAACCTAATCAATGATTGGAGTCAAGATGCAAATCCTGGTCTCTGGTACCACATGTGCTCTGTACTCTCCCCAAGAGTTCTGTTAAAAGCCCCTTTACACTGTGCAATTT
The DNA here is from genome assembly GCA_033238685.1 of Lates japonicus. Lineage (NCBI taxonomy): Eukaryota > Metazoa > Chordata > Actinopteri > Centropomidae > Lates > Lates japonicus. The sequence continues at coordinate 674,334 of BRZM01000106.1, forward strand.
GACTGTGTCCCCCGACAATATCTGACGATCCTGAGAGAACTGTGATCTGAAATCTTTTGTCATTCAAAAGCAGTGATCTACATGATCTAGGCTACGTCAGAATGGACCAACAAATCCAGAAGACATGAAATTACCCAGAGGACTCTAGATGATACTCTCATGATACTACTGCCAAAAACAGAAACTCTCTTTGCAAAACTGGTATGTCATTCTACCCTCATTTTCCTGATGGTTATCAAGTCCACCCTCTCTTTCTCACCTTCAATACAAACTTGTAGTGTACACAAAGTCAGTGAAATAATGAAAAATGTTCACAAGTGAAGGTAGGATGAGTAAGAGATTCATAGGTGGACTGGTGCAGCTTCAGCACTAATGTGGATGTTGTACCAGACCGTTGTGGTGAAGAGGCTAATGAGCCGGAAGGCAAGGCTCACGATTTACCAACTTTCCAACCCTCAGCTATGGCCATAAGCTCTAGGTAGTGGCTGAAAAGGCTGATTGTGGAACAGCTGAATTTCCTCCATAGGGTGTCTGGACTCAGTCTTATAGAGACAGGGTGAGGAGCTTGGACATGTGGAAGGAGCCTGTAGTAGTGACACTGTTCCACTACTGAAAGGAGCCAGTTGAGGTAGTTCAGGTATCTGACTAGGACGCCTCCTGGGTGCCTGGACGTTTTCTGGACACGTCCAACCAAGAGGGATTACATAGTCCATCTGGCCTTGGAATCTCCTAGAAGGAGCTGTAAAACGTTGCTGGGGAGGGAGACATCTGGAATACCCTCTAGCAAAGAATATTTTTAAAAACAAAACCTAACTGAACAAACCCATAGCCTGTGATTTTAGGTTCAGGAATACGTTGTTCTCAACCATGAGACTTGACGTTGCCTTGGAACCGGTCTAAATGCATTGGAAATTAGAAGTGTCTCTGTGTAGATCCACGGTCTAGTGTTGGGGACTTAATCAGATTGTCTGCTCACACTAATATGACCCATGAAGATGGGTTTTATACTCAACTGACGTCTCTCTCATTCCAGGCCTTTCAAAGAGAACCAATTCCATTTCAATTGGGGTGGGACGGGCCCCGTTGTCTTTTCTACCCCTAAGTATCTTTCTATCTATTCTCTCTATTCACCTCCCCCTCTCTGGAGGCCGTGGCCTCCCATTCTACAGCCTGTTATTCATTCCCTCTCCTCTGACCCTAATAGCCTATATTTCCCATCTCCAAAGATAGGACGCTGCTTTTTCTTTTCCCCCCTTCTTTCAAAAACCTGATTTACTTCCAGTCCTTTTGCCATGTGGGTGTTCAACTGACAGGGCATCCACCTGCATATGGCACACCATCAAAGGGATTAGCCATCTTCCAAAAAAAAAAAAAAAAAAAGACAGAATGCCAACTATAATTATACCTGGTGAGGGATGATGGTGGCAGACATGGAGTTAGAGGGGGAATATGCTTGTCGTATCACATTTAGCTAACGGTGCAATGATGACACTGAACAGGTTCAAGAGACGAGAAGGGAAACACCAGAGTGAAAGGAGAGGAGAAGCAGAATGAAGAAGAGGGTAAAAAAATAGATAGGAAGAGCAGGAAAGAGACAAAGAAAAGAAGGGGGAGATGATTCCCACGTGGGAGATGTCAGTGTCTGACAGGAGGTGTGGAGTGTCAGGGCCTGATGGAGAGTAGAGGGGGCCCCATGACTGCAGTGACTCTGATGGAGCCTGACAGACAATATCGGGTTTCAAACATGGCTTTTTTTCTGCAGAGGAGGAGGAAAGAAGAAGAAATCACTCAGTATGAGGAGCACAGGGTGAGATACACAGAGGGTGAGGAAGGAGGATAAAAGACTGGAAATAAAGTGGAAAAGGCCAGGGGTGGAGACATGAGGAGGGAGAGGCAGGCAGAGAGAGAAAGAGATAATGACAGTCTGTAATGTGAAACATTTGACATAGTTCTGAATTTGTTTGTTATGAGCAGGTTTTACCAGTTTTATGCCAATGGATTTCAATAAATGCTCCTCAGCGTCCCTCAATGAAATGACTGCCTGCTCACCTTTTTGTTGTAAATGTTTCCTTTTGCATCCTGACTACAAGGAGGAACACACCTTTCAGTTGGTTGGCTGGGTTTAGTTATGATTTGGGTGTCACGACTGATCAGAGCAACTTGGACCAAGTCTATTCTAGATTGGGTCAGTTGGTGTAGACAAGCTGGGTAGACACTGCATGAATTAAGGCCTGTTTTAAATTGGTCCTCTCAGAGTGATTTTAGATTAAGGCCAAATTTCAGACAGCTCAGCAGCCATCAGATGTTCAATACAAAGACAGATCATGACACCTGACTGTGTACTTAAACTTCCTAAATTTAGTTGCAGGGCTGAAAAAGCTAAAAGTCCTATCTTTGGTGGAAAGTAAGGTTCTCTCTTCTTCTCTGTCCATGCTTTAATCAAATAGTAGAGTGTCTGTACACTCAGAGGCTGGCTTTTTCCACCACCACAAGATGATCGGTAACTGAATTTCAGTCCATTATTCCTGCATGACATGAGTAGGGAGATAAAGGTGGCTGTGGAAAAGGGCAGCCATTTTGTTCAGAGAGGTAAAAAGAGGCCAAGCTTGCTTGGCTTCGATACATAATGGGAAGCCTGAGGCAGCAAAGTCTCACAAAAGAAATCCTTCTCTCTGAATGGAGGGAAGGATATAAGTGTCATGGTGTCACTAAGAGGTAATAGTAAGAGAGAGTTAGTGATGTAAGATGTCCCCTCTTTTCCAAAACCCATTATCCCCTCAAGAGCTGTTGACTTGACCCTGTCTGAATGAAATAATTGACATGTTATTCACCATAGTTAAGTGTGGATTACATCCTGTGGAAATCTAACTGATCAGGCTCCCACTTCCATTAATGACAGGGATTTGCCTGCTGCATACATGGACATGCATAGTTTTTTGCACTAATTTATGCTGATCATGTTTTCCTGGGTCCTGCTGCAGCTGGGGGGCCTGACCCTGCTGGCCATGGGGATCTGGGTGAGTGTGGATGGGGGCTCCTTCCTGAAGCTGCTGGGGCCGTTCTCTGGCCAAGGCATGCAATTCGTCAACGTGGGCTTTTTCTGCATTGCCATCGGGATCGTGCTGGTGCTGTTGGGGCTACTGGGCTGCTGTGGGGCCCACAAGGAGAGCAAGTGTCTGCTGCTCACGGTAGGTGTACCAGACCTACGTTACATCATCCCTATGGTGTAGATACAAGTTGGGGTGTGTAGTGTAGGGTCTGCTTCACCAATCTACCCAAGGTAGCATGAAAGCACTGTTCTTTATGTCCGTCCTATTCACAAACCTGGTGGCCACATCTGGATGCTAACATTTTACCATGTGTGCTACAGCTGTCTGACAGCTGTGGTATGACTTTAAGGCTGTGTTGTATAGCCCTGGGAACTCTGAAACAAAGAGAATAAGCTTTACATCCATTACTTTCAGGTAACCTCACAGACAAATATCACCTCTTGGGCGACGCCAACTACTGCTGTCCACAAAACATGGATGATTTAGCATCATTGTGGCAAACTTTGAGAGGCTTGACTAAAAAATATTTGATTTCATGAACATACAGAGATGAGTAAAGGGGGGGAAGTAGAGTTAACCAACAGGTGCAACTGTAAATAAAATAATTCATGTAACTGTGTGGTCAGTTTTAACATTTGTCATATTGAAATGTTACACAGACAAACGATGCAAAAATAGTATTTTAGCCAGCTATTAGTTAGAACGACAGATATATAATCAAACAGCTGCAACATAAGGTTGAAATAAATGACTAATTGCAACTGATATCAGCTGGAGACGCACTTTAAAGCTTTACTGGTCCATTTTTTTCACAATGAATCAAATGACTGTGTGTGATCTTCACACACAAATGGACACAAATGGGGTGATCATATTACCCTGTGTCTGCTGGATGGGGAAGTAGACGATTGTGCTCTGTGCATTTTAATGCAAATGATTTCTCAGGGTGTCTCCCAGTAAGACTCAAGACTATAAAAATGGTACATACAGCACATGTAAAAACTGAATAGGAAAACCATCCAAGAGGGAAAGTCAATAGTGAAGTGGTTCAGTCATCTATTCATGTATTGTGTCTCATTGCCCTTAAACTGAGTCAAACCACTGACATTATGATGTAAAACACCACAAATGATCATTCATGAGTTCATAAGGTGCTTTTACACCCAGTTGCTCCACATTCAGTATTCTCGCATTTACATCCAGCTCATCAACAGCCCAGCTAATATCCACATCCACCCCTCCTGCCTCATCCATATCAGCAACACCACCAACCCCAGAATAGCACAATGTACATTATTATGCTCATTAATGGCAGGTCTAACTACCTCTTAGTCCACTGCAGTGAGTCTAATGAGGAGCACAGGCTGTACATTTCCCCCTGCAGAGGCCCCATCATGTCCACATCTCCCATTGAGATGAATGATGACGATGCAGCAGATCCTGCAACTGACAGCGCAGGATGCAGCGCATATCAGGCTCACACGGGAAACAGCTGTAATGGACTGAATAAAAAGAATGGATGAGCTGATGAAATGGATCATTCAGGCTCTGTGTCTCCTTATTGTCCCTCTCCATAATCACTGTGACACTGTGATTGTTCAGTACAACAACTGTGTAAAGGGCCCAGGATATTCGGACATGTTGCCGATTACAAACATCACTCTTTCATGGAGCTTTACACCAGAAAAAAAAAATATATAAAGACTTATTATTCATTTCATTTTAACAGATTTTTTGGTTTACCAGTCTGTTGTTGTGTTTTCAATCTGTTCTAGGGCTACTTAAATTCTTAGGGTGAAACTACTAATTTATTTTGTTTGAATAATGATTATTTTCCTTATTATTTTATTGATAATTTTATAGATTTTTATTGCAAAAAAAGTCTAAGTGACAGAATAATGCTACAAAACTGAAGAATGTAATTCTAGTATTTGCACTATTTTTCTATTAATGATAATTAAATGGGAAAAAATTATGACATTGCTAAAAATTAGGAGTTCATTCTTTGATTTAATTTTCATTCTAAACCTTTCCTGGCTCCAGCTTCTCCAATGTGAGGATCTGTTCTCTGTCTTTGTATATTGAGTATATTTGGGTATTGGACAGTTGGAATAAAAACAAGGAATTTAAATCTGTAAAATCAGGCTCTGGGATGGACATCTTTCCTCCATCATTTTACAGACAAAACGAATAATCAATCAGCCACTAAAGAGATTAAAACATGAGTTTGTGACTTGAACAACAACAAAAAGATTACTATCGGTGTTATATGGGTAAAACTCCTTGTCTCCTCTTTTTCCCTCCATGCAGTTCTTCTCCATCATCCTCATCATATTCATTGCTGAAGTGGCAGCAGGAGTCGTGGCTCTGGCCTACTCTTCATTTGTAAGTTCCCCACTTCACCTTACCTATACCTTTTTTTTTTCCAGTCACGGCTTCATGACATCCCACCCTCTTCCTCTTTCTCCACTCCTCCTCTTCACTCCCTGTCCTTTGTCTCTTAATTCTTCTCGTCCCTCTCTGTTGTTCTCTTTCACCCTCTCAGCTCCTCTGGATTCTCTGGATTTTATCTCCATGTAAATTCTCCATCATAGCTGCGGCCATCATTGAATTACTGGCTTTGTGTCCGCCTCACTACATTCAGCTACTTAATGACTCTAGGATAGCCCGGGGCTGGGTGCGCTGTCTCTCACTTTGAGCAATTTATTACTCTGGAATATTGAAGCTAAAGCATTTTATATGCAAAACAGCCTATTTACATATGTGTCCCCCTCTCACACACACACACACACGTACACACACATGTTCCATTTCCATTTAGTGCCTCGTATAATAATTATAAGGATTTCAAATGAGCTACGTAAAAGGAGGTTAGTGAAGACTGGGATCCTAATAAAGAAAATAGAAAGTGGAGTTTTTTATCCAATCGGACGATGTATCTGAGGCCCCAGGACTGAGTGAGGCAATATAACACACATCCATCTGCAGGGAGGAGCTGATGAATGGAGGAGAATGGACTGCACTGCCTGGGAATTTCATTTGTTTGTGCATCTGTTGTTGGTAAACCACTCTGGGCTGCAACGATACTGCAAAAAATATCAGAGACAAACAGCCGAAGAGACTCACTATTCAACTGCCTAAAACGATCTGTGGTTACATTTTGCTGACAAGTGACATCTTGTGGCCATGTGCAGTATGACTGTTATTTCTCAAATATCAAAAATGGAAGTGGCATGACATCGTTGTAGCTTATAATGGCAACGTCATTTCCATGTTCCTCAGACTGTCAACTCCCCAGAAAAGCAGCAATTTTACACATTAACTTCACCAACAGGCTACTGTACCCTGACTGCCTCTTTTGTCTGTATGATACATCTGATGTAATACAGGCATCAGGCAGCTTACAGCAGAGCTCTGCTGATTTTACATATCATAGTCTGTAATAGTGTATTTGAGCCTTTTGTGTGTCCAGAAGGAGCTGTGTCTGATAAATATCCTCAGGAGATGTCAGGCTACATTAACTGCTACTAGCTCACTGGTGTCAATTTAAGGATTACCAGGAGAAGCAGCACTTCACTCTTCTGTTACCACCTGGCCATATAGAGTTTTGGATAAGATCGATTGGGACTGATGAGCGATTGGCGGTGATGTTAAAGCAAGTGCATGGAAAGAGAGTGACTGGACACCACAGTGCCTCATTATTGCCTATAGAGGTACAAAATTACAGGATGGGACATCACACAGATTATGTCTTTACATAATTCCCTCATATCCTGTTGATAATTTAATGTTTTAATCTAAAATACCTACGGACCCTTTCAACTCTCCAAGTGTCTGTTTCAGGAGAACCATGCTATTTGTCTGAAGCTGTTGAGACAGTTTTATAACCTTCCATGATCTGTTCTGATGACCAGGAGAAATGACTTTACCAAAACACATGCTACATTGCTAACAGTAGCTAGACCACTTAGGGGTGTCAAACAGCATTTTTGTAACCTTGTCATTAAACAAACCATATAATTTCCTCTTACATGTAACTGCAGAACAAGCAGAGCGTGCTAAAGGTCAGCGCAGATTGATCCAAGTTCAAAAGATGTGAACTTTCAGAGAAGCACACCACATATATCAGTGAAAGGAGGAGGAGGCACACAAAAACTGTTTTTCATGCACTAATGTGAATGTGGTTTATGGTAAACTTAATTCATTTATTGTAGTTTAAAAGATTTTTCATTCATGTTTTAAGAAAATAAGCTACTGGGACCACAGACAAAAATGACAGGAGAAGGGTTTTTTTTGCAGTGTACAGGTCTACCTCTAACTTCTCCCACTCTGTCTCTGTGTGTGTCTTGTTTACTTTCTCTCTGTTATCCTGTGAATTCTGGTCGTGTCCAACCTCGAGTGTGCCTGCTTTCACACAAAGAAGCTGTGAGAGCGAGTGTGTGTGTTTTTCTGTGCTTGTGTGTGTCCGTCCTTGGAGGCAGAGCTGGGAGCACTGCTGCTGCTGCTGCTGCTGCTGCTCAGGCGGTTTTGTTGAAATAAATCTACCCCATCTCTCGCCTGTCATTTACAAAAGCCAGCCCCAACCGAGGCGAGAAGCGATGTAAGCGGCATCTGGCGGCCGATCAACAACAGAAGCGTACAGTGTAGAGAGGAGGTGTGGCTATTGTCTACGCTCAATAAAATACAAGACATAACTCCTGGGTTTGTCTTCCTTGAGATCTGAATGTGGTTTAGAGTCCAATTTCCTTTTCTTTGTTAGCTTTGTATCTATTCCACAAACACAAGGACATATCAGTTCTATACGGATATGAGTGTGTAGAGAGCAGCCTCCATCTCCTGCCTTTGGTAATTGTTAACCTGGCGCATCAGAATAATGAATATATTTCATCTAATATGCATATAGCTGCCACTGTGTCAATAGAAGTAAAGGGACAGAGGCGTGAATATGAAGAGACAATAAATAAAGTGTTGATCTATTGTGTTCTACTTACTCGGCAGCATAAATCTGCCTTTGGCATGAGGCCTCCACAGCTCATCTAACGAAGAGCCAACTAACCTTCAGGTGGTCGGAAAGTTGTTGCATTGTTTCATCCCACTGATGACCTGAAAACACATCTGCCACTGCCAGAGACCACACACTGGCAGTGATGATGGTGGCTTAAAGCCGCCCCGTCGATGCCGGCCCGCCCTGACAGCACATAAAGATTATCCTGTCCCCGCAGGTAGCTGTCAAAGATTTTTGTACTACCTTCTGGCGACTTCAATCTCTACGCTGGAGGGAACGATCGCCCTGCGGTCGCCAACAGACACATCGCATCAGCGGCAACGAAATAACAGTGAAAGTCCTTTCTCAGATACAAACATTGTTCGTCGTTTATCACGTGACGCCGTCGATGACCCTTCCGCCCGTCGTTCGCGACACACACAATATTTATCTCGTTCACCACAGCCCATAGAGCACCTGTTGTTAATGAACACGGCAATGAAGCCGATTATCCTTTCGCCCGCATGACTGGAGTGGTCTGGCACCGGTGCCGCCAACGCAGTTCATTTCATGAACCCGCGAGCAGTCCGCAGCATCACAGGATTGAAATATTAGCATCACGACACAGTAGAAAACATTGATAATGGCGCAGTAGTAATCCCCGTTGCCATTTTACGTTTACGATTAGAGCCCGCTTGCGCAGAAGCAACCATTGAAAATAGTTACCGACCAGGCTGGCAACGACACCGTTTGAATGAAATCACCGACCTTTCGACAGCAAAATCAGCGTAGCCAGGCTCCGATTATCGTCAACAGTTTTATTCACTTCTTTCCTCTGTAACCAAACCACAGCACCGCCAGACCCATGAGCAGCCCTTTGATCATCCAGCGAGGCAGACGGAAAGCCCCGAGCGCCCCTGGCCGAGGCCGCGCCGGTCAGCATCGACGCAATGGCGTAACCTGAGCAGTTTCCCTTGACCTCACCACCCTCAGCCCAGCAGCGTGCTCGCCAGGCCAACGCCCACAGCGGCTGGCGCACGCGCCCACTCGCGTCACTGCTGCACAGCAGCACAGCCTCAGGCGTCACAACGCATTGCTGTACCGGTTCAAAATCGCCAGCGCAGCCCGCGGCGCGCGATCCGCGAAATAGTCTGTAACTGTAACAAAACTGCACTCATTTCGATGATGTGACGCCTGAGATCAGCAGCACGTCTGCTCATTACAGCCAAGAAGCCCGGAGATCTCCTTACGCGGCCGATAGAGACCAACACAGCCGCCCAAAACCACGCCAGGAACACACACAAATATTTCAGAGGAAGCCACGATATTATTCATTTCACCGCATCGGACTTTATCGTGCCACCATTCGCCTTTGATATTAACGTCCTCACGGCTTGATCAACCACTTTCTTCGGTCTGTTCATCAGCCATTGCACAAATTCATTAACTGTCATATTCACCATTATGATCAAGAGTGGCTGGCAGATTTAACAGATACGGATACACAAACGAACACAAATGTTCACCATCCAACATTTTACACATACCACAATGGTCTCTTTAACAACTTCGTATAATGCCATCGTTCACTTACCCAACAACATGGCGTGATAACCCCATATTTAACGCCTTCCTTCGGCCATAATGAACAGAGGATGCGCCGAGAAGTGCAAGAGCCGTCAGCCAGAGAGCGACCGTCCACCACACAGCTGGTCGCCCTGCGTCACTTACCGCCCGCGGCAGGAGCATTGGGAGTCTGTCAGCTCACGCACGGGTCATCTGTGTCGAGCTATTCATGGACAGGGGTGGGGCATTTAGCCTGGCTGATATCCATGTTTATCTGGGGCAGTTGTTAGCCAGGCAGCCCAGCTGTGGACACTCACCACACAGGTTATTATGTCTCTTCTCTCCCTAGGTCTTTTTCCATTGATAACATCCAGCCCCAGTCGGGAGGGCTTCGGCAGCGGTGTTATCAGGAGCGCAGGCGGATGCCGACACATGCACATCGTCACCGTCTGCGTTCACCATTACTACGCCGATAACCACACAGCATAGCACAGCAGGCGACATCTACCGACAGGAACGCATTTCATTGCACCTTTCGGTCATACGATCTCGTTGTCGATAACGACCGGCGCGGTTGCCGCCACCCTGGCGAAAGCACAATACCTTCGCCACGCGCAGTCGGCAGCGGAACAGAAAAAAGAGATAGTCGCGTTCAACATGTCTCATTTTGAACCACGCTCCTCACATTTGTCATATCAGCGAAACACCGACGACCGAAGATATTTAACTTTTTTCGAGTTATATTTTAATGTTCATCTCATTTTCAACCTGCTCAGCACAGTCGTTGACACACAAAATGTTGTGTTATTGTGGATGAAAATGCCGTCATCGTGTGCCGGCTCACTGAGTTACCGCGTTGCACACGAACTACATAGCCTCACGCATTAGCTTGAGCGACTTACAGACTGTTAAGAACGTTTACCGGCCCCGGCCCGGCCGCGTGAAACAGACTGAAAGACTCTGCGCGCACTTGGCGCAGGAGCGACGGTTTTGCGACAGCTTTAAACGCTGATTCGAAGAATGCGTCATTGAGACCAGACACCAGCCGGGAGCTGGCGATGTTTCATCAATCTGATGAACGGTTCGTTATTCATACTATTTGTGTTAATTCGCTCTTAACCGCCAGCATGCCTCACGCTCAACAGCAATACCAACCTGTCTGTTTCGCCTCTGGCTGCTGTTTGCCAGGTAACAGTGAAATGGTTGTGCTGGTTTGATGAAAATGCTGGGCTAAGGTAAACCGGCAGTCTCAGCTCTATGGAGTTTTTTACAATCTTAAAGCTTGTGGTTTTGCTCAGCCAACTCATCACATGGTTCAACTTGCGCCCAGCAGCAGCAGGTGATATTTCTTCTTAATAAACTCATCAGCATCACCAACCCAGCAGCAAACAGCAGCTGTGAGGCAGAGCAGACAGGATTTAGCCACACTAGTTGAACAAGGTATATGTATAAAAGTTAAAGAGCCACATGTCTGTCATATGAACAGACTTAAATTCACTGTTGAGAAACATCATCTAAACTCAGTTAAAGGTTTGACTTGCTCCCTCAAATGTGAAAATAGCAACAATGCTTTCTTCAGATCACCGATTTAAAAACAAAATTCACTTAAGATATCGTGATAAGTTACACTCCAATTCCCACTTCAGAATAAAAGATTTATAACCCAAGTCACCCAGTCTATACATACTTCCTTGCCCAATTTAAAGATGGACCAAATTAAAAACGAAGGTTCAATTATGTTCACTAACTGGTCTCTGTATGAGTAGGTATTGTATGTCAGCTCAGAGAAACAATGACATGATACTCACAATAAAGTTCCATGGTAAAGAGGGGTTTACTGATTATCTCTGTAGGTTCACATTATTGCAGTTGTTTAACCTTTAGTAGCTATACTTATCAGTGAATGACTTTGTTATCATTTGGCATTTAATCCACAGTAACACAATAACAACATTTTTTGTAAGCAACAGCCAAAACCTCAATATTTTAGTTATTACTTGAAAAACAGGTTAAAAGAGGAGATGGAGATGGTTATATTCTGAAATGCCTCAGAAAAAGTTAAACATCTCTTCAGATCATCAGGTATTTTTCAACTGATGCTGTAACTAATGCAAATAATAAAATAATATGAGGAGCAAAGGTCGTCTGAAATGGATATGTCATGCATTTAAAAATATTTGTCAACCATTATTCTTTTTTTCATTTGATATTTTCCACTTTGCATTTCCTTTGCTAATGGCAAATACATATTTAATGCTTTTCTTCTTAAGAACAACAACCAATTAGCAGCTTTGAGTCAATGCAGTAAGAGACATCGATAACAACAGCAAATAAAGAGATCAATAATAAATACATGTAGTCAAGGTTTTATATCTGTAGAATGTGTTCACTTCACTGTAGTGATAGATGTCTTATCGCCTCCTGCCTCACTGTGCTGTGTTACTATATGCTTTGTCCTGCCTGTCCACCATGTGTGTGTGTAGGCCTACTAAAAAGGAGAGTGTGTTTAACAGGATGTGGCGAGGCGCGGGACCGAGTGACAGTGATGAATTAGCCCGCTGGTAATAACCCTCTCTGATCTCAGCCACTCTCTCAGCTTCTTGGGGGGGCACTTTTTAATGTGGAATGTGTCCAGCATCCCCTCGGGCATCTTGTACGCCTGCCCCCTTCAATGTACACACATCCACATACACACACAGAACAGGGGGGAGAAAAAAAACGCACTTTCGGACACACAAACCTGATAAACACACCGCTGCACGTGACCACATGCACGTACAGTAAAGCCCTCCCTCCTCATCAAGTAGGTCTTTGTGTGACTGTACGCGACGTGATTATTTATCAAAATGGAAAAAACAGACTGGGGAGGGAAGGAAGGAGGAAGGGGAGATGTGAAAGAAAGCTAACCTGTGTGTTTGTGAAGGAATTCTTCCACAACAAAAGACTGCCTGAAACCTAACCTTCCTTTTTTGCACTTTGGATAAACATGAATATGAGACAGAATGTGTCCTGGCCAAAGACATCAGGAGCATCTATATATATGTAAATGCCCCCCCACCCCACCCCCTATCCCCCGCCTCTCAGTTTATGACCATAAAAAGGAGGAGAAGAATGGAGAATAATGGCTCGGCCATTTTTTGATTTATTTTCATTTTTTCCAGGTGCCAGGCCGGGGCTGTTTATTTCCCAGGTGCTTTGTGTGAGAAGATTTATTTAATTTCTGATGAATAGGTGACTCCCAGAGAATTACCTTTCCTGCCCATGAGATCAGCTGCAGTGTTTTATTTTCAGGGGCTTCCATACTGTGGCATGTGATTACTTAGGGGCGTTAGTGTGTGTGTGTGAGAGAATGTTGGACTTTGACAGTAAAAGCTCTCTGGTGCAGTGATGAGCTCTTATACTATTTGCATATTTAGGCCTCTCATCTACAGACTGGACAGAGTGAAGCACTGGGACTACATCACCTCTGATGGAGCTAGGCTGCATATTTTGGAAAGGGAGGGCATTTAAAAAATATGGGATACATATCACATACATATTGTTTGTTTGGAGTTAAGTAGACATTGATGGCATTTTAACCACATGAGGACATTTTAGGAAAGTGAGACCACTGGGACATTTGTGAGAGGATATATTGTAAAATATTTTGGATGTTTTAGGACAAAAAGAATGTTTTTGGTGAATTTGGACATTTGTGAGCGAGGCCAAATTTAATGTTTATTGTTTGTTTATTAACATCCACATTATCTGTTAAAATGTACCAGCTACTCTTTGTTGGATCCATAATTAAAGATAGATATATTGGACAATGAGGATAGTTTCAGAAAATTAGGGAATTTTTGTACAATCAGAACAGTTTTGATGGAACAGTTCAGAGAAAAATGGAAAAGTGGGACATTTTTGGATGGTCAGGACAGCGTGTAATATTAATGTTTTAGAAAAGTGAGGACATTTAAGAAAAAAAAAGTTCTCACTTCTTCAAAGAACAATTTGAGGAATTAGACTTGGCTTTAGGTGTTAAGTCAGAATTAGGTTTAGGACAAGGGGCCTAGGAATGAATAATGTCAATGAGGCTCCTCCTAAGTGTGTGTTTGTGTGTGTGTGTGTTTTCCACAGGCTGAGGGGATCCTCAGAGCGTGGGCAACCCCTGCTTTAAAGAACGATTACGGCAGTGATCCTGTGGTCACTAAGATCTGGAACACCACCATGTCAGAGGTACGTGTGGAGTTCTGCACTTTGTCAGACTGAACATTTCTTAGCTCTTAATGACAGACTGTGTGTATGCTTAATATTCCTACTGATCACTTTCCAAATCACATCATCAGGGTTTAAATAAATGTTCACAGTTTTGTTACAGTTACAGGAACTATTTTCATGAGTCCACTGTGGTCAGGTGAAGGATTCTAACAAACACTACACTTGAGCTTTGTTTTCAGCAGAGCCACACTGTATCCAGTTTTTAGACCAGGGAGCATACACTGCTGTATGCCTGTTATATTGACAGCACACAAGAAATATATTATACTATTTTATAGTAACAGGAAGTGATATGATACATGCACCAACATACTTCTATCAAATTGTGACATTGTGCGGCTGTGAAAAAATAAGCACACTGCCTGTGGCTAAAGTTCAAAGCTAAAATTTCTGAATTGAAATCAAAATCAAAGCCAAACAGAAGCTCAAATTTACACTATTCATCCAATCTGTGTGCTTTTGTCCATAAGTTCACCTCAGCTCCCCTGCTCACAACAGCCTCAGCCAAGGTAACTCAGGGAGCTTCCATCTCTTACCTTACCTCACTGAATGATAAAGAAACCTTTATTCTCATAGGTGCGACAGGTTAACAATGGTTTGGTTTACAGAGGAAAAGTAGAATAAAACTATTGAGCAATGTCAGACCTTGTACAAAAACATATTCTGCCCGCCTACACTTTTAGTGTGTCGAGCCAGGAAACTAATTTCAATTTTGCTTTCTGTTGTCAGAAGGTTTCTAGTGTTGAAGACATCTAAAAGTGACATTTGTAAAAAAACAACATGGTGCCCTGGAAACAGTGTCATGTTTACTTGAGATAACACACAGATTTCATTGTTAACTATTTTCAATGGTTGAAAAACTTCTGTGCACAAAGCCTGAACTCTGAACATCATGCAGCAGCAAAGCTCTTGTTAAACTTTAAGCAGAGTTTACTTACTACTGCACCATTATCAACAAACTCTCTCCTCAAGTGTTTTCCTACTGTGTCATGTGTCTGTAAATATTTCATCCCTGTCTTAGCTGAAGTGCTGCGGTTTCACCAACTACACAGACTTTATGGGTTCTAAGTTTGAAAAGGAGAATGGAGGCAGTCTGCCGCCCAGCTGCTGCTGGACCAACAGCACCCCCTGCAGTGCAGACGAGGCTGAACGCAGCACTGTGCAGGTAAGCCCAGAAACACCACTCCAATTAAGCACAAGACACACATACAGGCAGAAAAGGATGCATGTTCAGTAAACTCATTTGCTAAGTAGTATTCAGTAACAATAGGTGCTCTATAAGGCTGTGGTAGTTCTTTGAGATAAATGCTAATGTGAGCATGCTAATGGTAATGCTAATTTTGACTTGATGATGGCGCTAGAGGAAAGGTCAGAGGGTCATCGACATTATTAGCATTCATCCTGAGGGAAGCATGAATGTCTGAACCACATTTTATGGGAATCAAACTGTTGAATTTCAGAGCTGGAATAACCAAACAACACTGCTGTCTGGGGGAAAAAAGGACTTTCCTTATTTATTTTCATTTGCCGCCTGTCAATGTGTGCATTGTGTTGATTGGAGAATTGATATTTCTATTGTGACTCTTTCCTCCTCAGGGCTGTTTTGAACAAATCCTGGAGACCCTCAAAGAGCATGCTAACATCGTAGGAGGAATCGCAGCAGGAATTGGAATCTTAGAGGTAAAATTTACTACTAAAAATCTTTTATCAAACAGCTCCACATATAAAGCCATTACATGTAAGGACAAGGATAATAATATCTTTATAATCCAAGATGCGTGCTGTCAAAGAGATTTGAACCCCGACATCTTGATATGGAGGCAGCTTTAGAGAGCAGCCACACACATCATGTGCACTTGACCAGAGAGTAGAAAATATGTATGGATATACAGTATCTGTACATGATGGCAGTGTATCAGATTTTTCCAGGTCTCTGTTCATCAATTAAAGGTTAGAGCTCCAAATGTTTGACTCATGTGGGATATATTTCTATGAGAACTTAGATTTATGATATGTGCAATGAGCAATTTCAAAACTGAAGGTGGACAGCCTTCCTTTTTTCTTTTAGTGAATGCAGTACATTGCAACAAGAAAATTTTAATTGGCCTTGTCTTGTTTCACCAGATTGCTGCCATGACAGTGTCCATGTACCTGTACTGCCACCTGGACAACAGAGTCAACTGAGAAAAATCAGCATTATTTAACAGTGTCATGTTCATGCTCTGTCACTGACATATTCTCCATATTCTCTTGTCTTTGTGGTTTGCCTTTTCTTTCAGGGAAACATCTAGTTTTACTATGAATGTTGAGTTGAAGATGAGGAACCTCATAAATACATAAATATGTTTTATGTGTAGTAGAAATGTACTCAAATTTACTTCCTGACTTTATATGAACATGAAGTGAATACAAGGTGTAAATATTTCATATCTGTCAATAAAATATTTCAAACAACTTTTACTAACTGCACTTTAAGTGAATGCTCTTTGAATTTCTTGTTTGTTTGTTTGTTTGTTTGGTTGTTTGGTTGGTTGGTTGGTTGTTTTTATGGCACAATTTTTGTTTTGGTTTCACCTCACCACGAACTCTGTTTCCAGCAACAGCAGCTGTTTTAAGTGCGAGTCTAAAAACACATCGTCCACACCCCACTCAGCAGCAAACAGCAGGCAGACACAATTACAGCTACAACCAGTGAAGAAAGTGGAACAAGCTGTTCTCTCAGAAGTTGCTGGAGACCCAGATTTTTTTGCTTCTCTGGGTCATTTCTGGATTCAGCAGTGATGGCACCTGTTGTTACAGTTTGCCACAGCTCTGACCCACACCTCCAAATCGAATCACAAAGGGACGACAAAGAAATGCAAAATGACCAGAGACAACAAGACAGCAACAAAGACACACACAAAAACCCATCTCTGTGTGTCTGTGCCCAGGAGACCCACTGTCTCATAATCCACCCATGATTGAAATGTCCTTAAGGCCACCATTTATGTTTTTTCAGTGATTAAAAAAGACTATACAGCCTGACATCATTTAAAAACAAATATCAAGTTCCCTCTAAGACAGTCCACGCAAGTGAGAGGGAGCAGCACAGCTAAGTGCATCTTTTGTCCTGTATATTATTCATTAACGTTCCATCTCCTGCCTGTGTGGCTTACACGCATTGTGACACAGAGCTTAGTAAATATTGACCAATCAATGGTCTGACGACAGACAGGAGGCGGGGCATTGTTCAGCCATGCACATTATCAATCGCTTCTGAATTAGTGTTTTCATCACAGATCCGCCACCAGCATCTAGAGGCTTTATTCAACTGGTCCTGTACAACAGGAGATAAAACTGCAGTGAGAGACAGTCATGCAAATGAAACACATTTGATTCTGAAAGGTCAACAAGAGAGAGAGGGAAAAAAACAAAAGCATAACAACACAAAAACTACAGCTACTAATACGTCTTGTGATTTGCCATGTTATATCATCTATTTTATAATTTTCTTTGTTTTACATAATGAGATCATTTCTCATTACCCTCTGTCAGTTTTTCAGTTTTGAATACAAGGACATATTCTGTATGCATAATCTGAGTAAGAACAACAAGGGATTGACCAACATAATGTATAATTTACAGAGAGGAGCTCCTTCACATTTTCATTAACTATGTTGTTCTTGAGCAGAGGTTGTGTTAGCACTTTAAACAGAGGGCTCTCTATTTCTTAAGATTTTTTTTTCTAAAATGTTAGGAGGTAAAATAGATTATGTTTGTTCATCATGGTAGCTTGGATGATGATCTGATCATATTTTAAGACAAATTCATACAGAAATGCAGATAATTCCAAAAGATTCACATATTTTTTCTTATTTCTTTCATGTCATGGCAGGAAAGCTTGTGGAAATGGAGAGAGAGGGAAAGGGAGCAAGAAGACAAAGCATGTTCACTTTTCCATCCAATTATAAACCTGTGAAGCATTTAGAGTTAAATCTGTCATCACCCCAGTGCTGCTGAGCTCCATGTCCAACAATAACCCCTGGCTCCCTCTCTAACACACACACACACACACACACACACACACACACAAAATCAATATTCCATCTACATCACAGTCATCAGCCTCTGAGCTCGGGCTCATCAGAATGCTCAATAGGTCAAAAATGACATTTAAAAGACAGCAAACAAACACACACACACACACACACACACCGATACAAACCAGTGACTTCTGACTGACAGGCACAAATGACCAAGTTTAGAGCTGGTGATGACGGACAAGTGTGTGTGTGTAGACAATGGAACAAATGCCCCATGTGAAATAAACACACACATGCAGTAACACACACAAATACTATTACTGCAT
The DNA here is from genome assembly GCA_033238685.1 of Lates japonicus. Taxonomy (NCBI): domain Eukaryota; kingdom Metazoa; phylum Chordata; class Actinopteri; family Centropomidae; genus Lates; species Lates japonicus. The sequence goes on from BRZM01000106.1 coordinate 692,539, forward strand.
TTAGCTGGTCATGAGTAAAACAGAGCTGAACATCCATCTTAATTAGACTGGATGCAAATGTTTGGCTAACACACAACACAGACTCTAGACTGGTCCTTGTTGCTGAGACAAATAAAAGATGGAGCCTCACCCAGACAGGTGTCCATGCACCCTGAGCTGTTTTCAGTCTCTTTGATTGAGCTGAGACCGTAATCTCAGTTTAACTTGGCAGGGTGGACAGGTCGCCAGCCAATCACATGACTGACACATAGCGACAGACCATTTACACAAACATTCACACCTACAGGCAATTTAGACTCACCTATTAACCTAAGATGTATGTCTTTGGACTGTGGTGGGAAACCAGAGCACCCTGACACAGGAAGAACATGCAAACAAACCCTGTATTACTTTGATTTATACAATGTTATTATGACTGACAGATGACACCAAAGACCTGACATGCATTTTGTAAAGCTCTTTGAGTAGTCTAGGCCAGATCACTTGGATGACATGGGGTTTGGGGATGGAGGTTATCATATACTAAACAGACTGAACAAATCAACTGTCAAGTTTTAACCTGATAAATAAAAAACCCTGAACAATAAAATATTCATTAAACTGTGACACACAGGCTGCACATAGCTTATGAGGCCTCTGTACTGAGAGCACCTGGGCTCAGGTAAAGGAAGAACCACTGTTAACACAAATCAAATTGAATCTACATGTCATTGTAATGGTGAACATGCAGTCATTTGAAAGACTAGCCACTTAAAGCAACATTATGTAACTATTTTAGCTCAAAATCTCAGCTTCAGAATCACTGTGATGGTTCAGTGACTTGTAAAATGGAGAATGGAGCCTCTGTCATTCCCACTCTGCTCCCTGAACACCTGTTGTTGCTCTGTGTAACTTTGGTGAGCAGATACAACCTCTAACTGGGTGATAATCAGCAGCTTAAACTGCTGGAATCAGGCCCAGCAGGTTCCAGAGTAAAGCTGAACTGTAGATCAGTTAAAAAGACTTAGTCTTTAAAAACCAGCGTTCATCTCTGATATCCAGTCAGGCATAGGCTTTGTTTTCTGTGCATGAAAACCACTTAGCTGCTCATACTCTGAGCCCAACAGAATTAATTAGCACTTGTGGCTGCAGAGATACAGTGATGTGAGCTGATGATATAATGCAACCTGTGATAGATTTCTCAACTCAAGCAAGTCTCTGCAGAGTGTGGCAAAGGGGGAAAAAAAGACCTCACTGGTTCAAAAAGATTCCAAATGTAATTTTTTTCCCCACTAATTGGGCTTTAAAGATGCTCTGGATTAATTCCAAAATTCCACTTCTTACTTATTACATCACAAATTATGAAAGTCAGAACTTGGAGGACAGGAAGCCACATTTGTCCTTGGTCAACCGCAGCGGCTGCAGAAATCCACCCAGCTCTGAGGATTTGCATACATTTCCCTCGCTGTCTGCATTTCCTCTCACCGTTGCTTTGCCTGATGCTCCCCTGGGAAATCTGCAGGCAGCACAAGGCTACACAAGTACAAAAATCTGAGCTAAGAATAACAATAGCCTCAGGTTTATTCCATGAATAATATGCAGTAATAATAAAAAAACAGTAAAAAACATCTTTATTCATTTCCATGATAAAAGTTAAAGGAACTCTCACATCAAACTGCATCTTTAACTGTCCACAGATCCTCATTGTCACTCATACAAGGTACCTCCCAGTATTTTCCAAATTATGTCAAAGCATTCAACAAAATCATCTGTATTGCTGAGGAGACAATGATTCAATTTTACCCCCTGGATTTGACAGAGAGAAGGACACATACCACTACGGAAATTAGAGAGAAGTCGAAGACGAAAATAAAAAAAGAGTACTGATTCTACTTCTTCACTGTCTTAAAACTAAACTGAAATTTTCAGGACACAAATATTCATTAATTCAGTCACGAAACAGGCTGTAATACTGTTGAATAAGTGTTTGTGTCTGATTGGATTATCTGACTGCAGACAGTAAATATGTGGTTGTCAGAACAAACAAAAATACGCACATTAAAATCAAACAACTGATCGAGCTGCATTAAAACATGATTCACACACTCATTCATTTAGTCGGTACAGTGTTATGTTCAGCTGAGACGGAGCAGGCAACGACCACAGCATTTCCTCTTCCTCCTCATAAAAAAAAAACAAAAAAAAAAAACACTGCTCTCTTAGATGAAACCATCAGAACACTACAGGGACAGACACTGAGTGGATTTTATCAAGTCTGATTTGGGGGAAAATGTATTTAGCCTCTCCTAGTGTTAGGCTGTATATTAATGAATAAATAGGTGATCACATTATAATGTAGTTGTAAGCAGATTCATTACTTTGTCAACAAGAATAACTCCTTCTATGAAGCATTCATAATCAGTGTATGAACAGATAATAGATGCTTGAGAACATAACATAGATGTATTCACATGTCATGTACATAAACAGGCAATACATGCATTATAATACTGTTAGGATTTGTTCATTAATCATATATCATTAGGTTTTATTTATGCTACATTATACTGTGTTCTCAAGCACCAGTTACAGGTGCTTCATGATGGGAGTTTCAACAGCTAATACATTAACAAACATAGCTGCTTACAAGTACATTGCATTTTTAAGAAATAATTATGAGATCGCTCTTTCCGGATAACTAGATGACTGTTATCTTAGGTGTCCAAATAACAAAGAAAAAAATGCTGTTGTATTGCAGTATACTTAAGTTATGATCTTGAGATGATGGACCTAATAAATAGCAGCAATTGTGATCACTCTGACTGATTTGAAATGCTTAGTTCAGCTTGGAGCCGGTGATATACCACCCAACATTTCCACCACAGATGAAGGCCATAACAAAAGAATAAGGCAAATAACAGAATAAATACCCCCTCACATCATTACCTGTTACAAAGATGAGTTAACACTGCTGCTGTTTTCTGGTCAGAGCTGTTTTTAAGTCATAAAATACATGAAGACCCTTTTAATATCTGTCTGTCTCTTCTGTGATGTAGTAACTCTGATAGTTATCTGAAGGCTGCACACACCCACAGGAGCGTTCTGTATTCTATCTAGACGACAGTGTATAACCTGGCTAATGTCGCCATGTACTGTTCAAGTGTTGGAGCCTCCAGCTTCTGTGGTGGCTGAGAGAGACCACAATGCACACGCACACCAAAGAAACAACCCAATTCAGAGAAACAAGTCACAGATTTAACACGTTGCATCTAGAAAGATGTAGCTGTTCACCGTGCAAGACTCCCTGAAAGTTAGTTTTCTACACAAAAAGCAAATAACTGAGCAGCAAAAACACAGTTATATTTTGGTAAAGCCACAATAATATTCAATTAATTTAAAAAATAAAATCTTTTTTTTCCTTGTAGTGTAAATGCAGGGTGGTGTAATGTTGGCTTGATAGAAGATTTATACAGATTTTGGGTCACATAATGGATCACAGCATTTCTGTTTTTGCTATGTTTCTAACTGCAATATATGGTGTTAAAGCTGTGAATGTTTTCTAATGTTTCTGTCTCTTAACCACCGTTGAGTTTCCCTCACGAAGCTTGACCCGAGGCAACTGACCTAAGCAGTCAATAATAGTAAAAACCCACAGGGCTGTTATCAACTCTTTCACTCAAACTCAATATCTAATGCTGAAAAATATGCTGACCCTTTAAATTTTTCATCAAAAAATATATAGGCATGTATATACATTATTATTTCATTATCTGTAAACGTTAGGCTCTTAAAAAACGCACTGATCTTGATAAAAGAGGATTTTTAAAAAAACCACTAAACTCATTTTGACTGAGAGATGCAAAATAAATAGAGATAAGTTAAAACATATGTACAAGATGGACAAAGCACTCAATAGTGAAAAAAAGAAAAACTGGTCAGAGAGTGTTTGTGTCATTTGTACCATTGTTGTTGAAAAGTTACAGCTTGAATTGAAATTAAACAGACTGCAGCTCTTCCCACAGTTGTCACGGAAACAGAAAAAGACAGCTGTTGACTGTCATATACTGTTTTGGTTGTACAGTCACGTTTAACCAAAACTGGTTCAGCATCACCGTTCCATCTCAAGCCATTGGACGGATTTAGTAGTGCAGTTTGTAGTGTTAATCCCTCCTTTGTTTAATAAGAAGGGGAAAACTCCATTTCCCAGGCATCCTATTGTGCACAAGTTCAACATCTAGGAAAAGTCAGTTTTGTAGTTGTGGGTCCCAGGCTGGACTTTTAGTGGTTTGGTGGAGAAAGGTGAAGAAGAGTTAAGGCCCGGGTTGGTTCAAGAGTGTGTGTGTGTTTGTGTCAGTGTAACATCAGGTCTACATCTGTTCCACCGGTGCTCCCTCTTCTTTGGGTGGAGGCTCTAAGTGAATGGGCGTGACACTGGCTGGTTTCTTCACACTGGCCGTGAGACAAAGAGGTGGACAGACAGAAGGACAGAGACAGACAGTGGACAGGCAGTGGTAAAAGGTAAGAAAGGGAAAGATTGTGACATATTTGTTGTGTTTGCAGCTGGGGATGGATTTTGCCACAGGTGTGGTTATTAATATCAATACTTATTTGTTTTCCTATTGATTCTCTTCAAACATTTTGTGAATAAAAGATCTCAGATTTCTTTTTAACCTGTGGAAGAATTAACGAAAGCAAATATAAAGAACTGTTGTTGCAAAAGCCACAGGGAAGCTCAGCTTCTACAGAGTCTCAGTCATAGTCACGTTAGATCGTGTTTGATGTCAGGCCATTGCAATGTCTGTCCACATGTAGGGTGGCAAATTCATGTATGATTTTAAGCTCACAATCACCAGGTGACACTCTCGAGACTTTAACACGAGAGTTACCCTCTGTCCCAGTTTCCACAATGACTGTATACACAGTTTCTTCTATCCTTCAGCACAGGTGTGCTTTCACAAAAACAGTGTTGTCAGTGTTTTTCATTTGTTTGTAAAGTGTGAAGTGAGTGAACAGATGCACTTCAACTATAATCAATGTGGCTGTTTGTTACATAATATGAGAGGTAGTATTTATCACTCCGATTTCTGGGAAAATTGTGCTACCAGGTGGTTTATAGCAGCATAGTTTACAAAGATGGTGATAACACAGGCCCTCACTTCATTCATACCTTACAGGTGTAGATATGAGCTGACCAGTGTGCTTGTGCTTTACATTGGGTTTTAACTTACACACCTAACAGTCTTGATTGTGTTTTGGGCTGTGAACACTGCCAAAACATTTGTTGCTGCAGCTACTAAGTCTCATGATACAAGCACAGTGCTGCACAGATAATTAACTACCAACAACAAAGATGCATCAGTGCAGCAGGACATCACATGTGGTCATGTTCATGAATCCTACAGTCTTTAGGATACTCTTGAAAATATAAAGAGGTCACAAAGACATTGCAGCTGTCGGTCTGTAGTAGCATGATATACTTCAAAGTGAGCAGCAGACACCTTAATGTTTGTACTATATTAAGTGTCCACGTAGGTGGACGTGTTCATAAATTTTCATTAAGTCTGCTGGTCAAATCTTGGGCAGCAGACATGGGCAGACGACGCAATAAATGTAACATGGGCCTCCGCGTACTAACGCACAAAGTATAATTTAAGCTTTACTCACGAATACGGAGAGATTGGCACAGCCACCACCAGGACATGATTCCTTTTCCTGAACAGCCTCCACAGGCCTTTGTGGTATCCTCGAACATCCAGATCCCAAACATGCAGGCACTGAACAGAAGACACAGAAAAACAAGAATGTTCTGAATGATCCCGTTCCTTATGGCAGACTAGGATTACTTTCATCAGCCAAAAATAAGTTTGAATATATTTATTATACTTCCATTTTCACCATGACGGTGACAGGGCGTTGAAGAGACAATATCAATAACAGAACAGAACAGGATTACTGCTGCTTGCTTTCACTTGGAGCTCACACTATTACTGTTTGGCAGCAGATTCTGAGTCAAGGTTTTCAAACAGCTCCTCATTTCAACTGTAGATCTTGCATCTCGACTGTAACTGTGTACCTTTGCGAGCTCGGTCCAGGTGGATGTGTCCGTCTCTGTTTCCATCTTGATAAACATGACGTAGATCTTCCCCTCAGAGTCTGGCAGGAACGAGTCCTCACATGGGTTCTTAGTGTGGTCCAGCACCTCAGCCTCCCTGGAAACAAACGCATATACACAATTACACCAACCATGGCCATCATTTTTGTAGTTTTTCACATACGAATCACAGGAAAGCATCTACAGGCTCAGTGACTTTAAAATCTCACTCACTTCAACAGATTTTGGATTTCCACTTCATAAGCATCTTTCTTCAGGCTGTGAGGAACAAGAACACCAGAGCTGTCACTGTTGCCATTTACTTTTCAGACACAATTCAAAAGCTCATAGCGTGAAAAACAGTCCCACTGTTCTGGGTGTACACACCTGTCAACATTCTTCAGCTGCACATTGGGAACAGTGTTGAATTTGTGTTTCTTGAAATACACCTCCTATGTGACAGAAAAGATGAGGATAGAGTAATAGGATCAGGCAAGCAAAAGGTTGTAAAATGAGAAATTAAGAAAATCCCCTGTATCATCACTTTACTACAACGAGACATGTCACTGTCATTCCAGCTGAGAAAAGCAAATATCTTCAGGAAGCATTTCAGGTTCAAGATCTGATAGCTTTCTTGCATTACTTGAAATTTAAATTTAAATTATCAAGACTTCAAAGTCAAATTTGTTTTCAGATCTTGTAAAAATGTATTACAGGAAGTTTAGGTTGAAGTGATTTGATGATGTGGGGTGAGGATTTTGATGCTGCATTGTACTGTCCTGGGATATAGTTTTAACCAACATCTGTTGACTTACTGACACTTAATAAATTATAATTTTTTTAATTCTCACATGGAAATATCCATTCATGTTGAGGCCGATGATGCCGAAGTGGTAGGAGCGGGACACGTCAGGGATGATGCATTCTCTGCCCTTCCTCTGCTCCGGCATTCGCATCCACATATCCCAGTCCCACAGCTACAAGACACACACATACACACAGAGAGTTCATCCAGGGTTTACATTTTCAAAACAATCTCACACACATTTAATGAATCTTGCAGGTGGTTTTTTCATATTTTAACCAAAGATCAAATATCACCCATAGCATACAGCTCCCTCTTGACTGTAGTGGCGTTTTTGTATAATTTTCACAGAAATGAACTGAAATGAAATGAAAAGTACTGGTTAAGTAACGTAAAACCAAAATGCGTCTCCCGCACCTTCTCAGGTGTCGGCCATTTTGGCTCCAGTTCGTCTTTGTAGAGGCTCTTCTTCAGCACCCAGCCCAGGCCAGGCATACTCTCCACTCTGTAGAGCAGGGCTGGGTCCTCTGCTGTGTGCTCATAGCCCTGTGCAACAACAACAACAACAACATGAGTAGCTGTCAATGACATATGCAGCATCAAGTCTTCCTGCAGGTCATTCAGAGGGTAGAAACTGAATGCAGGCACATCACATTTTCAAAACTTCTGTGTTTAGGAACATAGAACATGAAAATCATCCCGGGGTGTCTCCCTCTGTGGACGATGTTATGTTACATCCTCGGGTTAAGAGAAAACTGATAAGCCACCTCATTTCATGCTCTATTGTTGGAAGTGCCCCAGGCACTCCTACTGAGACATTCAGACGTCAGTTACACAATTCTTAACAGCTTTAAGACCCTCACACTGTTACACAATAATCATTTCTCAACCTAATGAGAAATATTGCTGCATCTACTTGAAAACCATTACTGTGATGTTCTTACTGCTCAAACAATGACAACCATCATCTGAGCTTTTTGGTAGTCTGGCTTGTTGCTGTGTTAACGAGGTTAAATAAATAAAAGAGAAGATGTGGGATGAACAACATGTAAGCCGTGGACAGATAAATGCTCATAAAAAGCTGGTACAGCATGAACAGGTGAAGCAGTCGGGACTCACCTGGTCGTTCCAGGCTGAGATACAGTACAGACTGTCGTCCTCATCCAACAGGTGGATGGTCTGACTCAGAAAACTGTAAGAAAAACAGCAACATTAGTACAGACAAGAAAGAGTGACACCTCGACTTAACAGACATGTGGGATGTATGCTGTAGCATTTCCTTTCATCAAAACTAGGTTTCCTCTGTGCAGGTCAATACAACAGATTAGTATTAAGGCAGTCAGCTTTACCTCAACCCTGCAGGTACAGCATGTATGAGTCAGTATATTAGCTTTTATAACAGAGAAAAGATTGTCATTAGATTGTCTTTAATTTGACAAATACAAGTTGTTGCTTCTGAGGAAATCTACTTAGTCTGACAAAAGAAAATGAAACAATTTAATTACATTAACTGTCTGATATTCAGGAACTCATGACTTTATAGGGACTCACACCCTGGAAAACTGTAGCTCATAGCAGCAAACACTAAAACAGAACCAGTCTTGTCTGTGTCAACAGGAGGTTGCACTTTGGTTTTCACTGCTCTCTAACAGAGTGTGAAGTTTGTTTCAGAACAGTATTAACAGAGTGAGATGATGGCTCAGAGAGCCTCTGAACTATTCAAAGACATCACTTCAAACAGGCCAGTCAGCCCAGGAGAGGACCTGGAGGTTTTACAGCAGCAAACACACAGCTCAAAGATCAATCTCACAAACAAAAGAAGTGTGAGCTTTCTAGCAGTTTCTAGCACTGAGGATCTACTGCCACCAAGTGGTGACTTTGGCAGCTGGGAGGGTTTGTGAGTCTTCTCTGCTGACAGTGTGGAGTACATTATAATTTCGCAGAGCCGGGGTTAAATAGTTCACTGTGTCAAACCAACAGTCCAAATCCTAAATACTGAAGAACATACCTGAAGAAGTCAATGGAGATATCCAGGTCTTCTTCTAGGACGATGGCAAAATTGGCATCCTGATAAAAAGTAAGAATAACACATGCTGGGTCAGTGCTGTCTTCAGGGTTTACTCTCCTCAGTGGAGCTCACAAGACAAGTGATAACTGACAGTTATGATCAATTAATAACCTGAAAAATAAGTCAAAAAGTTGTTGTTCTTAAGAGGTAAACTTTAAAAAGCCACCCTTCTCTCACACCCCGCTTTAAAGCCTGAGAGTGTCACTGAAATCACATACTGCACATCTTACTGCTCAACGTGACATTCAGCTACATCAAAGGGTAACGTTTTTTTGTCTTGAAAAACGAAAACAAAGTACTCACTGGGTGAAGGTTGAAGGTTGCAGTCAGACTCGCTTTGTAGTGCTGCAACAGAGAGAAGAGACAAAAAGCTTATTTTCACAATAAAACAAGGACTATTAAAAGCATAACTGAGGTCTCGGTTACTTAAAGTCAAATCAAGTCAAGTCAATTTTATTTATATAGCGCCAATTCACAAACAGAAGTTATCTTGAGGCACTGTAATGACTTGAGGCTGAACAACAGAGCAGTCTTATCTATAAGACAGTTCAGGGTGATGCACAAAGTGGAATTTGTTGTTAGCCCTGAGGCGCTAACTGTTGTTTACCTGGGACACTCTGGCATTCTTGATGCTGATGGGTGTGTGTTGAACTCCTTTCAGTCCAAACAGCTCTACAACATCCATAGGCTCCTGGGTCAAAACACACACAAGAACAACATGCCTGATGGGTGAAGTGGTTTATCAACATAATACAGCAGGGCGTCTGGATGTTTATCTATGAGTTTTGGGTTTCAACGCAGATATCAAAACAACTTTGATACCTTAACAGGATTTTGGTTAAATTCATCTCATTTATCTGATCTCTTAATTAACAAGCAATACATATAAAATATAGCCTCGTGCAGAGCTTTCCAGAGGCGCTAGCTGTTGACCAGACATTGAAACATTTTCAGCTGGCTACTTTCTTACTGTTTCCAGACACATCACTGACACTTTTTATAATCTTATAAACTTATAACTATAACCTTTAACCAGATAAAGGATTTTGGTTATCAGACACCTGGATCTTATTAGATGAGATTTATTAGAGAAAAAAGCTGAGCAAGGAGCCCATCTCCCAACCCAAGAGTGTCAAAGAAACACAGATTTTTGACATGAAACTACTTTTTTAATTATTATTAATAACCTGTTTGTTTTGGAGCAGAGGAAACCTGTGCAGATAATTTGACTCCTGAGCTAAAAACAAGCTGAGCTGAGATGTAGCAGGAGCCTGGCTAACATAGTGCTGTATGTACTGTATGTCTATATAGATAAGTTGTGAGTGAAAAACTTGAAATTAAATTGTTGTATTGAAATGGTGTGCTGATAAATAATCAACAAAGAAAATAAAACTGGTACCTCATAATATCCATCAATGAAGACAGTGATCATCTGTGGGTTGACACCATGAGCTGAAAGAAGTGACCTCAGCATTCTGAAAACAGATGAGAACTGGTTGTAATTTTGTTTTAGACAATTGAGGAATGACAGTCATTTAATTTTTGTTATTTTATTATTATGTTATTAATTTTAATATTGTTGTGATTTGTTCTAATTTAACAAGGATGGACATGTAAATTGTAATTTTCCTTTCCATTAATATTGGAAAATGTATTTCTAAGGAAGAGACCACCATCTTTCTTCATCCTGCCTTGACAACAGCAGCTTATTGCAGCTCTCACTTTGTTCATAAACTGAGGTTATTTTCTCTACAATCAATTTAAAATATGTGGAGCAGCAAGTAATTTACTAACAGGAATATTTACTGTCTGTGGGTCTCATTTATCTTCATTTGTTTAAGGGTAAAGCTCAGACGTTGAGATGGATTTTATCTATGAAATACCAACAAATAAGTTCAAATATCTTTACAGAGGATAAAGTAAAAATCAAAGGAGTAATCTCCACTCAATTTACTATGTGCAACAGAAAAAGGATTGCAGTAAGACTGCATAAAATCATGACAGGAGTTTCTGAATTGTGTTAACACTGATTTGTTTCCCTCACAGACAGAGACCAAACCAGCCTGACAATCCTTCTGATCACAGGTGTATCATTAGTTTTCTGATCTTACCGGTAGAGATAGTTTGGTCTGTTCCCTGCAATGACAGCCACTGGGACGTTGAGGACGTTATTGTTGGGGAGCTGGAAGGAAAAAGCAAATAAAGTGAGTAAAACTGAATATGTGTACATGCACATAAGCAACCAAATTAGAGAAAGAAATCAGGTTATGCAGGGAACCAGACATGTATACAGTACATGCAAGGATCCTGGCAAACAATACTTTTTGATGTCAAAGCCTCCTTACAATCACACTTCTCTGTCAGCCCCCACTACATGCAGCTCAATAAAACAATCTGAAAAGAGTCATGTGGTGCATCTTACAGGGTCAGGATTGAACTCTATGGGGGCTGGGTCCTTGCAGCTGCAGATGCTGCCGTATCCTTCCACTTTGCTGCAGAAGAGCTTCCTCCTCCTGTTGAGTTCGGTGTCTGCCCAGTGGCACTCTGCCTCTGCAGGACGCAGGATCACAGTCAGTATAAAATTCATAATTTATAATACATTTTCACTAAATGATTTAAAAGCAGATGGGCAGTAGTAGTTCTGATTTAAGACATAAAGGAATATTCCAACATTTTACAACATGGATCTTTCAGTTTGGTTCAGTTTTGGCCACTGAAACATGACCACTTCCAGTCAGACAGATCTTATACCTTTCCATGCATGCTAGAACTGTATCTTACCTTCAGAAGCTGTGAGCTGTACCTCAGTCTTCAGCAGCACCGGGTCTCCCCATGTGGACAGAGCTGGAGACTTTGAGTGCTTCTCTCCATACACCTGACCTGGACACACACAAACACACACAAATATTATTCCAGGCTTGTCCCCTTTGACTGAGCTCTTATTTTTTTATTATTGATCATGAAATGCCAAATTATGTCAGAAAATGCTAAATGAAAGCTTTACTGAAACACTGAAGCACAACACCAGAAAGACAAATATATGAATCACAAATGAAAGAAAATTAAACAATATCTGCATCACTAGGTTAAAAAAAAAAGAAAACAATTACTGATTCTGTTCAGTTTACAGGTCTTTCTGAGGGACATAAATTAGAAAAACCAAAACATGCAGAGCAACAGAAGGATCTGTAATCACAAATACCTCCACTCAGTCTGCTTTTATATCAGCTGTGGATTTGGAAAAGTGTTTACAGTGAGGTCAGTGGACTGTAATCATAATTCCTTCCAACTACACTGAATAGGACTGGAGACAGAGGTGGGAGATCTCAAAACATTGGAAAATAATACCTCCTTTCTTCACCACCAGAGTCCACATGTCCCTCCAGCTGAGGTTGAGGGACACCTGGCTGCCGAGACTCTTCAGCAGGTTCTTGGCAGCATCCTTAAGGTGGAACGTGCCTTCATCCTGCAGGATGGAAACACAATTCTCCACTCATTTCTTTTGTCACCATACATATGTAACATGGTAAAAGTGACACCTCATTCATCAGTGTGACAGTAGCAGTGACTGACCTTTATGGTAAAGATGAGGACTCGACCCCGGGTCACCATGTTGAGGAAGAGGATCATGGCTTCATCCTCATGGGGGGAGTAAGTGTCAAATATCCTCTTGGCCATGACATGACCCTGAGACAAACGCAGCAACAGACAGTGACTGATTTGTCTGACCTTTTGGATTTGAGGCCAGATTTTGAGGTTTTTTGTTGGACATCACATCACAATCAGGAATTTTATCATTGGAAGAAATCTTAAAGAGGCATTAATTATTGTTATTAACAACTTAGTTGTTGTCTCATATAAAACTAATGAAACTGTAACAGGAGAGAAGTCATTTGTTGATAATTAATATGACGAGAAAACAGCAGATGATGCTTACAGTTGCCTGGTTGAGAACTATCACATGGATGCCTCTGCCTTGCTCCCGCATATCATCCTCCAAAACCTGCAGACAACGAGCAAAATACAGAATAGTTTTATCTGTACTCTCAGTAATAGTGTAACTAGGTGATTAAAGGAACAGTGTGACATTTTGGCTACATCTTCTCGTTTGCCACCCTCTCCAGAGGCAGATGAAAAGATGACTATCAGATCTCCTGTACAGAGATGGACCTGTGACGTGATCTTAATTTCAAAAAGATATGAAATTAAGACCCAACTTGTATTAAAACAGAATTGTTCTTTAGGATGTTTCATGTTGTTCATGAGCATCGAGTCAGTTGAACTCACAGTGGTTCCATCCACTGCCACGTAGACCTTAGAGCGGCTGGAGTACACCTCAATGTCCAGGACCTTGCGTCCATTAGCCGGCCTGCGTGGTGTCTCCATGTTGGGTACTGCATCCTCTGAGGACCAGAAGACCAAAATTAGATACTCCTCAGTAAAGCTACGCTAAGGTGGGATGCATTTTCACAACAGTGTGTTGAATAGCTACAAGATACACATTTTAAGTCAATGAACAATTTGCAAAGCGAAAGATATGTTATCAGTTTTATCAGCTTTGCTCTCAACAACCGACTTGTTGAGGCCAGAAAAAACTATTTTAGGTCCAACCATAAGTCCGTATTTATATTCTCATATCAAGAGTAATCACTGTCAACAACATGACCACCTGAAGAAATTCAGAGGTATTTTCCCTACATATCTTATTCACAGTGTTACAATGAAATCTGTGACCAGTCAGATTCTCAGGATAAAAGCCTTACAGACAGACCAAACACTGAGGGATGATATGTTATATATCTTCAGGCCAACAGACTCCTGGTCACGTGTGACTGCTATCAAAGCTCTATGCAACCTTTATTTGGCTATTTAAGGAGGTTAATTTAAAAAAAGCTGAGGGACTGACCATCTTTGGAAACTTTTCTCATTGTATGTGACTATAATAAGTCATACTTTAGTCTAATGACTAAACTTCAGCGTACAGTGGTCGTGCTGGTCTGAAAAGTGAACGATGTAATGTAAAAAATATGAGTACTGGACAGGTTTCTCACCATATTCTTGGGCTGCTGCATCTTCATTAGCTACTCTTCTTGTGTCCAAGATGAGTTTAATGTTGACTATAACCGTTACCAGCAGAAACAACACAGCACCAGCCTGTGAAAGAAAACACAGCATTCAATTGGAAATCTTCTGAGCTATTATGTGAGTTTTAAAGCACAAATTTGCTGCTGTTTCACACTGTGGCAGCAGTGTCTGTATAGAGCTAAACTGACTTCCTCTAAAAACAAAACTGCACACACACTGCTCTGTGATTAAAATGTTCAATTCTACTAACTGTTGCCAATTGCCATTGCAATCTAGGGTGACCTGCAAATGCCTCTGCATGTGCACTTCAAGTGCAACATGGGAAGTGCAGTGCAGAGGGATATAGTTAAGTTCAGATTAACAAAAGGTGTGAAAAACAGACAAAGTAAATATGGCTGTGTTCTTGACCAAAACAAAGATAGTTAGTCTGGTAGACTTCATGTACTAAAGTATGAATGATTACTTTCTGGATGGTTTGCAGGCTACCAGTTTAATCTGACTACATTATTCAACCTTTCTTACTTGTATATACCTATTTTCAATCTTGTTTAGCCAAAACTTGATTTGGTTTTTACACTTTTTAAAGAAGGCAGCATAGGGCAAAGCAATCAGTCTCCAAATCTACTATTTAGATTAAAACTACCATAAATTTAACATGATATATCTTTGCTCATAAGAGTGTCTGCTCCAGTATTCCTACGTGCGTTTGGCAACAAATATTTGTATGTTTGTGAACAACATTCTCCAATAAAGTTACATGAAACAGATCTTTCTTTTTTTTCTTGATGGCAAAGGCATCTTGATGAGGCAGTTTAGTATAGCACGGAACTTCAAAAACATTTTAACATTTTAACAAATACCGCACCCCGGTGAAATGCTGTGTAAGTATTAAGGTATGAAAACACAGATACTGACCAGGTTTGTTTGTTTGTTTCTCACTGACCTGACAGAACCGACGAATCGTCCTCTTGTTGGTCAGTTTGTATTTCCAGGTGAGGTACAGGCTCCTTTGTTGGCGCGGGATGAAGGGCTTGGCTCGGGGGTTGGGGGTCCAGGTCTCCATCCCGGACACCGACAGCCGCCGACGCAGAGAGCTCAGACCCTCCGCCTGCCCTCCTCCATGCACTGCTCCACAACACAGCACCGAGACACGGCTGGCTGTCACATCGTCACCTGAAAACCACAAATAAAACAGAAGCAGCTAATCACCAAGTTTAGCTAACGAGAGCTAGTCTAACTAGCTGACTGTTTTTACACCAGCGGAGTAACTGACTGTTGTTGGACTCTGACACACTCCACACGTCTCTTTTCTTTTCTAATATGAAAATTACTACTCACAGAGTCATCGGCGGTCCTTGCATAATCGTTTCAATCTCTCGACGAGATGTAAAATCCAGTAAAGTAGCTTGAAACTGCTGCTACATGCTACAAGCACGGTGTTTGTGTCGCACGGCAAACGACATCACCAAGCTTGCGTCCTTTCTTCTTCTTCTCCTGCAGCATTAACGCTGTTAAGCTCATTACTGCCACCCACAGGACAAACAACGAACTACCTCAGTCACCATTCATTCACCTCAGTTTGTCCCCGTCAGGTATAATTTACCATTTTTAGATACTTGTAGCCATCTTTACTTGAACATTTCCATTTTCTCTTACTTCTACTTCATCACATTTCAGGGGCAAATGGTGTAGACTACTTTTTGATCCACTACTGATAGATACAGTAAGGAGTTACTTTTCACATCATGGTGTCTTGACTTGTGACTCCTTATTTTATGTTTAACGTTTAATCAAATAACTGCTCATGGTCAAAAAAGATTGTTAATTATTTCACAAAAATTGTAAAGATAAGGTGAAATTCACAAAAATGAGCACAATTCTGTGTAGGTGAATTTTGTATCTTCTTCTTTCCTCTCCCATTAATCACCTCATGACCACTCAGAGTTATCTAATGACCCTTGCGTGGAGCCTGCATTTTTACCCAGCAGTCCCAGAGGCCTGGAGACTATTACCTCACTTTTAGAGTTACTGTACACATAATGTATATACACGTGTATATATTTATTTATTCATGATAGAGATCTCTATCCTTACTCAAGTCAATTCAGATGTTTAATAGTACAAGAGTAGGACAATGATCAGGAGTAATGGGACATGCATACTTCTCTTATTACCCTCGAAAAATGTTACATCGCTTCAAATGATCTCCTGTCATTTCAGATAAACTGCCTTCTGTCTTCAACTGCTCCTCCTCTGAGTTCTGCTGAGTTCACACCTTTTGTGTTCAGCACTGTTAACAACAACCGTTTGATCCATGCCCTTAACCCCCAGCACTCCCAGCACTCCCAGCAGTTCTGTATAATTTCACAGCACATCACACCCAACTCTAAACAAAACACTGAAAATGTTATTAATAAGGCTTGATCAAGCTTTTGACACAGCACAAACAAAGGTGTGGACTCGAGTCATGTGACTTGGATTTGAGCCAGACTTATACCATAAATCTGATGACATTAGACTTGACAGCATTTAAACAGTTGTCAACTTTGACTTCAACATATAGTATGAGTCAGGACTGCACTTGGACTTTAGCCTTTAGATTTGAAATGACTTGACATGACAAAAGTGACCTCAGATTATCACATTCAGATGGGCAAAGACTCCAGTGTCAATTTGGTGAGAGGTGACATTGTTAAGACTCAAAAAAAAAGTTTAGGACTCAGACTTCACTTGGGGTTTGTTGGTCTTGATACCAAACTTTGAAGTCAAAACTTGATTTTCTTGAAGAAATCCCCACACAGACCTTCTTCAGTATCACAGTCCAAATCCACTGTTTACAACAGCATAAAAGTTGAACATTAATGATTTTATGGTGCTGCACCCACAGCAGCAGCGGACATAAGGAGCAGAGAACAGAGGCTTATAGTCAGAAAAGGACTGAGTCCAGCTGGATGATGAGGTGAGTCGCTGTTTCTTCTTGTCATATCTGTGATCAGTAACATCCAAAGTCACTGATTTGAGTTTGTGTAACTGGCAGAGTCCCGCATCTCCTCTTCCCTTCCTTCTTTTCCCCCTTGCCTCTTCTCTTTGTACTTATTCACTCTTTCATCATTTCCTTGCTTCTTCTTTCATTATTACTTGTGTTTCTTCCCCCTCTCCTTTCTTCTCTCTCCCCATCTTTCTCTCCTTCTTCTCCTTGTTTTTTTTCTGAAAGTTTCTATAAGGTAAACTTTGATTATCCAGTTTAATGCTTCTGATTTCAATCCTCCATCAGTGCTGCTCAGAGTCAGTCGACATTGGAGGCCAAACTGGAGGCCCTGCAGTGTCACTTCACCTGGGATCTTGACCCCAGCAGGTCCAAACTTTTCCGTCTCAGGGACAAGCTGGAGGACATCGGCACCGTGGAGGGATATAACTGGCTGGGTCACATTTACAACCTGCAGGGGTACATCCACTACCAGCTGGGCTTCACTGATAATGCCAGGAGTTTCTTCAGCAGGGCTGCAGAGGCCTTCCGCCAGATGCGAAACACTGTCTCAGATGAGGGTCCATGGCTGGTGGTGAACTATGGGAACCAGGCATGGCTGCACTACCATCAGGGAGAACAAGCAGAAAGTCAGGCTTACCTGTCAAAGGTCTATGCCCTGATGACTGAATACCCATCTCCATCACAGGATGAGCTGCATCCTGAGATCTACGCAGAGAAAGCCTGGACTCTGATGAAGTTCAATAGAGAAAAAAAGCAGCTGGCTGCAGACTACTTCCAGAGAGCCATCAGGATGCAGCCGGACATGGTGGAGTGGCAGAGCAGCCATGTGTTAGCATTAGTAAATGTTTTTAAACACAGCAACAAAAACCTGAGTGGTGACATCTTGGAGAAAATGAAAATCGCCAAGGAACACGACCCAGAGAACTTGTACCTTGCTGCTCTTTACCTCGAAGCATGCGCTATGAAAGGACAGAAAATTGAAGATGAAGCACGTGAGTTGGCCAGAGCTGTTTTGAAAAAGCCCGTTAGTAGCTACAGTGGTATCGAACCATTACTAAGGCTGTACAGAATCTATATATCTATGGATGAGGCTATTGATTTGGCAGAGGAGGCTCTGGAAAGACATCCAGATGAACGTTATCTTAAAAGGTGTGTGGCAATCTGCTACAAAATGAGAATCTTTTTACACAGAGACAGTCCCCTGGAGCACAGCATGGTCGTCAGAGCGATCAGTGTCTACAGGGAAGTGATTTCTCTTTACCCCAATTCTTCACTTAAAAGAAAAATATCTCTTGCAAACATATATGCACAGTCAAACTACAGCCAAGCTGCAGCTGACCAGATATACGAGGAACTGCTAGAAAGTGATCTAGATCCTAAAGGGGCACAGATGCTTTACAACTACTATGCAAAACATTTACATTTCATTCAAAAGGAGAGCCACAAGTCGATAGAGTACCACATGAGGGCAGCAGCTATACCACAACAGTCTTTCTATCGAGAGAACAGCGTCAGTATTCTGGAGAGGATTAGAAAAAGAAACAGAAACAGAATGTGTGGAGAAATAGAGGAGTTTCTGACTAACCTGCAACACTAAGAGCCTATAATAAACATATAAAAATATTTAGCGTACTGTCCAACTGAGTGTTTGATTTAAGTTTTACAGTTTTGAGATGAAGATTTTACAATATAAAAACACAGTCCTTCTGTCAGCACCCAACAGCACACAGATGTTAGAGACAACCTGGTGAATATACTGGAGTGTTTAGCAGCTTAAGAGCTTTACGTCCACCAGGTGGACACAAACACAACTCTAAATGAATGATGATGAATGAATGCTGCTGGATTACCATATCAACTTGAAAGATGATAACAGTGTATGTCAGCGCTGCCCCCAAGTGGCCACAAAAAAAGTGAAAAGCAGAAAGTGAAGTCTGGCACTTGAGTACGTCTACATCACCACCGTGAGGTGAGGAGTTAAACCACTGAGGTTCAACAAAAACATTTTCAGGGATTGAACAACTGATCTTAGCTGCTTGCAAACTGTCATATGAAACACTGTTACTATAGAAAATAATAATTATAGCTACTTTAACAGTGGTGACATTTGGAAACAGGACTTTTTAAGATTTACACTTAAAGATCATGATTTTGGAGAACACATTAAGAGACAAAAACACCTAACTGGAAGACAACGGGCTGTTGTGGTTTTTAAGGAGGCAGCTTTCAACTGAACATGTGGACATGAGCTGGTTGGTTGGTAACTGAAGTAGGCACTGATGGATTCATGTGGCCTGAATAATAACAAGACACACAAAAAATATTACAAGGGTGGATTTCTACCATAAATATACTCATAAATCATTAGCAGAAAAAAATAACAATGACAAATACTCTTTTTTCAACAAAAATCCTGAGTTTATTTATTTATCATGAATGGTTAACTCATATCAATTAATAAAATGATGCTTTAAAACACTGCATATATATTTTGCATTATTTTTGAACAAAATTATTGATAAAGAAAAAACAAGGGTCACTCCAGAATGGCATGTTTAAAGTCTCCTCAGTTGAATACTCTGTGTACATGATCAATAGGATGCATCATTAGACAAATCAAATGAGTAATAAATCAATCAAATCAAAAACAGTATTTCCCTATTCATCTCCCTGTTTCCCTTCCAGAGTGAATTTCTGTATTATATTTTCAATTTATTTCACCTATAAAGCTTTTGTTGTTCACATATTATGTGAGAATATTGTGCAGATTTTAAGTACTAAAGCCACGTCGCTACAGTCACAAAGTAAGAAATGAAAGAAGATGCCAGATACAGTTGGCTTACACACAATATATAGTAACTTTAGCTAGAGCACACAGATTAGATAAATGTATTAGTCCTGCTCTGATGAGCTGATTGTTTTTACTTTACCTCTCAGCTCTATTAAACTCTGATCCTGATTCTAACAGTGAGTAACAATAAGAGCAACGAGACCAAGCAGCAGAGGGGAAACAGTCAGTCTGACAGTCCAGGCTGAATTACAGAAGCTGGTTTTACAACATGTTGGTGCACTGGTGAAACTACCAGGGTTAGCCAAAATGGATCCATTTTTCAGCTGAGACAGAAGGTCACACACGTTTGCAGATATACAGCCATGATAAGGAAGGGTGCGCTTCTCTCTATCTCCCATGACTGTGGATGACAAAACCACTGTTATATTAGGCCTGAGTTTTCAACTAATTTGAAAAATAATCAGAGACAGAGGAAATTACAAGGAGCACTTGAAGGCATAAGTAACATATTTTGTGAGCTGGTGTGTGATCAATATGTATAATAAAGACTCACGAGTTCCACTGATGCAGCGGTCCTCCACACCCACACACTGCACTGGGTTGTTACAGACACCTAGATTACCTTTAGCATCAGTGCAGCTGTCACACTGCAGGCCATTTTTTCTCCTGTCTATCTTGGGGACTAAAATTGAAAAGGAAACATTCCAGAAACTGAGACAGTTACAAGTGACAGCAGAAGGTACTGTTGTATTTTCTGATTGTTCTTCACTGTGGTCAACAGTGGGTTGATGTGTTTTCATTCCATGAAAATTAACAGAAATTTCTTTGTTTACTTACGAGGCAAGGCTTGATTGTTGCAGCCATCTGTTCTGCAGCAACGAACATATGCAGTGTAACTCATGTAGAGTAGGACTGTATCTGACCTTGCAAAGCGCAGACAGAAGATGGCTGACAGGATCTGCTGGTTATTTGTGATGGAGGATGATCTAGTGTGCTTACTATAAAAGCAGAAAGCAGAATTTCCTTAATATGGATGAAAAACATACATAAACCAATTAAGGAGAACTCTCACCTAATACAGAATAAGGAAATGGTAGGAGGGGACATCAGGTTTAGTCGTTTACCTTGAGTGGTAACTGTCGCACACCACTCATCAGCAGAGTTACAGCTCTGTAGGTCTGTGCTGTCCCAACCTGTATAACAGTAAAGAGCTTCAGCTGCAATGAAGAGAAAAAGAATGAATAAATAATTATAAATACAAAGAGGTTGTGTACATGTCTTAAATGATGGGTTCATCTTTCAAGTATGTTAATGGTCCATTTTCTGATGTGATTCTATGATGGACTCTGGATAAAGGTGAATTAAGTAAAACTACATGCAGCAGGTTAAGTGAAGCTGCCTGATGTGCTGTAGTTTAGTTTCTTTTTATGATATACCTACTGTGAAGGAACACATGAGGTAAGCCTGTCTGTTCCACATTTGTACCCTATAATTCTTTAACTGTGCCATGTTAATATAAAAGTACTCATGTTAATTTCCAGGTTCCATCTAAACACGGTGTTTTACCGTACGTCTGCTTTGCTACTGTTTTTTCTTGGAAGATGTCTACATGTAACTGTTACACTGCTAATAGTGTAGCTACCTACCTACCTATTTGCATAGTGGTCTGAAGAAACCTGTTAGATGTTGATGCACTGCATTTTTGGTCAGTCAAAAATGGTCAAAAATTATTTTTATTATAATTTTTCTTTTTTGTAAATATGTTGGACCTGACAGTTACATTGCCTCTATTTGTATAAGCTTATTCATTTAAATATTTAGCCAGTATCATAGTTACAAAGTTCCATCCCATGCGTTGCACGGCCAACCACAAAAGTACAGGTTCAAAAATCTTTCAATCCTAGTACAGTCAAAGACACATGGTCCAAGACCCAAAGGGTACTTTGTCCTACACTACCTTAATTCTCTCCATGTTTGCCTCTAAGATATTTATAATGATTTAACATGATTGCTAAACTTTAAATAAGACTCCCTCATACCTGCATGAATCCAGATTTAAAAGTGAGCAGAATTACCTGGAGTGGAGAGCATCCAGCTGAGAGTGAGAGACAGAATCAGCTTCATGATGATGAGTAAATGTGCAGATTGCTGGTTCTTCAGGGGAACTGCACTTTATATAGTGGATCTATGTGACAGGAAACGTCTGAAGAAGACTGAGCCAGATGCTGTGTGATACTACTTTGTCCAACCCTCAGTGTCTACATGCATTAATGTCCACATAAATCCTATTCAATATAAAATATAACTTAAAGTCTTGAAGGAAATCTGTGAAATTGGTACATTTCTAAAAATGATCTATATCATAGGTATAGAATAAATATACTTACAGGTGAAACCCATTGTGCATTATGGTTGTAAAATTATACTCCTGATGATTTGAGACCTGTGTGGAATCTTTAAAACAACATCAACAACAACAAAACTGTTTTTTTAGTTCCATTTGTTTATTTTAGTGTGTTTTGAATGCTTTATTCTATTTAATTCACTGTACTTTTATTTTCAGTTGTTGGTGCAGATTAAATATTTTTTGTATTTCCTTTGTTACATTGTTCAGAAGTTATTATGATTATGATCATACTTACATACTTCAACTGCAGTTCAATCAAGACAACTATTCCTGCATATTCTTACAACAGTTACAACAAGGTGGACATTTTCATGCTTTTACAGATGAACAGGCCTTGTGGTCAGCTGGTACTGTTTTGTTTGAGCAAACCACATCCCTCCACAGAGGTTTTTAGAGCATGCAAACACTCATTCCCCCACTCTGTAACCTAATTCCTAAAAACCCACTTAAGCAAACACAGAGAAGTGTCCCACTGTTACACCCGCTACAAGTTACTAGTAAAAGGAACAAAAGCTAAGTGGTCAAGAGTAGTGCAATTTATTACAATTGTTCAATTTTACAATGCATGTTCACCTACCTAAGATCTCAACCCAGGTGCTTCCCTGCTACTAGAACAGGGGCTGAGTTTCACCACACACTAGTTCACACTATATTAATAAAGACTTGTAACTTGTGGTGTAACACACTCCAAACTTACATGTGTGATTAATACAAACAAATCACACCTTAGGCCTGTCTGACAGTGTAGTGGGGGGTAACTCTGGATGAAATGAATAAAAATGGAGGAAGCGAGGAGATGACTATGACACAAAACAAACAAAGATAAAGAAAAACTAGTCTGCCCCAGAACCGGCCTGGGGCATAGGCAGTGTAGACAAATGCTAAGGGCGCCGTCCATCCAGGGGGCGCCACAGATGGGGGAAGAAAAAAAATTATACTAAAACTAGTTAGCACAAGTATTTCTTAGTATGAAAAAAATAAGCCCACATTAATTTAACTGCATAGCAAAGCCTATTAAATAATAATACTTCCCTAAGTCTCCCCCACCCCTCTGGCTGATAAGACTGTACCTGCTCTCTGGGTGGGGGGTCGAGTTTTCTGATGTGACCCCAGAAAGCCTCATCAACAATGTCAAAATAGAGGAGGAAAAACGTGACAGAGACAGAGGTACAGTAAAGATAATGTGATGAAATGATTTGTCTGTTGCATTGCAGTAGTTATCTAGCAGTGTAGTGTTAACTTGCTAACTTGCTTTTGAACGATAGTAGCCTTTAGCCTAACATGGTTTGCTAATCAATAAATAGCTAGTTTTAATGTCAGTTAATGTTACTGCAGCTGAGCGTTATGGAAAATAGTCATGTAGGTTACTTCTCCCACCTTACATTCCTCAGGGAAATTTGTAAAGATTAGATCTATTCAGCAGGTGTTATACATTGGTCTACATTTTTATTCACATCTGGTTAGCTAACTTTAGCCATGCTTGTAATTGTCAATCAACATGCTGTTCCTTTTCCACCCCTTTATATATCATAGTTGTTAGCCTAGTTGTTTGTTGTTTCAGTTCATATTGTCTAAGGTGTGTTTATGGTGTTAAACTTTACATCAGTGTTAAAGTGCACATCATTAATGTTAATACTCCATAACTTAGCATTCCCATATGCTATAATATACTGCAGTTTACTGCTTCTTTGCATTCTGCTAATCAGCATTTCACTGTGATGACAATGACGTTGAATCTAATCTAATTTGCATATTAGAAAAAAACATACGTACATTATACATGTACAGTATAGTGAACATCAGGCATCTCTTAGGTTTTTTATTTTTATCATCTTTTTTATTATTAGACTGTAACACCCAATGGTCACATACTCCCCTCTTCAGATGCGCTGTTGAGATATTTAAATCCCACCCCTGGTTAGGACTGGGTACCGAACTTCGGTTCTTTTATGGCACTGACCGAAATGCTTCGATACTAGGCACGCAGGAAAAATACATGGTTACGCCCACAGACGGGGTTCACCTGTATCTGTGTTGTGAACTACAGTGTGTGTGTGTGTGTGTGTGTGTGTGTGTGTGTCGAAGCGGTTAAAAAATGCGACCGCGGTCAAAAGTGTGTCTCCATTTTAGCAAGATTGATGCCAATAGTGCGCGATGCAATACTTGCAAAAAGGACATCGTTGCAAAGGCAACACGACCAGTTTGATGAAGCATTTGACTGCACAAAGACGTAAAGGTCCTAAGTACGCAGCAATGAGCATTAGACACTGACTCACTTCTTCTTTTGCACTGAAAATTATTTTTGTATATTTTTATGTTAGAAAAATGCTTTGAGTGGAAAAATGCCAAAGCTGAAAAATAAAACTCAAGATTTGTACCATAGTATGTAAAGTAATTTTCTTTGTTAGAACTGATTTGATAAAACTGGTATTGAAAAAAGTATAATTCAGGAACCGGTATCAAAGTTAAGGTATCAGTATCGGTACTGAAATTTTTTAAACGATACCCAGCCCTACCCCTGGTCCATCTACAAATATCAGTTTCTTGTGTGTGTGTATGTAAATTGGCAGTGGAATTTACTGCGATGCAAGGAGGGCTCCACCTAAAATCTTGCCTAGGGTGCCAAACTGGTTAGGGCCGGGATTGGTCTACCCATCTCTTTTTGCCTGCTAAGTGCTCACTTGCCAGAGCAAACTAGACCAAAAAAAAAAAAAAACTTTAACAAAAAAAGTTCACAGTAAGAGCAGCTAACTGAACTTAAAATGCCTGGGATGTCAATCTATTTTGTTTATTATTTATCAATCACTTCCCACCCCACAGGGGAAAATTCTCACGTTCAAACTCAATGGACCACTGAAATGTTTGGTTTGTGGGGTGGTTTTTCTTTTTTTATCAAGAGAGGTGGAAAATTGTCACATTGGTAAGAAACCACTGATAAATGACCTGGTTTGTCATTTACAAATGAGGACTTGTTACTTTGCTTAACTGGAATTATCTACTCTGCATCAATAAAATATACTTTATTTTCCACATATCAAAACAACTAATAAGACAACAAGGCTTTGAAAAGCTGACAGATCATAATACTGCAGGCTGCTCCTGAATGCAGCAGTTTAAACTGCAGGTATTTGCAGGAGATTTGTGTCCAACCTTCATATGAATATAAATGTATATATAAATGTAAGCTTCTGTGATCATTTGTGGGTGGTAGTGAAACCCACCTCAACCTTTCTCCTATGTCTGGGCTCAAAATATAACACACAGAACCTGGGCCTCTTTTTTCCATGTTTTTAGGTTTAAATGATTGATAGGGACAAAAGGTGAAGTATTGAGTACTAAAGTGCTTGTATTTGCCAGTGACAGACTCCAATTGTTATTCTAAGTGTCTGACAACATTGTGGATAAGATTCCTACAGAGACAGAGCTTTTTATTAAAATCCTACAGAATGTCTTTACAGGAGGATGTCAGTTTCTTTTTACGGCAGTATGAAAATCAACAAGCTTGATCAGTGACAGGTATGACAGTATGTTTTTATTTTCCTTGTCTGTCCAGTCCACACTGACACCATTATGTCAACATCAAATGTGAAAACTTAAGCAAATGTATGAGGAACTTGACATCAGCCACAGTAGTGTGAACGCTCTGCTATCAGATTGTTTTGTTTTGTTTGGACATTTTCCATCAATGAGGAAGGAGGAAGTAAATGTAGAAAAATCACTGGTATCAGTTGTGAGTGATTAAACTGCACTGTGTCTCATTGCAGTGCATTCATTTAACACCCAGAATAGAACTGCATGACAACTGAAAACCTGTGTGCAAAGAGGACATCAGAGGCAAACACCCAAATAAACCAATGTGTTCCAAAAACCTGTCATCTGAAGATGACAGATTTCTGTTTTGTGTCTCTGGATTAAAACAGCACAAATCAGTATGTTGTGACAGACAATGCATGATATGACAAGGTAAGTGTTGGTCATTGTGAGAAATCCATCTGATGATCACCAATCTTACAGTGGTGGAAGAAACATTTGGATCCTTAACTTATTTAAAAGTGCCACACAAAAACACATCAGATCATGGCAGCGGCAGACCAGCACCTCACACATTCTGTGTTAAATTACTGTTTTTATACTGGGACTCTGGTAGTGATGTATAGTGATGATTTTGGTTAAACAGAATGGATCTTACTCTTTGGGGGTCTACAGTATCCAGTAATGAGTAGTGTATATAATCTGCATTTAATGAGGTAAGACACAGATAAACAGTGTTTTTTTTAAAAACATAAATAATGACCATCTATTGTCTGTTGTTAGCATTTTTCAATTCAGTGAATTCAAATACGAAGCAAAAGAAAGGACATCCTTCTCTCATGCCTCCCTGTATTGTGAAACTGTTCTGGTAGTGGATTTGACAGTGATGTGTATTGTGTCTTTTCACAATATGTTCTTCACAACCAAGCTTGATTTTAGTTCTAAACAAAAACAATTGGTTTAGCTTTACTTTATTTAATGATTTTTATTAACCAAGTGGTAAAAGTTTGACAGCCCTGACCAAAAAGTCTCAACAAGATGAAGTGGTGTGAGGTCGTGCTTTCTTTAAAGGGAAAATAGCTGCTGCAGGCAGCTGCTGAACCACAAAAAAACACATCCTGCCTCACTATACACTGCTCACTGTCCTGACCACTGCATATCCAACCACATCTTGCCACAGAAACATTCTATCAAAAGATTTTTTTAAATAAAATGAGTAAAAGTGATCAGTAGAGTGCAGGATGCCTGGTTCAAGTTTTGAATATGTATCTGTCAGTAAGTTTTTACTGTAATGTAAAAAGCTTGTCTAGTTATTGTTAAAATTATTGTAAAGTTAAAATTCATCACATCCACAATTTTACAAAACTCTTCTCTGGTCAGAACGACACCAAAGTTTCTCTGTGGCTCACAGAGAGGACGCATAGTTTAATTCCATTTTTACTGCGTCATTTTTTTCTTTCATACCTTTTCTAATGAGCACAGAGTCACTCACACACACACACACTCACACCCCTGGGACTATTCTACTTTACAAGATTCAAATAGTACAAAAAGTCTTTTATAGAACTTCCTCATGCAAAATTCAGCCCTGCAAATATAATGAAATATATAAGATATCAGGAGTTCATCGTCATTGCATTTCAGCATAGTAATGTTTTTCCTATGGGCTGTGGTGCAGAGATTTTAAGGTTTTGAAGACAGTTAACAAACAACAAATGTGCCAACACTGAAAACCACAAGGATAAAAGAATGAGTGTTGACAGCAAGAGTATGTCTCACTGACATGTTTTAACCTCAGGCAATGCCATTCAACTGGCGTCAGTCCAAATGATTAAGTTCACCTGGTACTTCAGATCCAAACAACAGACGGGCCACACCCAGCTAAGCACTGTAGGTGTCTTTGGCAGCTTTTTCTTTTGAAGGCATTTGAGCAGGAATTTTAGGTAGAAGTGATTAAGTCATAGCGGTAGTTGCTGCATAGCGGTAGTTGTCGCTGACATGTGAAAAGTTGTTATTCACAGGACTGTACTTGTTGAACTGGAATCTGGTTCAAGGAAAAGTAAGGTCAGAATGGTGCAGGACTGCCTGGTTTACTATACAGCTGTGCCACGTATTCTGCTTTACTTCGTAATGTGACATCAGTGGTAGAGGGGTATACTGAAAGAAACAGGCCCCGGGCATTTTGCACACCTTGCACACCTTCAGATGTTTGTAAAGGTCTGCCACCAGACAGCCAACTTCTCTCTCAGCACACCAAAGGGGGAAGAGTCTAATCTCTGAATCTTTGATCAACATGCAGCATGAGGACTCTCAAGTCCCATAAAGTCAGCAAGCCTCCACTACACTGTCACAGGCAAAGAAGATTAACACTGCAGTCAACATGCCATAAATTATACACAAGATGATAACGTCCCAGTTCCTCACTGTGCTGTCGGTGGAAACAACATTTTAAGCACCCAAATTCTTGTGATGGATGGACGGACAGACAACCCAAAAACATTATGTCTCTGCTGTGGCTGGTGTGGAGACATAAACACAGTCCTCCATTGTTTTTCCTTTTATAATATACAAAGAAATGTCCGGACACAGATAATAGTGGAGTGAACAAAGTAAAAAGAATGTCACACATAAGGATGTGTGTCTATGTCATAACCAAATGTCCCGATCAAGCCTGTGCGTCTGATTGAGGTGTAAACAGGTAGCTGCAGTGGCATCAATTCAACAACAGCAGGTGTGGCAATGTCGCCAGACGGCATAAACAACACAGCCCTGTCTACAGAGCAATCCTATGAATATGAAAGTAAATCATCAAAACGTTCATGTTTACATTTAGTTAAAGGAGAAAAGATTAGTTGATCACACTAAATTCCTGTATAGTGTTTTTTTAGCGCAGCCACTTGACACCACTGGTGAGTTAATCAGGTAAACACCATCATGTGTACAGATGGGCGGCCCGTTTTACAACATTATAGATGAAAAAAGAAGCACATGCAAAGCAAGCTGGGTGATAATAAAGTAAGGGTGTAACGGCAGTGTCAGACAGTTTCCTCCCTGTCAAAACAATGTCCAACATAAAACATGATCATCAAGGAAAATCTTAGGGTGTTTTTCTTCTTTGTCTTCATCGACTGATGCACGACACAAAACAACAAAGTACAAATGAAGAACTACCTCCTGTGCTCGCAACACTATTGTTGTCCATTGTTGTCAATGAGTGTGCTTGTAGCCATAGAATACAAAAACATTACGAGGAGACAGAGACAGGAATTCAATGTGTGACATTCTGAAAAATAAGAACTAGAGAGGTAGAAAAGTTTTCTTTTCCGAAGGCAGAGGAGACAGACAGCAAAACACAAAAATTCAATAATTCTCATTTAAATGTGGAATTTAGTAAAAACCTCAGGGAATAGGTGTGTTAGCATTTTTTCAGCATGACCATTTAAACTGTCAACCTCTCTTTTGTTGTCATCACGTCAACAAACCTTAACAAGCCTCACCTCATTTCATCAGGGTTTATTCACGCATCTGTCCTACATTTACTCAACACCTCTACAGTATATAAAGTGTTGCTGTGCTGATGAGATGCAGTATCACCATCCAGGAAAACCACTCTACAACACTAACCTGCTCATCATGATGAAGCTGCTTCTTTCTCTGACTCTCATCTGGATGCTCTCCAGCACAGGTAACTCTACTTATTCTTACACTAGAGTTTCAGCAGGTAAAGGGGAAGTTCATATGCTGCTGTACAGCAGCAAAAGCCTGAAAAGTTAGGGAACAGAAGATAGAACAACTTTATAAAATGAGTTTAGTTATATTTATTGGACTGTTGAGATCATTTTAACCATTACAACCATTAAGTCTTAAAATCTGTTTAAAAACAACAACAATCAAGAAAGTTTTCGCACATTTCTTCTAACACCTGTAAACCTTAAGACCTCACACATCTGATTCAACATTTTAAATGTGATCATCATTTCACTCACTGTTTTTGCAGCTGGAGCACTCAAGTGTTTCACTTGCACAGATCAGCAGTGTTCAAACACAGCATCAGCTACATGTTCCTCCTCAGAGACGATGTGTATAACAGCTTCCATTCTAGGTAATCTTTTCTTTATATCATTTATTACTTTCCAGTGAAATACATGTGCTGTAAAGTTCTGTGTGCTTTAATCAACATTAACCAACTGCACTTTGTCTCTGTAGCCACTAAAGGTGGAACTACAGGACAGCAAATCTACAAGGCATGTGCATCACCCTCCCTGTGTCCAGCCACAGCCTCTCAGACATTTTCAGCTAACTTGGGTGTTTCGGGTGCAGTTGCATCTACTAAGTGCTGCAACACAGATGACTGCAACTCAGAAACTCTATCTTGTAAGTACAGATGGATGACTATCCTATTTAAGACAAGATGATGAATACTGGCATCCTTCTTCTTACACGTTCTGTTCTCATTTTGTGGCATTTAAATGTTCTTTCTCCCTCAAATAAATGATGACACTCTCTCCTGTTTCAGCCCCTTCTTCTCAGTCTCCAAATGGCCTACAGTGTAACATCTGTGACCCCCTCACCTCTCAGTGCACCACTCCATTACCATGTGCAGGAACAGAGGACCGCTGTTTTCAAGCAACTGGTGAGTCGTCATGTTAGAAAAGGAATGAAATAGATTTACTTAAGTTCTAAACCTGAGGGCACTTTTAATACACTTTTACCTACATATGAATTATATTTTACATTACACTTGAAATCCATTATAATTTCAGAGGTAAAACTTTACTTTTTTACTGCCCTACATTTAAATGACAGCTATAGTGACCATTTACTGTACAGATTAGTATTTTATGACAGATCATCTCAGCATCATAGATTTATAGAGCACACAGTAGATCCAGTTCCCAAGCAGAATCAGTGATCTTGTTAGGGATTGTCAGTATCGATTAATCTACCTGTTGTTTTATCAGTTAATCACTTATTCCTTAAAAGCTGAAAAATGTCAAAGGTGTCCATCAACATTTAGGTTATGATATTAATTCTGTTGTTTTGTCCAGCAAAAAGTACAAAACTAGGGACAACTCTGCGTTAAAGAGTGGGCTACTTTTACTTTTGACTCAACAAGCACATTTTTTTCTGATTGTACTTTTACTAGACTAAGTCTCTTCATTCAAGATTTTTACTTGTACTAGGGTATTTCTACATTGTGGCACTACTACTGTCACTTAGAGAGTAACTTAACACCAAACAAAAAACCAAAAAAACAGTGCTTTGTTTTCTTCTCTGGTTTAAAGTGTCAAGCCTGTTTCACCTCTGAAAACATGCAGCATCACTGTCGGGTGTGGTTGCATGACATCAGAAATGTAACAGGGCATCAGCAAAAACAAGATTTTCCACATGATGTTGAGATTCTGAAAAATTCTTGTTGAAATCATTGGACTAACCACAATAGAGCTTTAAAGTAACACAGTGATTTTTCATCTATAGTGACGGATGGGACCAACACCTCTCCAGCCTTTGGCTGTGCATCTGAGAACCTGTGTTTAGCTGCTTCCAGCCTGCGTGCCCTGCTTTCATGGAAAACGTTGGTTCCATCAGCAGTGGACCAGCCTGTTGTGACAGCAATTTGTGTAATACTGGTACAACAACTACTGCCCCAACAACAACAACAACAACAACAACTCCTGCCCCAACAACAACAACAACAACAACAACTCCTGCCCCAACAACAACAACAACAACTCCTGCCCCAACAACAACAACAACTCCTGCCCCAACAACAACAACAACAACAACCTCCACCTCAGCAACACAACCAGCCACAACTACAACTACTGCCAGTGATGCCTGTTGCATCAGACTGGGTGTGATCCATCTGCTGCTCGGACTCCTTGTCTTCAGCCTCTATTAGAATACTGACAAAAATGAATGAAGCACATTTGAAGCCAACAGGGCTCTGAAAGGACATTTTGAAACCTGGACTTGGGTTTACTGCTCTCTGCCATCTTTAGTTGGCAGTTACAGGGGCAAGAAAATCTAAATTTAGGAAAACGGACATGGAGTCTGTGAAGTGAAGCTGAGGTGGAATAACTAATCACTAATGCAATACACACACATACATGAACACACAACAGAGGGATACCAACCTTTTTCACAGCTTTAATTTATTTGGTATATATCTACTGGGGACTTTGTTTCAAACCTTTGTGTATATCAAGTGACATGAATTGTCTAACTGTATTAAATAGTTTAAATTTTGTTGCAAATTGTACAAATGTAATTCTTAAATTGAAAAATACTAATGTCTGAAATAAATGAGACACAAAAGAGGAGAGGAAAGTCTGTCTTCATATCTAAGTCTAAGAGAATTTGGTTGGAACTCTAAGAGAACTTGGTTTTAGGGGCTTGCAGATGATGTTGGAGGTGCAGGTTCTCTGAATTCTTAAAGGGAAATTTTCCAATAACTATATACCTGGACCGACTACTTTATTTAAATGTATGTATTCAAAACAAACATGACAGAGGCTGCTTTAAATACTGCTACATGACAGTTTATCAATGATCCATGCAAGGCATCTCTTACTACTTCTCTAAAGAATATATAAGGCACAACTGCTTCAGTAGTAACGGGCAATAAGAAGATGCTGATATTGTATGGCTAATGTGCTGTGATTCATGGGGATGCTTTGACATTATTAACTAATTGTGCAATGTGTTATTATCATCATTTCTTGTTTTATTAGCCTCCTGTTGTTGTTGACTTTATGCTTCCTGCATTAAGTAACTGAGAATTTCACAGCTGTGCAGCTATGTACCTGCATACAGTCATTTACCAAATAAAACTACTACTGGCCTACAACTGGACCAGTTGTCCCTAATTAACTGGTCTTTAGTCTGAACTTTGTCCTCAAAAGTCACTAAGGACAGAAACAGAAACAGAAACACACAGACACACTGAGAGAGTGAGACAGTGGATGAGATACAAGAACTCGACTCTTTACCTCTGGTTCCACATTACTAGCAAAATGTATCAACCACATTTTGAGTTGCTAAATAGTTCAAGCAGGTGCATTTTCAGATCTAGACTATTCCACAATAACAGTTAGCAAGTTGCATGTACTGCATCGACTAAGACCTAACCACACATCATTAAAGTCTGCAAAAGTACAGTTGAAGTATCTATCCTGCATTTTATGAAAATCTAGATCATACTCTCCACCGTCTGGCAGCCACAGATCCAGATCACTCCACTAATAACTTGCCCAGAGCTGCATGCAAGTTAAGTTCCCATGGTGTTTCATGCTTTGTGAGCCTCTCAGACAATTTATTCCAATACTGTGCACATCTCTTAGTTGGTATATCACTTTTCTTATGGAAATGGCAGCAGCAGAGCAAAAAGAAAGTGTCACTTAAAATAAGGTACTTAAGCCACAGATCTGTAGAATAGTATAATATTGAAAAGGCCCAGCTGGTATTGCCAATGACATGTCTGGGGAAAATGGGAAATACTGGTTGCTTGTGGCTAGATCAACAGGAGATTGCAAACCAGCCAGTAGTTGCTGGTGTTTTTCAGGGATTACCAAACTAATTTCGGCTTAGGAGAAAAAATCAATCTACAATAGTCCCACTTTTAGTTTCTATGTGTGTAACTTCTTTTATAACTAACATAACTACCTAGGAGGGGCAAGAGGAAATATTTAAATGTAAATTAATTTTAAGACTTTTTAATATCTATTAAGCTTGTTTTTTATTAAACTGATTTACCTGCTTCTTAAGACTTTTCATGATTTGTGGATACCATGCATGGTAGACTGAAAATATCCTCAAGGAGAAAAGGGAAGGAGGGAGAAATTTGAGAAGGAATTAATTATCTCAAAAGTTGTTTTTTTTATGGTGACAGCAGTGGAAAACAATAAAACATATTTACACTAGGTATGTGCTTATATATAGTCTATTATTTTCATTTCCTGTTATGCTATACTATTACTCTGTTAAATCTAATGCTCTAATGGTCAAGTTTAAACCAAACTTGAGCCTAAAAAAGATGGCGAAGGGGAATGACACACAGTAAAGGTCTGGCCGGATCAGGAGTCAAGCTGCTCAGGGGCACTGAGGCCCATGTGGTACATGCCCTAACCATTCAGCTATCGGGACATCCCAAGAGCAATTGAGTCTTAAAATAACTGTTGATTCATCTGCTGTCAATCTATGAATCATCCTGGTATCTGTAGTAATCGTGAAGGTATTTAAGGGGGGTCACCTCCTCCTTTCTAAGGAGTACAGGAAAATGTGTCATATGAAATGAATACACTGACCACAAACTAATTAAAGGATGAACCCAAACCCCCATTGTTTTCCTCTGATATTACACAAAAAGATGCCACAACAAAAAATACTAGAGTCAGCAATGAGCAAGGACGAAAGAATGTCACTCACGTAGATGTGTGTTTCTCAACCTGCTTGATGAAAAATTTATGTTTCATTTTCACTAACCTATTGAGGTAATAAGACAGCTGCAGTGACATCAGTTCATCAACAGCAGGTGTGGCAATGTCGCCAGAGAGTATCAATGATGTACTGTCAAAACATCAATCCTGTGTTTTGAAAATTCTTTTAGACACATGGCACATATAGTAGATTTGAATGTTACATCTATGTATGGCTTTGGTTGTACATGTAGCTTTGGCTACTTTACTTGAGTTTCCATTTTATACTTCACGCTCTTATTTTCACTTTATTCATTCATTCATTCATTATCTATACCATTATCCATTAAGGGTCTCGGGGGGGCTGGAGCTTATCCCAGCTGACACTGGGAGGGAGGTGGGGTACACCCTACAGATCGACAGTCCATCACAGGGCCATATTTTCACTTTATTCCATAGTCAAATATTCTACTACACTCCGCCTCATTTCCTTGACAGGTATAGTTACCTTTCAGATAAAGATTTTATACATACAAAATGTATGCCTATAAAAACAGTACACAATAAATTCACCAGCTACAGTATTGTGCAATAACATAATATATAAGTCAACACAGATCAGTGCATTTCTCTTGATAATGAGTACTTGGTCATTTACTGTTTTACATTTACTTTTTGCCATTGGTGAGTTTGAGTACTGACTTGGCATTAAGGTCACTCAGGGTGACTCAGCTGTCACACAGGGCGGTATACTGGTGTAATTAACACTGTCATTGAATGAAGAATACAGATGGTTGCCAGTTTCACAACATTCCACATGACTGAAAACAAGAATCACAGGGAGCAAACTCTTTGATAATTGTGACAGCATTGCTTAATACAGTATGTCAGATGGTTTCCTCCCTGTCAAAACAATGCGGAGCACAACATCATCACTGGCTTTTGCATCAAGGAAAACTTGATGTTTGTCTTTAAGAAAACTGACGCATGACACACAACAACAAATGAACTATAAATATGAATGTGAGAATTATTGATAGTTGTCCACTTGAACATAATATTCCATAAAGGAAATTAAAGAACAATATCTTAAATGATTTTTTTACAGAATAGTGAACAGGTCGGTCCCATGACACATTTTCAGATCTGGTGATTTTTTGATTTTAGTTTGATTTTGCTGCTAAAACTAATTAACTTTGGTTTATTTCTTTTTGTTCCCAGTCCACAGTCCACCAACCTTAATCAAGACAGACACAAACATTTAACATCTGATATTAAAATATATAAAAAATGAAATACAAGTAGAAAACTAGATTATTTAAAAAAGGTTAAATCTTTTCAGAGAGCAGAGTAAGCTAAAAAAGAGACTGAAAAAGGGGACTCTTTCTCATGTAAATGTGAAGTTATTTTTGCCTTTTGTTTTGGTGCATAATTGTAAAGGCTGGTGAAATGAAAAAAGGTGTGTTAAGGTGTGTTGATGTGATGACAATAAAAAAGGGACTGACAGTCTGACTGGTCATGCTGTAAAAATGGGAAGACGCCTATTCCCAAAGGTTTTTACATATGCATCTGTCGCACATTTGTTTAATACCTGTACAGTATATAAAGTGTTGCTGTGCTGATGAGGTGCAGTATCACCATCCAGGAAAACTACTCTACAGCACTAACCTGTTCATCATGATGAAGCTGCTTCTCTCTCTGACTCTCATCTGGATGCTCTCCAGCACAGGTAACTCTTTTTACTTATTTTTATAATTCTGTTTCAGCAGGTACCATGGAGCCTAGTTTAGAATTTATAGGATTTTTTTTTTTTTTCATTTCATTGGAACTAATTTGGGGAGCACAGTGGTGCAGTGGTTAGCACTGTCGCCTCCGAGCAAGAAGTTTGTGGGTTCGAGCCTGGTGCTTTTCTGTGTGGAGTTTCCCTATGCCTGTGTGGGTTCTCTCAAGGGTCCTCCAGCTTCCTTTTAATTAAACAGAATTAATTTCATTTTCTTGAAAAAATAAAGATAAGTCTTTATTGATCCTCAGACGGGAAATTTACATCTTACAGTACAAAAGTGCAAGAGACAGTCTGAGGAGTTAGGAAAGCATAGAAGAAGTCTGCAAAATAATAAGAGATCATTATTGCGTATCAGATACTTCAAGCCATTTTTAATCATTACAACATTAGGAATTTTGAACCTTGTAAATGTAACCCTATAACTGTGAAGACATCAAACTGCTGATTTGATATTTTGATTTGATTTTTTTAACCATCATTTCACTTACTGTTTTTCTCCCCATTGCAGCTGGAGCACTCAAGTGTTTCACTTGCACAGATCAGCAGTGTTCAAGCACAGCATCAGCTACATGTTCCTCCTCAGACGATGTGTATGTAGCCCATGAAATATAATCTTCTTTTATATCACCCATTACTTTTCAGTGAAATACATGTGCTGCAAAGTTCTGTGCTTTAATCAACATTAACAACTGCACTTTGTCTCTGTAGCCACTCTAACTGAACTACAGGACAGAAAATTCATAAGGCATGCATCGCCCCAGTGTCCAGTCACAGGCCCCTCAGACGCTTTCAGCCAACACTGGGTGTTTCTAGTACAGTTGTATCTACTAAGTGCTGCAACACAGATGACTGCAACTCAGAAACTCTATCTTGTAAGTACAGATGGATGACTATGACAAGATGATATAGATAAAGAATACTGGCACCCTTCTTATACTGACATGTTTCAAATTTGTGACACTTAGATGTTCTCTCTTTCTCGAGTAAATTACATTCTTTCCTGTTTCAGCCCCTTCTTCTCAGACTCTAAATGGCCTACAGTGTAACATCTGTAACCCCCTCACCTCTCAGTGCACCATTTCATTACCATCTGCAGGAGCAGAGGACCGCTGTTTTCAAGCAACTGGTGAGTCATGTTATAGTTTAAGATTGTCTCTTGTACTAAAGTACTAATCTTGAGGGCAATCTAATGCTTTTATTCAGATTTTTATTATATGTTACTTTACACTGATAATCCACAACATTTTAGGAGTAAATATTTTACCTTTTACTGCTGTATATTTATGACATCTATCATGACCACTTACTTTACAGATTAATATTTTAAAACAGGTCATCCTAAAAAAGTGTTTTAAGTGTTTTAAAGACAAACAAAAGTAGTTAAAATTAACCACACAATTGCTGGTTAAAAGTCTGTAATTGTGATACAATTATAGGGCTGCTTAATACACAATGCAAGACACAGAAAAGGATCAAACTCCAACTTATGAGAGAATGAAATTGAAACAATTAAATTTTAACATTTTAACTTTACTTAAACGATCATTAACTCCTAAAAATATTTGACCATTAACTTTCTTTTGATCAGTTAATCCATTAACCCACTAATGACTGCAGGACCAAATAAAGTACAAGGTAGAATATATCGTAACAGAACACTCTGAGAGGGACTATTCTGCATAAATACCAGATTATAATTATGTTTGCTTTGGACACTACAAGAACATTTTTTGATATTATTTGATCAGATCAAATAAGTTTCTGCATGCATGGTTTTTACTTAAAATTATTTAATATTGTTACATTCTGGTACTGCTATGTTTATTTAGAAAGTAGCTTAACACCTGAAAAACAGTGTTTTGTTGTCCTCTGTATGAAGTCTGTTTCATTTTCATCTACAGTGACAGATGGGACCAACACTGCCCCAGCCTTCGGCTCTGCATCTCAGAGCATATGTCTAGCTGGTCTCAGCCTGAACAACCTGCCTTTCATGGTGGCAAATTTTGATACCCTCACCAGTGCACCGACCTGTTGTAGCAACAGTTTGTGCAATACTCCCCCACAACAACTGCAGCCCCAACAACAACAACAACCACAACCCCAACAACAACCGCAGCCCCAACAACAACAACTGCAGCCCCAACAACAACAAACTACAACCCCAACAACAACCG
This sequence comes from Lates japonicus, assembly GCA_033238685.1. NCBI lineage: Eukaryota > Metazoa > Chordata > Actinopteri > Centropomidae > Lates > Lates japonicus. The sequence continues at coordinate 730,659 of BRZM01000106.1, forward strand.
CAGCCCCAACAACAACAACTGGGCAGCCCAACAACAACTGCAGCCCCAACAACAACAACTGCAGCCCCAACAACAACAACCACAACCCCAACAACAACTGCGCAGCCCCAACAACAACAACTGCAGCCCCAACAACAACTGCAGCCCCAACAACAACAACCACAACCCCAACAACAACCGCAGCCCCAACAACAACAACCGCAGCCCCAACAACAACAACTGCAGCCCCAACAACAACTGCACCCCAACAACAACAACTGCAGCCCCAACAACAACTGCAGCCCCAACAACAACAACCACAACCCCAACAACAACCGCAGCCCCAACAACAACAACTGCAGCCCCAACAACAACTGCCACAACCCCAACAACAACTGCAGCCCCAACAACAACAACCACAACCCCAACAACAACTGCAGCCCCAACAACAACAACCACAACCCCAACAACAACTGCAGCCCCAACAACAACAACCAGCAACCCCAACAACAAACAGCAGCCCCAACAACAACAACTGTGCAGCCCCAACAACAACTGCAGCCCCAACAACAACAACCGCAGCCCCAACAACAACAACTGCAGCCCCGACAGTTGCGTCCCCAGCATCAACAACTGCAGCCCCGACAGCTGCGTCCCCAGCATCTGCATCAACAACTGCAGCCCCAACAGCTGCGTCCCCAGCATCAACAACTGCAGCCCCGACAGCTGCGTCCCCAGCATCAACAACTGCAGCCCCAACAGCTGCGTCCCCAGCATCAACAACTGCAGCCCCGACAGCTGCGTCCCCAGCATCAGCATCAACAACTGCAGCCCCAAACAGCTGCGGCCCCAGCATCAACAACTGCAGCCCCAACAGCTGCGCCCCCAGCATCAACAACTGCAGCCCCAACAGCCAAGTCATCAACAACTGCAGCCCGACAGCGCGTCCCCAGCATCAGCATCAACTACAGCTCCCAACAGCTGCGTCCCCAGCATCAGCATCAACAACTGCAGCCCCAACAGCTGCGTCCCCAGCATCAACAACTAGAGCCCCAACAGCTGCTGCCCCAACAACAACTGCTGCTGCCCCAGCAGCACCAACTGCTGCCCCCACAACATCAGTCATTTCCCCAACAACAACAACATCCACCTCAGCAACTTTATCAACCTCAACTACAACTGCCAGTGATGCCTGCTGTATACGATTTGGTATGATCCAACTGCTGCTTGGGGTCCTTATCTATATTCTTTAATAGAAAAATGCAGGGACAAAGTGCCTTTGAAGCTACCAAAAGGACTGTGAAAGGACCTTTTGAAGCATGGATCTAGGTTTACTGCTCACTGCTTTCTTTAGATGGAAGTTACAGGGGCTATAAGATTCCAAATGTAGGAAAAAGGGAATGGAGTCCAGGTAAAGCTGAGGTGGCATAACTAAGCAGCAACTTGACAGACACTCATAGTTGAAGAGCAATTTCTGTTGACTAATTATTTCAGCTCTGTATTTTAAAACACACATCTTCTAGACAAGCTATGAACAGTAGAACTGTAACTTATTATTACACTGCAGATTATTTTCTTGATTTGTGTAGTTTAGTTAAATGTGAGAGAGAACTGAAAATGCCCTTTACAGTTTCCTTTGGGCAGAGGTGACTCGTTTTATTGTGCTGAATATTTTGTTGTACAATGTACAATTTTGTGTACAATTATATAAAACAGAGAAAATCAGAAAATACTTACAATAAAGATGGCAAACCCAGAAAATGTTGGTTGTTTTTGCTTGAAAAAATATTGAAATAGGAAAAAAAAATGAAATATTGAAATAGAGGTCTAATAGTAGCATGTAGTGGAATATCATAGAATTAGCTGTCCTTAACAGGCCAGAGAATACAGGAGACCATTAGCAAAGAAGGAGGTGGGGGGGTGGGGTGGCTGGAGCTTGAGAAGGTATTATTACATTATGGTCAAGTATGAAAAACATTTGAGTGATAAACGTATATAGTTTTCTTCATCTGTATTCTGGCATGACTGTGAACACACAACACACTCAGCTGAATGTTTAGAGGAGCCACTAAACTTAACTGGCCATAGGAAATTAATGGCACAAAAAATACAATGAGCAATTTAGAAAAATAACTGGCAGATTAATCAACAATGAACATAATTAACTGTTGCATCCCTAGTAATTTTTCTGTAGGCCTATTGATCTGGTTTGGATCAGATTCATCAATTCCTATCCAGCTTTCAAACGGCAACACTTACAGGTGTGGTTTTGACGTGAGCGACAACTCCATGTTGTCAGTGAAGTCCCCTTGATTTGTTACCTTTGCCATTGTCATACTGTCATATTATTTTGCTGACAAAACGTCATGTGGTGCTGTCAAGATGTGATTTATTGTGTTGCAATTAAGTGTAGGCATAACTGCAATGTTGTTTTATTGGCTAAGTTACAGATGCACTGCAAGCATAATCTGGTTTAGCAACAAAATCAGATCAAACATTGTGAAACATGCTTGGAGATCATAATGCAAAAGGTCTCTCACCAAACTTAACTGAGGTTATGTATAAATGTATCTCTGAATTCAGTCTGGTCTTTATTTCTTCGTTTCTTTGTCTCTTCTTGGTTATTTGTGTCGAGTCATGTTTGTTTTGTGTGTCTCTGTGACATTTTGCATATCCTTGTAGTAATCTGATTAACTATCTGACAAGAAACATTATCAGCAACTTGATACAGAGGCTCTGGCCCAGTGCCTGTAAATCCAGTGTTTTCTTATTTTGTTGAAACATAATCTCAATGTCCTCAGTGTAGTAACTACCCCACTATTAACCTGTAGAGGTAAGGAGATAAAAGAAAGCACTCTGTGGAGGGAAAATAAATATACCACAAAATCAGTGGTAATCAGCCTGTATGTGTGTGAAGCCATTAAAGACTTTTCCTTCAGTTACAGTGACCAAAACCGAAAATAAACGATTTATGAAACAGCCTCCATTGTTTTCCCTTTGATAATACTGTGAGGTGTCAAGACAGAACTAGCACTGACAACGCAGAAAGAAGTCACAATGTAAGCAAGGTGTGTGACATACACAGCCTACCTGACGAATAATATACTGATTGATTGTTTGATTTTGTAATGTTCAAAAGCCTATTATGGAGGTATAAATAGAGAGAGGCTGTGGCGTTAATTCAACAACAGCAGGTGTGGCAACCAGAGAGCATCAACAACACAGCCCAGTTTCAGTGTCTTTCAGACGCCTGACTGACGTGAAACAAAACCATGGTTGGCAAAATCAGTCAAATCTGAGATGGATGAGTATACTTGAAAACCCTCAGTGTAACATTACAGCTCCAGCTTATGTACTGATTTAAAAAGGAGCTAAAAAAAAGAAAAAAAACATTTTATGGTACATAAGACAGCATGGTAGCTTAAACTATTTTTTCAAAATTCTGAAACCGGTGACAATTTGAGGAAAAACCAACATAAAATGTCTTAGAATTAGAATTAGAATGCCTTTATTGACATTTCAGTGCAACTCCTTAATAGGATAAGTCCTAATACTGCACAGTATTCTGAAGTCTGGGGGTGCAGGTCTTAATACACCTGTAGCGCATTCTAGAGGGCAGCAGAGAGAAGACGTGGTTGCCTGGGTGAGACGAGTCCTTGATCATGTTTTTGGCCCAGCAGAGACTTCAGGTTCTGTATTTGGATAGAGGAGGAGTCTCAAGGAAGTTTAAATCGAAAAGCAACTGGACTTAATGTTGTCTAGGAAGACGTTTCACCTCTCATCCAAGAGGCTTCATCAGTTCGTGTTCACATCTGACCAGGCTGGGACTGGTCCAACTGATTTTTGGTGTGGAAACCCAAGTATTTAACCTCTGTGGGGGCTTTCACACAAGACCGATGATGTCATGGATCCTTTGTGCTCTATGTGTCAACGACAGTCGTTAGGGTGATAGTCGTTTGTAAAAAACAGTTAGTTTCCACTTCGTTAGTGAGTGTTAGTGTTAGCCATTTGACAAATGGGCTCATGTGACTCCAACGACTGTCGTTATAACACAATGGGGCACTAACGAAGTCGAAACTAACTGTTTTTTTACCAACGACTATCACCCTAACAACTGTCGTTGACACGTTATTTTTGTTATTAATTCTAATTCACTAGAACTAATCTCATATCCTAGAAAAATGTCATATCAGCCTTAACTGATGTCTAGAGGAGAATACAGCAGTACATGAAACAGTCTAAACTGGTAGGAAACAGATAAATAACTTTAATTATTTTTAACAAGTACAACTATTGTGTCTAAAAATCTTTTTGAACAGCAGAAGAAAATCTTTGACCGTTTATAGATGATCAAACACCTTCATTTCTCCCCACTGCAGCTGGAGCCCTTCAGTGTCAGACCTGCAGAGATGAGCTGTGTCTGAGAACAGACCCAGTTACATGCTCCTCAGAGACGATGTGTATAACAGCTTTCTCAATAGGTAGTCTTCATGTAATCTATCACTCCTCAGTGAATTACATGTACAACAAAGTTCTGTGTGTGCTCCATCAACATTAACAAACTGTACTTTGTACTTTGACTCTGTTGTCACTTCAGCTGCAGGACAGACTACAGGACAGCGAATCTACAAGGCATGCGCATCAGCCTCCCTGTGTCCAGCCACAGGCTCTCAGACATTTTCAGCCACCGCAGGTTTTGCAGCATTTGAACGTGCATCTGCTAAATGCTGCAACACAGATGACTGCAATTCGGAAACTATGGGTAAAACATAGAACAAATGGCTAACTTATTGTCTTCCTATTTCAGGGTTAGAAAAGAAACACAAATAAGATAAGAAACTTGGCATCCTGCCATCTTCTGACATGTTGTTTTCATTTTGTGATGCTTCAATTTCTCTCTCTCTCCCAAATTAATAATGTTTGTTGTGTCTGTTATGTTTTGACTTCCAGAGGTTCCTACTCTGTCAGGTAACAGCCTACAGTGTTTGCTCTGTGACCCCCTCACCTCTCAATGCACCACTCAGTTACAATGTAAGGGAGTGGAGGACCGCTGTTTTCTAATGAGTGGTGAGTTATAAACTAGCTCTGACTAATTATTACCAGTGAATTGAAAAAGTGGAGGAAAGTGATGAAATAGATTTACTTAAAAACTTGAAGGAAATTTTGAGGCATTTTTACTCACATGTGCATAATATGTTACTTTATACTTCTAATTCATTAAGTCAGGGGTAACTTTTTTTACTACATTTACAGTATATGACAGCTATACTGACGTAGTTATTTTATAAAAATATTAAACAGTAGGCAACGTAACAAAATTACCCCACCTACACATCAGTAATTCAATTAATCCAGTTATGAGTGTAACCACCAATTATTATCAGTTATTTCTCAATTAATTGTTTGGTGTCAAAATGCCAATCATATTTCATGTTTTGTCTGAACCAGATTTCAAAACTAAGAGATATTCAATTTACAGAAAAAATATATAACAAGGAAAAGCTACAGTTTGTTTGGACATATTTGCTAGAAAACAGATTTAAAATACTATGTCTTCGTTCTAGTAAGATTTGTATCAAAAGTAGTGATGAAATTAGCTAATTAAGAAAAAATACTTTGCACCTAAGACTGTGATTTTTTTAAATCTAGTGATGAGTGGGTCCACCACCGTTCCAGTCTTTGGCTGTGCATCTGCAAACCTGTGTGTGGCTGCTTCCAGCCTTGCCAGCTTGCCTTTCTTGCAGAGTGTTGGTAACATCACCAGTGGACCAACCTGTTGTGAGACCAGTTTGTGCAACACTCTCACAGACATAACTACTGCCAGTGATGCCTGTTGCATGAGACTGGGTGTGATCCATCTGCTGCTCGGTCTCCTTGTCTTTTGCCTCTATTAGAACACAGAAAAAAAAATAGATGAAGGACCTTTGAAGCCAACAGGGCTCTGAAAGGACCTTTTGAAACCTGCACTTGGGTTTACTGCTCACTGCCATCTTTAGGTGGCAGTTAGAGAGGCTACATAATCAAAATTTAGGAGAAGTCTGAGAGTCTGTGCAGTGAAGCTGAGGTGGAATAAGTGAGCACCAATGTAACAGACACACACGTGAACACACAGCAAAGGGAAAACAACCTTTATCAAACGGAATAAGAAATGTATCAGGCGGAGCTAGCTGCCTCCTTTAAATCAAAGTTTAAAATGTGCTTTTATCAAACTGCCTTCCCTGATTTCATCTGATTCTAGTTTATGTTTAGTTTAGTTTATCGGTTTTGCCGTTTTTAATCTTTAATGTGATTTGTTTATTCTTTCACTGTGTTTCTATACTATGTTTTATTTTGTCTTTGCTTGCTGTGTGAAGCATTTTGGAACTTTGTTTTGATAAAAACTATATGGGCCTAAATAAAGATATCATTATGTAATGATTATTATCACAGATTTAATTTACTTGGTACATATTTGCTGTGGCATTCCTCTAAAACCTCTGTGTGTTTCAAGTGGACTGAATGCTGTAACATTACTCAAATTGTAAAATAAAAATGCTAATAATACTCATGTCTGAAAAACTACCGTCATAATATTTTATTTGACTTTGTTTCATTTTTTAAGCAGACCTTTGTCCATGGTCAACTATTGACTTTTGCCAGAAAACACTTTTCATAAAAAATTTGCGAAACATGATGTTGATCTGATGTTGATCAAAAATAGTTATTGAATGATTTCTGTCAACTAATCCTCTAATTCAGATTCAGCTCTGTATTTTAACACGTAAAAGACACACCTAGGCCACCTATTCGCACTGGGGCTGGAACCTGTCACTCAATTTTTAAAATCATTTTCTTGATTTATTAATTCCATGTTTTAACTAAAATGACGGAGAGATCTAAAAATACCCTTTACAGTTTTTTAATGGCAGAGGGCTGTAGGGGCTGAAGCTTGGTAATATGGTAAATTTGAAGGATAAACATACATTCACCAAGCACTTTACACCACACTAATACTGGATAAGGCCTCCCTTTGCTCTTTGCTGCTTTTACAGTCTTTGACTGTCCAGTTTTGGTGAGCCTGTTTTTCACACCATTCTGAATAAACTGATGTCCATTACAGTGCCAGAAATACTTAAACTAACCCGACTGGCACCAGCAGTCATGCCATGATCAAAGTCACTGAGATCACATTTTTCTCCATTCTGATGTGCAGTGACTAAAATATGAAGCACAGTTAGGATAAAACACCACAAAGTGGTAATCAGCCTGTATGTGTTGAGCCTTTCCATAAAACATTTTTTCTTCATTTTTTTCGCGCAAGGGAACATACAGCTGATGGATGAAACGACTACAGTGATAAAAACAGCCTCCATTGTTTTCCCTCAAACAATACACCTTGACGTGTCCCAACACAGAAATAACACTGACCAAGGCAAAGAGAACGTCACATATGCAAGCTATGTGAATGTGTGTCCTCCACATAACATACCTGATTTTCAAAGGCCTGTGAGGTATAAAGAGATAGTTATATAATAGATATAGAGAATAGTTGTGGCATCAATTCAACAACAGCAGGTATGTCACCAGAGAGCATCAACAACATACCACTGTCTACAGAACGATCCTGTGTTTACCATCTTTTAATTTCATTATTTAGAACACCTGACTGACACAAAGCTACACTATGGTTTAGAAGACAACAGCAAAATCACAGTGAGAAAAATCTGATTACACACAGATGTGTTTTTAAAAATGGCACATGATACAGCACAGTAGCTTGAAATAAGTTGAGGAATTCTGATTTAACCTTAATTTGTAATGTATACTGTAGTGTTACAATTAGTTGACCATCCAAGGTGTAAAGTCACATCAAAATGTAACATTTTGGGCCATCATAGCCTCTCAAATTCAAATATTTTGTCATTATAAAAGTATCTTAAATCCTCCACTTAAGTAAAAGTAAAAATGTAACAGTACCCCATTATCAGGGATTGGGTCACAGTAGTTAAGCTCATCTACTCAAAAAAATGCACTTACTACTGCTTCTAGGTGCATGTTATGACATTTTATTTCCCTTTAATGCAATGTTATTCTTCTTCTTTGCTACATTTCTTTGGCCTGATCATAACCCAGACGAAAACGAGTATGTTTTAATCTTGGAGCTGGAGATGATATCAGTGATAACATCTGTGTAGGTTCTCAGGTAGTTTTAAATGCGAGAGTTGAAGGTAACTGGACTTCTTTTAGTTGTGTTGAACACATTTCACCTCTCATCCAAAAGGTTCCATCAGTCAGTTGCTTTGGAAAGCTCAGGTATTTAACCCTTGGTGGGGTTTTTACCTTAGAAGTGGTCTGACAATCTGGTCACACTTGGAACAAGGATGTTGTTGCGCCTGTTTTTCTTTTCCTCTCTAGTTGGTGTCTGCAGTTCTACAGACACAACAATACTGTCATTGCAAATGTGGCCAGATTGTCAGAGAAATTCAAAAGAAGTTTCTCCAAGCATAACATCCCAGTGCATTTCAGACCCAGCACCACACTCAGGCAGAAACTGGTTCATCCTAAGGACTAGACACCTAAGGACAAGCTTAACAACGCAATGAGGAGTCCACAGACCTATACAGAGGAGAGACCAAACAACCCCACCACAGGTGCATGGCACAACATAGGAAAGCCAGCTAATCAGGACAGGACTCAGCTGTACATCTACACCTAAAGGAAAAGAGACACTCTCTTGAGAATACTAATGTCCACATCTGGGATGGAGAGGACAGATGGTTTGGGAGAGGAGTGAAGGAGACCATCTATGTCCATCTGGAACAACCATCATTAAACAGAGGTGGTGGCTTATGACACCATCTATCAGCAACCTATAATGCAGTCTTGACATCCTTACCCACATGACTTGGCCTGCATTCACACCTCAACCCATGTGATCATAATGACTCACACGACGACAGGGTGGGTCAGCGACTCCGAGGACCTCCTCCAAGGTAACAACCCCACCAAGGGTTAAACACTGTGGCCTTCCCCACCAACCTTTAGAACTGATGACACATTTGGGATGAGAAGTGAAACATCTTCAAGACACCTAAAAGAAGTCCAGCTGTCTTCAACTCTAGCACTTATAACTTAACAAAATAGTCACCTTCCACTCTTAAATATGCAGCACTATTAGTGAAGCTAATAAGAAAGCAGGTATGTCTCCTATGAACAACCTTTCCTGAAGCACTCTCTAACTGGAACTTATTATTGACACCTAGCTCCAGATTGCTCAAAATACTGTTGTAGCTACTAATAGCAAAGGCGGCAGGTAGGTCACTCAAAGCATCATAAAAGTGAACAGTGAAGTCTCTGGTTGAATATTGCCTGCTCCATTTATAATGTTAGACATCTACTAACACCTATAGACAACAGTGGTAGGTCGTTTCTAAATAAATAAAACAGATATACACCACAAATAAATACACCTGTTGAACCAAATAACTTGTAGCCTATAGTTCCCTGACAGCTAGTTGTATTTCACCAGGGAAATATATTCATGAACATCATGCATTTACAAACATTCTCATAACTTTAAAATACAGTTTCTAGAAGAAAATCATGAACTCACTTTCACCCCAGTGTGCAGCCCGCCCATGAAGACACACTCACACACCTAAAACCCAACTCAGTTTTCTATCTCCTCTGAATTAGGCAGAGTCAAACAAACACATATCTATCAGTGCACTTTGTAACCACTTACTCTGCCTGGCTGGTCAGTGTTGCTCTCAGCGTGGTGGCCGCGAATCACAGATGCTCAACCAACCTGCAAAAATCATCACGAATACTCAATGATCATCCATCAGCCTTGGTCGATTAACATAAGTATACGCTCACTTAATGACGCTTCTGACTATTTTGCGTGTTTTAGCAACTTTTATCAGAATATTTATCCTACAAATAGCTAAAAATACACACACCATCACTCTTCAATTCCATGGTTACCCCGCTTCCTCGCATCTGACGTCACGCGCGAACTCCGCACTCTCGCGTGTCCTGCCCCCAGGTGATCCTAAGGCGAACGTGTTACCCCAGCAAACAGAAACAGCCATTACAGTATTTGCATAAGAATGTACACATGCGATAGTGCTCATGTAGAATGGCTTCTTACAGACATTGTACTGGAGTTTTGAACTATTTCCTGCATTACTGTAAAGTGTCTCTGTCAGGGTGTCATTTGTGGGGCTGGTGTAGACGACGGACTTTTTAGGATAGGGATTTAATAATTAAAAGTAACTGACAATTCCCTTTGATTGTGTGCCTAAAAAATCGATTACATTTTTTTGGTCTGACTTTCAGATGTTCGGGATTGATGTCTGTCCATCTATGATTTTACAGACGCGTGCAACAATAAATTTTATAGCGCTCAAAGTGACGAATTATCAACCTGTCTCCTTCTTATTTTCGTAATCTTTTCTTTTTTTTAATTTGTTTTTCTTGGGTTCTTGGCAGGGAGGGCGGGGCGCCAAGACAGCGGTAGGAAAAATACTACAACAGCCTACTATGGTGTGAGCAGGTGCCAGCTTTCATCCGAGGTAGTCATTTCTTCATGTCGTGCCTTCCACTTATTTACGACCACTACTACGTAACTAGTAAGTTACGTGTGTTAGTCAGAAAGATACTATTATTGGTTAGTACAAGAAATATTAGCGCCGTCACTGAATGGAGGGTACAGTTGTTGCCGGTTTCGCAACATTCCAGATGACAAGTTAAAGAGGCACATGCAGCTCGCGCACAACAATCGTAATTCTGTAATAAATTATGACAGTTGGTTTTTCTCCCTGTCAAAGCAATTTCTAATGCGCGTCATGGGTATTGCTCTCTGCATTACGCACAGTCTTATGGTTTTTCTGTCCTTTTCAGACAAACTGATGCATGAAACAAAACAACAAAAAGTAAATGGAAAACAATGCTTCGTAGTCAAGATGTTATATGTCAATATTCCTGTAATGAAACTAATGAGACAGACCTAAGAGTGAAATTTTACACAATGAAAATACACACTGAATAACGAATTGGTTAGACACTCACTGTCTAATATTAAGATAAATCAAAACATAAGATCTTAAGAGATAGAAAACTGAGTAATTTAGATAAATAATTGGGTAAATTGTTAAAGACAGGAGAGGCAGGTAAAAAGTAACAGACACCCAAAACAGAGATTATTCTCTTTTAACTGCAGAAATTAAAGATTAAAGAATTAAAGTGTTTTTATTTATTTTTTTAATTAATTTTTTTCTCTGTTGGGGCACAGCTGATGAAAGAGGGTGTGTTAAGGTGTGTTGACCTGATGACAACAAAAAAGGGAACACACCTATAAATGAGGCTTTTACGCAATCATCTGTCCTACATTTATTCCACACCTGTACAGTATATAAAGTGTTGCTGTGCTGATGAGGTGCAGTATCACCATCCAGGAAAACTAATCTACAACACTAACCTGTTCATCGTGATGAAGCTGCTTCTTTCTCTGACTCTCATTTGGTCGCTCTCCAGCACAGGTAACTCTACTTATTCTTACATTAGAGTTTCTGCAGGTAAGACAGAGCCTCATTTAGAACTAATACAGCAGGAGACAGATAAATAATCTTATATTTTAAATGTGTTTATTATTTTGTTCTGTTTTTCTCCCCATTGCAGCTGGAGCACTCAAGTGTTTCACTTGCACAGATCAGCAGTGTTCAAGCACAGCATCAGCTACATGTTCCTCCTCAGAGACGATGTGTATAACAGCTTCCATTACAGGTAATCTTTTCTTTATATCATCTATTACTTTTCAGTGAAATACATGTACTGCAAAGTTCTGTGTGCTTTAATCAACATTAACCAACTGCACTTTGACTCTGTAGCCACTTCAACTGGAACTACAGGACAGACTACAGGACAGAAAATCTACAAGGCATGTGCATCGTCCTCCCAGTGTCCAGTCACAGGCCCTCAGACGTTTTCAGCAAACACGGGTGTTTCCAGTACAGTTGCATCTACTAAGTGCTGCAACACAGATAACTGCAACTCAGAAACTCTATCTTGTAAGTACAAATGGATGACTATCCAATTTAAGACGATATAATATAGATAAAGAATACTGGCATCCTTTTTCTGACATGTTTCATTTTGTGACACTTAAATGTTCTCTCTCCCTCAAATAAATGATGTTCTTTCCTGTTTCAGTCCCCTCCTCTCAGTCTCCAAACGGCCTACAGTGTCACTTCTATAACCCCATCACTTCTCAGTTTGATTCTCCATTATATTGTACGGGAGCAGAGGACCGCTGTTTTCAAGCAACCGGTGAGTCTGAATACTTGAAGATTGTCTCTTTTACTCAAGTATTAAATTTGAAGGAGATTTTAATATACTTTTCTTCAAATATTTACAATGTTACTTTACACTTCTACTCCATACTATTTTGTAAGTGAATATTTTAGTTTAGTTTTTACTGCCCTACACTTTTATAATATCTGTTGTCCACTTACTTACATTTTCAGTTTAATATTTTACAAGTACTCATCCTAAAAAAGTGTTATAGATTTAAGCACAAACAGTAGGTAAATTAGTTAGAATTAGCTGAACAATTATTGGTTAAAAATTTGTAATTGTAATAGGGTTATAGGACTGCACTTTTTTTGATTTATCATTTATTCTATAAAACAGCAAAAAAGTAAGAAATGTGCCCACAATGTTCAAGGGATCAAGGTGACGATATCAACTCTGTTGTTTTTTCTGACCAAGAGTACTAAACTAAGAGATATTCAATTTGTCATGTAGGAACAAAAATATGAGAACCTGAAACCATTACATTTTGCCATTTTTTCTTGAAAATTCACTTACTGTTCATTCATAAAAACAGTGGACCATTAACTCTTGATCAGCTAATCAATTAACCAACTAATGATTGCTGCTCCAAATCAAATCAACATATAGAATATAGCAGAGGCAATATTCTGCATGGAGACCACAGTATGTTTACTTTGGACACTACAAGAACATTTTTCTAATAAAACTTTATTAATTTCAGTAAATTTCCTTGTGCAAGGTTTTGACTTGCAATAGAGCACTGTTACACTGTGATACTACTACTTTCATTAAGAAAGTAGCTTAACACCAGTCTGTGTTTTGTTGTCCTGTGGTTGAAAGCATCAAGTCTGTTTAATATAAACACCCACCATCGCTGTTGGGTTGAGCTGGATCTGTTGAATCAGGCGCTGTGCTACGTCATCACAGCCAACAGTGATGTCATTAGGTCCTTCTGTACACCTTGGGCATATACCAGAAAGTGGGTTTAGTGGGGTTTGTTAACCTCAAGCTGAGTAAAACTCTTTAACTCTGAGTCATTTACTGACTTAATCTGTGACCCTAACCGTCTCACTAGCAGGCATTCTCTAATAAACCCTGAGTTTCTGTGTGTCTCCTCCTCCTGTGGTAATTAAGAAGGCTGTCAGGTTGTCAATCAATTCCCACTATAACTATGACATATTACAGATTATGCAAATATTTCTGAATGAGGGTGATTGTACTGTGTTTGAAACTTTAAGATTTGAAATCTGAACTAGTCCTTTCTTAAAAGTGTACGTTACATACAAATTGTTTTAAAAGCATTTCACTCACTATGATTAAATTTAATACATATCTGGGAAAAACCTGAAGCATATTATATTATATAAAATACACAGATGATGATCACTCAGTTTTGACTTTTTCAACAGCAAATCACCAAAATTATTATCACTGGTTCAGACTATGAGAGTTCAAGTGATATGAGTATAAAGAAAGTTCTGTCTTATCTGTTTAGTTATATTTCAGCAATGTATGTTAAGTTACACATTAAGTGAAGGAGGTTGCTTCTTCTTTGAAACAATCAACTGATAATAATCCAATTTATACAATACAAATGTGAATTTTCATCTGTAGTGACGGATGGGACCAACACTGCTCCAGCCTTCGGCTGTGCATCTCAGAGCATATGTCTAGCTGGTATCAGCCTGAACAACCTGCCTTTCATGGTGGCAAATTTTGGTACCCTCACCAGTGAACCAACCTGTTGTGAAAACAGTTTGTGCAATATTCTCACAACAACCACTGCTGCTCCAACAACCACCATGGCCCCAACAACAACAACCACTGCCCCAACAACAGCAGCTGCCCCATCCACAACAACCGCTGCACCCACCACAACAACTGCAGCCCAACAACCACAACCACGGCACCCACCACAACAACTGCAGCCCCGACAAAAACAACTACAGCTCCAACAAAAACTTTAGCCCCAACAACCACAACCGCTGCAACCACCACAACAACTGCAGCACCAACAACCACAACTGCTGCACCCACCACAACAACTGCAGCTCCAATGACAACTGCAGCTCTGACAACCACAACTGCTGCACCAACTACAACAACTACAGCGCCGACGAACCACAACCGCTGCACCAACTAATACAACAACTGCAGCTCCAAACCACAACTGCTGCACTAACGCTAAACAACTGCAGCCCCGATAAACTAGCAAATCACAACCCACCACAACTGCAGCACCAACAACCACAACTGCTGCATCCACCACAACAACTGCAGCTCCAATGACAACTGCAGCTCTGACAACCACAACTGCTGCACCAACTACAACAACTACAGCGCCGACAACCACAACCGCTGCACCAACTACAACAACTGCAGCTCCAACCACAACTGCTGCACCCACCACAACAACTGCAGCCCCGACAACCACAACTGCTGCACTCACCACAACAACTGCAGCTCCAACCACAACTGCTGCACCAACTACAACAACCACAGGCCGACAACCACAACCGCTGCACAAACTACAACTGCAGCTCCAACCACAACTGCTGCACCACAACATCTGCAGCTCCAACCACAACTGCTGCACCCACCACAACAACTGCAGCTCCAACCACAACTGCTGCACCCACCACAACAACTGCAGCTCCAACCACAACTGCTGCACCCACCACAACAACTGCAGCGCCCAACAACCACAACTACTGCACCCACTACAACAACCGTAGCTCCAGTCAACAACTGCAGCCTCTAACAAACCACAATAAACTCAATAGCCTCACCAACAACTGCAGCCCCAACAACAACTGCTGCCCCAACTACAACAACCACAGCCCCCACAACTGCTGCTCCACCAACGACCACAGCTCAAACAACACCTGCTCCGACAACAACTGCTGCCCCAACAACTACAACTGCAGCCCCAACAACAACAACTGCAGCCCCAACTACGACAACTGCAGCCGCAACAACTACAACAGCTGCTCCAACTACAACTGCAGCCCTGACAACAACTGCTGCTCCAACAACAACTGCAGCCCCCACAACAACAACTGCAGCCCCACAACTGCTGCTCCAACAACAACCACAGCCCCAACAACTGCTGCTCCAACAACAACTGCAGCCCCAACAACAACTGCTGCCCCAACAACAACTGCAGCCGCAACAACTACAACAGCTGCTCCAACTACAACTGCTGCCCCAACTACAACAACTGCAGCCCCAACAACAACAACTGCTGCTCCAACAACAACTGCAGCCCCAACAACAACAACTGCAGCCCCAACTACAACAACTGCAGCCACAACAACTACTGCTGCCCCAACTACAACAACTGCAGCCACAACAACTACAACAGCTGCTCCCACAACAACTGCTGCCCCAACAACTACAACTCCTGCTCCAACTACAACAACCGCAGCCCCCACAACAACAACTACAGCCCCAACAACTGCAGCCCCCACAACAACTGCTGCCCCAACAACAACTGCAGCCTCAACAACAACTGCAGCCCCAACGACAACTATTGCTCCAGCAACAACCACTGGCCCAACCACAACATCTGCTATCCCAGCAACAGCAACCTCCTCCCCAACTACATCAAATGCTGCTCCAACAACATCTACAAGCTCCTCTGCGCCTACAGCAACAACAACAACAATGTCTACTGCAGCAACACAAGCAGCCACAACTACTACCAGTGATGCATGCTGTGTCAGAGTCGGTATGATCCACCTCCTGCTTGGACTACTTGTCTTTACATTGTATTAGAGCACAGAAAAAAGTAAAAAGGAGAGAAGAAGGCAAGGATGCTGCAATGGTACATCTAAAAGAGAGAAAACAACATATTTCTCATACTTAACAGCCTTTGTACACATTTTCTGCTAAACATCTGTATATTTCAAGTGAACTGACAGCTATAACATTATTTATTTAACACCAATCTCCTTTTCAATGTTGTATAAACATAATATTTAACATAATCATATTGAATGTTAAAATAATATAATATAGAATCATCATATTCACCAGCCCAAATAAATAATAATAATAATAATGTCTGAAATTACTTTTTAGATTCATTGAAAGAAGAAACATTATTTAAGTGGCCATTATGTCACCTGCTCTTTCCTGAAAAACTATTTACTCCATGATGGAGTATGAAACTATGATAGAAATCCAGAGAGACAATATGACCTAGAATTATTTTTTATCATATAACATTTTTCATCCCTTTTCAGCAGTGTAATACAATAATTCACCATTATTTAATGATTTTAATGATGACCTGAAGTCATTTAAGTGGCATGATAGGTATGGACTAACCAATGGATGAATTTTAATTTATTTAAATTGATTAAGTTAAAATTGACACCATTGAGAGTTAATGAGTTCCTTGTGTACTGTAGCTAGCAGTAGTGACAGTGTTTCCAACAGGTCTGATGGTTCTGACTGACATTTCACAAAAAAGGGGGTTGACACACTGATATATTTAAGTAGTGTACTGTTGTATGTAAATGTATTTATGTTCTGAAAGTACCCATCTTATACACTCTGTAGAAACAAATTTCCTTTTTGGGGATAATAAAACCTCTCTACAATAATCCAACATTTACTCAGTAGGTGTGTAACTTCTTTGATAAGTAACAATACAGTATTTAGGGCAAGGGAAAAATATCTAAAGCATTTGTCAATCAAATTCAGGATTTTTTATTACCTATTAAGGGACCTGAACTCAATTAAATTACTTTTCATGTTCTGCAGATATTCTGTCTGCAATACTGAAAATATCCAATCCAAAATATCCAAAGGATTAAGAATAGTGACATAATTCTCTCCAAATTATGAATCATTTAAGATGACAAAAATATACATTTGCATGGGATAATATACAATTATGAGTCTAGACAATGTTATTTTGTTATTAGGTTGTTATTTTGTAATGCATTTTATTTATTTTATTTAATAACTGACAAATCTCTTTATTGCCAATTAATCTAACAATTATAATACCAATTATTGCATTACTCATTTTGTATATGTAATGTCAAAAGAGTGAAAATAGGTACATATAGTTTGTGTAATGCAGTGGATGTCCAGAGCTGAAATATATTAAGTTTATCATCATTGCAAACAAAGAAACTAGAACCAGTAATTTTTCATTTCATTGTTTCTGTTCAAGTGCTTGTGGGTGCATTACTCTGTGTCAGTTAGAGTCTCAGTCTGACATCTAAAAAAATACAGGTTACAATTGTTACACCAGTGACCCATACAAAGGAGCGAGCCAACCCAAATACAGTGTTTTTAACAATTACCCACTCCCCATAACCCCCAGACAATCTTCCTCAGTTGGTATGTACAAAGTTTTCTGCTCTCATAGTCTCCCAAACAGGGTCAGAGTGAGACCTCTTGTTTGACAAAACGATTTTTGCCAATTAAACTCTGGCATTACCTCCCACTGGAACCCAGTGCAGTAAGTTGAGTGGCCAGGGCCCAGAAATGGGTTGGAGGATTTTTGGTGGGAGGAGCGTGTCTCCGGAATGTGTCCAGCTGCATTTGCACCTCTCCTCTCTTTCCAGCTGCTGGCCAAGCCTCACCAGGGTATCCACTGTTTTGACCACACTGCTCCTCGGTTGGCTTGTCAAATGTGGCCTCACATTCATTAGTACTGGATTACTTTTTCAACTGAGCTACTACAACTACAGGGTTGTAGCAGTATTCCCACCAGAAATCACACAGCTCTCAGACCAGATGCTGTGATGTGGTCCACAGTTGCAAAGAAGCGTGTCATCATTGATCTCACTGTCCCATGGGAGGAAGGGATACCAGCAGCCAATGAGTTCAAGAGGCTTAGGTACTCTGCGCTGGCAGCAGAGTGCAGGGAGGCTGGCTGGATGGCAACCATCCACCCAGTGGAAGTTAGATGTAGGGGTTTCATAGTCATAGTCAACAATCCAACCTCTGCTGGCAGGCTCGGACAAGGCTCCAGGCTTCAGGCTGATAATTTGCATAAATATACACATTAAGCGTGTACATTCATTATTATTTTAAATATCATTATTTATTATGAAATATATTTATTTTCAAATATAATAGGTTAAATTAACTTAATTCCACAAATTTCAGATCTAAGCACAGAAAACATACACAGAAAATAATGGAGGTAGTACTGAACAAGGCAACATTACATACATAAGTAAGGTGTGTGCCTGACACAGCCTGATTTTGATTTTCAATGGCCTATTATTGAGGTAAAAATAGAGACTGGCTGTGTCATCATTTCAACAACAGCAGGTGTGGCAATATCAACACAACATGGTCTAAAGAACAATCCTGTATTTACCAGATTGATTAAGACAACTGATCTGACACACTAAATCATATATGTCTGTATACCTACAGAGCATTCAGAAAGTACTGTAGTTTTTCTCACATTTTTTTATGTGGAGACTTATGTTAAAATAACTTCAATTACTTATTTATTGCTTTATTACTCATCAATCTACACTCAACAACCCATAATTACAGTGTAAAAACAGAACTTTACTTTTTTGTAGAAATTTCAAAACTGAAATATCACACTGACATAAGTTAAGCACATTTACTCAAGTAACTGCAATTATGTACTGGTTTTAGGTACATTATTCTATACATTGTTTTATGCAATTTTTCACTGCATTTCAGGACAAATTTGTATATTTCTTTAACAAATGTCATTTACATCCACAGGTGCCCCTGAGGAGTTTGATCAGGATTTACATTTTCACTGTGATATTTCATTATATTTTAATTGTATGATTTTTTTTTATTATTATTTTAAATTTGACTTTATTCAAATTCATTAAATACCTGTTCTGTGTCATGTCATCAACATCATCTGCCACTCTGAGCCATTACACACCCTGGACACACTCCTCACTCCTCTTGTACAAAATGGCCACAGAGAGAAGTAAAAAACCCGTTATGGGTTGCGGGGGGGCTGAAGCCTATCCCAGCTGTCATTGGGCAAGAAGCGGGGTACACCCTGGACAGATCGCCAGTCCATTCATTTGATGGTTTAGATAATTATTCATCATTATAGACTTTCTTTTCTGGAACTTAATGACTGTTACATGACTCAAGTAGAGGATGCATCCGTGCACATAGTGTATTATGTCCAGGTGTGGATCATATTATGATGTTTGTTTGGAGCATGAGTTATTACATGGCAATTCATATTTTATTCTTACTCAAAATAAGCAGCAGTCAGCAGGTCAATGATATATCTATGATATATATATGAGTATCAGCCCACAATAAAGTGGTGTCTCGTCTCACAAAATGGCATATGAAAAACAACGTAATTTCTTTAAGTCATTCAGTGTCATTATTTTTTGGTTTTCTCATGTCATTTCATGCTATATAATTTCTGTACCAACTAACCTCTCACCCGCCTGCTTACCTTAACCCTAACTCTAAAATGGCGTTAAATGACGCACAAAAAGCTTGAATATATGACACATATATGACGAGGGCAATGTCTCTGAAAGTGGTGTGCTATTTAAGTGTCGCTCTGCACAGTCTGACTGTAGCTTTTTCTCAGCATCATGTGTTGAATGCAGACTCAGCAGTGAAATATTTTCATATAACAATGCAATGCATGCATTGGACGTCAATGATTAACTTTTAAAAATAGGCTGGGTGTCTGAAAATAATTACAAAAGATTTCTCTCTCATCTTTGGCGCTGCTCCAGCAGGTGGACCGAATAGTTCACCTATGGTTAAAAACAGCCCTGTTTCACAGCCAGAGTTAACCACTAGTTTTTACGTATAAAGCCTTTGTTGAGGCTATAAAATACAACAGTAAACAAAAGAGGCCTAGTTAAAATCAGCTCCACCTCAACCAGAAAGAACATAAAATTACTTTTTATAGTAATTCTTTGATAAAAGTTGTGCACACAACTTGATGATAGGGTCCATCCTCCTATATAATGTGTACTTTTGATAAATAAAATCAGAGCGAAGGAAATTAATACATTAGTGGGTTCAAATTTCTTGAATGCTGGAATCTTAACACATGCACATTTTACTGCACATTTTACACTTGAGTCTATAACATGCAAAAATACTTTTCAACAATTTGTAAAAGTATTGTAATCAAAGTGTCAAATGTGAAAATACCAATTATTTATTATTTATTTTTTAATTGTACACCCTGCATTTATGCCTAATTATACCATCTATGCCAACACTACTACAGCCATAAATTGATATTAATTTATTATTATAATTGCTGTTGCATTACAACTCACAAACTCTACTGTGAGGTTGTTTTATCGTCATAATTACTAATGGATTAAACAGCATTTTGAAATCATAAGCTGGGCAGAGCCACAATAATTTAGCTGCTTGATATGGGTGACAATTACAGGAAAATCTGAATAAATGGAGTACAAATCCGAAACAAATGCACAGGCTCCATGGAACAAGGGTCTACTGAATGGTTTAAGGAGTATGAAAATTAGTGATATTTTAACTTTGTGTTGAGATGGAGCCTTATTTATTGTCTGCAGAATGGAAATATATTTATTTCAATTAGTTATTTTCACAGTTAACTTATGATGGAGCTCGATGAGACAATGTGCATAGTGATATTTCTATGTGTCCCAGTGAGCACTTTAAAAACAGTTGCCGTGAAAAACCTCAGCGCTGCAACAGAGCTTCATCATCCCATCGCTAATGGCCTTTCACAGTCCACAGATCTCAACCCAGCTGAACACCCAAAGGAGATTTTGGAAAAACTTATTAGACAGCACTTTCCATCAAATCATTAACTCACCATTTCTTAGAATATTTTTTGGGGGTTTTTTTGGTTATAATTTTTTAGGTATTGTTATCATTTAGTACAAGTGAGTTGGTGCAATAAAGGCAGTTGAAGGAAGAGAAGTGTATAAACCAGTTCCACAACATTCCAGATGATGAAAAAGAGGAGGCATCTGCTGCGAGTTATGTGATAATAAATTATAAGTAAGTTTATTCCTTTGTACAGTATGTCAGATAGTTTCCACCCTGTTAAAACAATGAGCCGGTGTTTGCATCACAAAAATGCATTGTTTTTCTTCCTCTTGACGCGGAGCACATTTTTAGCCATAGGTGAGTTGGGCCGTTGCCTAGGGTGAGGGAGGGAGACAGTCTTGTAATTAATTTCAGACGCCCAATCTATTTTTATAAGTCCGTCACTGATGCATGCATCAGAATATTACACAACAGTTTCACAGAACACCTGAGTTTGAGAGAAGAGACTACAGGCAGACTTCGTAGAGAGGAACTTTATTGAGGGCTGATGTTCACTGGCAAACAAAATGCTGGCTGCTGCTTATTTTGTGACCCCAGGTCCATGTAAGAATCAAAATTAAAAGACACTGACATCTTCTTTGTATGGCTGTTATAGAGAAAAATAGCACTGTTACCTCAAACAAGAAGGTTCCAAGTTGGCTTTCCTGTGTGGAGTTTGCATGTTCTCCCTGGGCTTGTGTGGATTCCCTCCAGGTACTCCAGCTTCTTCCCACAGTCTAGGAAGACATGCATGTTTGGTTAAAATTGGTTTATGTCAGCTGATAGACTGGCGATCTGTGCCAGGATGTACCCTGCCTCTCACACAGTTTTACTCTGGGTTTATTTCCATCATTGTTCCAAGTGTTTACCGAGTCCACCAACCTTTATCGACACAGACACTGAGGTTCACATTCCCAGTTAAATGTTGAGATTAAAATTAAAAAATGTATGATTTATAATTTTTGTCTTGGTGCATAGATAAGAAAACAAAAAGGGTGTGGGAAGGTGTGTTGACATGTTGAAGTGTGTGACAAAAGAGGAAGAGACAGTCTGAATAGTTATGCTCTAAAAGCGGGAACACACCCAAATCAAGGTCTTTACGTATGTGTCACAAAGTTATTCAGCACCTGTACAGTATATAAAGTGCTGCTGTGCTGATGAGGTGTAGTATCACCATCCAGGAAAACTAATCTACAGCACCTACGTGTTCATCATGAAGAAGCTGCTTCTTTCTCTGACTCTCATCTGGGCGCTCTCCAGCACAGGTAACTCTACTCAATCATACAGCAGAGTTTCTGCAGGTAAGACAGAGCCTTAGTGAGAACTTTAAAGATTTTTTTCATTTTACAGCAGATGAGGTGAGATGAGACTTTACTTATCCCCACATTTCAACTCAACAGTACAACAGTCTGAAGTGTTTGAGATATTAAATATATCCAAATAAGAAAATTAATAGAGGAATATTGTAAACCTATATACATGACAATATTATATAAATATATGTGTATAATTTGAATCCAGTGATACATAATATAGATGATCAACCATTTTTATTCATCATTGTCATTATCATCATCATCATCATGTCTTTAGAGATCATTCCGCACAACATTACAAAACTAATTTTTTTTAGTTGAGTTTACAAACCATCTGACTTTTGATTTGACATTTAAATGTGTTTATTATTTCACTGACTATTTTTCTTCCCATTGCAGCTGGAGCACTTCAGTGTCTCACCTGCACAGATCAGCAGTGTTCAAGCACAGCATCAGCTACATGTTCCTCCTCAGGGCGATGTATAACAGCTTCCATTCTAGGTAATCTTTTCTTTATATCATTTATTGCTTTCAGTGAATACACTTATGCTGCAAAGTTCTATTAGCACTAATCAACATTAACCAACTGCGCTGACTCTGTAGCCACTTCGGCACGGAACTGGGACAGACCTGGGACCAGCAAATCTACAAAGGCATATGCATAAATCCTCCCAGTGTCAGTCCACAGGCTCTCAGACATTTTCATAAAACTCACCGTTTCCAGTACAGTTGCATCTACTAGTGCTGCCTTTGAGATAACTGCAGCCTCAGAAACTCCTATCCTGTAAGTACAAATGGATGACTATCAATTTAAGACAAGATGATATAGATAAAGAATACTGGCATCCTTTTTTCTGACATTTTGCTGGCCGCTTCTCTCTCTCTCAAAATAAATGATATTCTTTCTGTTTCAGTCCCTCCTCTCAAGTCTCCTAAAACGGCCTGCAGTATCGCTTCTATAACCCCTTGCCTCTCTCAGTTTGATTCTCCATTATATTGTCACGGGGAGCAGGTTGCTGTTTTCCAAGCAACGGTGAGTCTGAATACTTGAAGATTGTCTCTTTTACTCCATTACTACACTTCTGGAGCAATTTTGATGATCTTTTATGTGTGTGTGTGTTAAATGTTATGTTACACTTCTAATCCATTATATATTTAAGCACAAATAATAGGTATAGTAGTTAGAATTATCTCTCCAATTACTGATTAAGGTCTGGTCTTTGGAAGTATTAGAGTGTACAGAGTGAAGAGGTGCTATCCTTCAAAAAATAACTGATAATAATCCAATTTGTACAATAAAATGTGATTTTCTGAAACCCCCATAGCCAAATGGTTTGGGGCACGTACCACATGGGCCTAAGTGTGCCCTGAGCAGCTAGTACAAGTTGACTTCCGATTGGCCGGATCTTTACGCGTGTCATTTCCCCCACTCTCTCTCCTGTTTCTGTCTCCTTTCCACTGTCCTGCTGTCCAATAAGAGCTAAAAAGCCAAAAATTAACTTTAAAAAAAAAAAAAAATGTGATTTTTCATCTACAGTAGCGGATGGAATAACACACTTGCCCAGCCTTGACTGTACATCTCAAGGCATATGTCTATGGTCTCAATACCTGAACAACCTCCCTTTCATGGTGGCAATTTTGGTACCCTCACCCAGTGCACCAACCTGTTGTAGCAACAGTTTTGTGCAATATTCTGACTGTAACAACACCTTCCAGCAACTGCTATACCGACCGACAACTGCTGTAGCACCGACGCCTTTGCAGCCCCAACAACCACAACAGCTGCCCCACCACAACAACTGCGGCCCCAGCAACCCTGTCGCTGCACCCACCACAGCAGCTGCAGCCCCAACAACCCCCAACGCTGCAACCACCACAACGCTGCAGCACCCAACAGCCACAGCTGCTGCACCCGCCACAGCAACTGCAGCTCAATGACAGCTGCAGCTCTGACCAGCCACAGCCGCTGCCAACTGCAACAGCTGCAGCTCCAGCCACAACGCCTGCTGCCACACAACTGCAGCCCGACAACCACAGCTGCACCCACCACAACTACGGCTCCAACACAGCTGCTGCACTGCTTCTATGCAAGGCGACAACCACAACCGCTGCACAAACTACAACTGCGGCTCCAACCCACAGCTGCTGCACCTACAACAACTGCAGCCCCGACAGCCACAGCTGCCGCGCGGCAGCTGCGGCTCCAGCCACAACTGCTGCACCAACTGCAACTACAGCGCCGACAGCTGGCGCTGCACGGCTGGCTGGCTCCAACCACAGCTGCTGCACCACCGGCAACTGCAGCTCAAACCTGACACGCGCACTAACAACTGGCGCCCGACAACGCCGGCAGCTGCACCAACTACAACAACTGCGGCTCCAACCACAACTGCTGCCCACCACAACAGCTGCAGCTCAACACAGCTGCCGCACCCACCACAGCAACTGCAGCCCGACAGCCTGGCACGCACCACCACAACAACTGCGGCTCCAGCCACAACTGCTGCACCCACCACAGCTGCAGCCCGACAACCGGCACGCGCGCCACAACAACTGCAGCCCCAACAACCACAGCTGCCGCACGCTTGGCGCTCCAGCGACAGCTGGCCCCAACAGCCTGACTGCTTGCTTACCACAACAGCGCGACAGCCACAAGAACTACTGCCAGCACAACAGCTACCTTCAAGCGACCACAACAACTGCATCCACCGCATAGCTGCGGCTCCAGCCACAACAACTGCGGTCCCAACAACCTGACGGGGCACCCACCACAACAACTGCAGCCCCGGCGGCCTGGCAGCTGCACAAACCCACAACAACTGCGGCTCCAACACAACAGCTGCGGTCCCAACAACCACAGCTGCTGCACCACCACAGCAACTCGCATTAGCAACACAACCACCGCACCCATCCGCTTAACTGCGGCCCCTACAGCCACAACTGCTGCCCGCACGGCAACCGCAGCCACGGCAACTGACTGCCGCAGCCACGTAACTGCCGGCCCCAACAACCACAGCTCCGGCATCCACCACAACAGCTGCGGCTCCAGCCACAACAGCGTTTAGCCTGGCTTCGAGGTACCCACCACAGCAACTGCAGCCCGACAGCCACAACCGCTGCACAAACCATAGCAACTGCGGCTCAACCGCAACAACTGCGGTCCCAACAACCACCACAGCTGCGCCACCACAACGGCCCCAACAGCCACAGCTGCCGCCCGCAACCCGACTGCTATGCAGGCCCGACGGCTGTGGCTGGAGCCAACTGCGGCCCAGCAACCACCTGGCTGCTGCCCACCACAGCTTGGCTCCAGCCGCAACAACTGCTGCCCACACAGCAACTGCAGCTCAGCAACAGCTGCCAGCTGACAACGACAGCTGCTGCTTACCACCCAGCGGCTGCGGCCCCAGCGGCCACAAGCCGCACCCGCGCAGCAACTGCGAAACTCCGTACAAAGGCTGCGGCCCAGCAACCACAGCTGCTGCCAGCCACCACAACAGCGTTGGCAGCCTGGCTGCTGTACCACCACAGCAACCGCGCAGCCCGACGGCCGGCAACGCACCCACCACAGCGGCTGCGGTAGCAGCCACAGCTACTGCGCCACCACAGCAGCTGCGGCTGGCAGCCTGACTCACTGCACTCCGCCTGACTGCATTACAATACAACAACTTGCCCACCACAACACGCGGCGCAACCAGCCACAACAATGCGCATTAACCAACCTGACGCTGCTGTGCGTAATACGGGCCCGGCCACAACTGCTGCACAAACCACAACAACTGCAGCCCCAACAACTGGCGGGTCACCCACCACAGCAACTGCAGCCCCAACAGCCACAGCTACTGCACAAGCCACAGCAACTGCAGCTCCAACCCACAACAGCTGCAGTCCCAGCAACCACAACTGCAGCTCCAACAACGCTGCAGCCCGACATCCCACAACTGCTACCCCACCACGCTGGCCGTAGCCGACGGGCGCAACTGCCACCACAGCAACTGCATTACGACCCAGCCACAGCACGCTGCAAACCCTTAACTGCGGCTCAACCACAGCAACTGCAGTCCGGCTGGCCACAGCGGCTCCAACCCTGGCAACTGAAATTCCCAACAGCCACAGCTGCTTTACAACTGCAGCCCAACAGCCACAGCGCGCCCGTACAGCAGCTGCAGCCCCAGCGACGCCGCTGCTGCCCACCACAGCAACTGCGGCTCCAGCCACAACAGCTCACTGCCCACCACAACAGCTGGCTCAGCAACAACTGCCAGCCCCAGCAATGACGGCTGCCTTGCACAGCAACGCATTATATACACAACAGCCGCAGCTCCAGCCACAGCTGCTGCCCACCACAACAACTGCAGCCCCTACAGCTGGCTTCACCGCCCACCACAACAGCTGCCAGGGCTCCAACAACTGCCTTCCAACAGCCACAGCAGCCACCGGCTCCAGCCACAACAGCTGCCACCACAGCAACTGCGGCCCCCTACAATACCACAACTGCTGCCCACCACAGCAAGCTGCATTGTATTACAACTGCTGCACCCACCACAACAACTGCAGCCCCAACAACCCACAGCTGCTGCCACACAGCAGCTGCGTACAACAGCCTGTGCTGCACTCACCACAGCTGCGGCCTGACAGCCTGGCTGCTGCCACCACAACTAACGCTGGCGCAACAGCCACAACAGCTGCGGCCCCAACAGCCACAGCTGCTGAAGCCACAACAACTGCCCGGTAGACAATACCAGCGCTTGCTGGAATGCGTATTTCTTGGCCCCATTGACAGGACTTACCGCAACAAACAGCAGCCTTAACTGCAAAACCACAGCAGCGCGGCTCAGCCACAGCAACTGCAGTCCCAGCAACCCACAACTGCAAACCAGCGCTGGCTGCAGCCCCGACCTGGCTGCTACACCCACCACAACCGTGGCCGACGACCACAACACGCCCCACAGCAGCTGCGGCCCGACAGCCACAGCGGCTGCACCGACCGGCACGGCTCAGCGGCGACGCGGTCCCAGCAACCACAGCTGCTGCCCACCGCGCTGCAGCCCCAAACAGCCACAGCTGCTGCTGCAACAGCTGCGGCTCAACCACAACAATAACTACAGCCCTACAGCCACAACTACTGCACCACCACAAGAACTGTAGGCTCCAACAGCTGCAGCCCCAACAACTACAGCTGCTGCCACTACAACTGCGAAGCCCCAACAGCCACAGCTGCACCACCACAGCAACGCGGCTCCAGCCACAACAGCTGGTACAACAGCCGCGCACGGCAGCTGCATTGACAGCCACAGCTGCGCACACCACAGCAGCTGCGGCTCTGACACAGCAGCTGCGGCCTGACAAGCTGCTGCCCCACCACAACGCTGCAGCCCGGCAACCTGGCTTCTGCACCACCCACAACAACTGCAGCTCAACCACAAAACTGCAGCCCCAACAACCACAACTGCTGCACCCACCACAACAACCGCAGCCCAACAACCACAACTGCTGCACCCACCACAACAACTGCAGCCCCAACAACCACAACTACTGCACCCACCACAACAACTGCAGCCCCAACAACCACAACTTCTGCACTCCACACAGCAACTGGCCCACAAGCAACCACAGGTGCTGCACCCACCACAACAACCGCAGCACCAACAACCACAACAACTGCAGCCCCAACAACCACAACTGCTGCACAAACAACAACAACTGCAGCCCCAACAACCACAACTGCTGCACAAACCACAACAACTGTGGCCCGACAATACAGCCGGGGCACCCCACCTAACAACTGCAGCCCAAAAACAATACAGCCGCTGCAAACCACTGTAGCTACAGCTCCAGCCGCAACAGCTGCGCACAACCCACGGCTGCGGCTCCAGCAACCAGCTGCGTACAATGACCACAGGTGCTGCACCACCACAACAACCGCGGCACCAACAACCACAACAGCTACCCAGCCCAACAGCCTGGCTGCTGCACAAACCAGCAACTGCAGCCCGGCAACCACAACTGCTGCACAAACCACAACAACTGTGGCCCCGACAACCTCCGGGGCACCCACCACATAACTGCAGCCCCAACAGCCACAACCGGCTGCTGAGCCACATATTTCTGGCTCAACCACAGCAACTGCGATTCCCAAAAGACCACGGCACCGCGGCTCCAACAGCAACTGCAGCCTGACATCACAGCTGCTGCACCACCACAGCAGCCATGGCGACAACCATGCCACAACAGCTGCGGCTCCAGCCACAACTATAGTCCCGGCAAGCCACAACAACGCAGCCCCAGCAACAGCACCAGCCCGCCACCACAACAACTGCAGCCCCAACAACCACAACCGCTGCACCCCACCACAGCAACTGTAGCCCCAACAGCCACAACGCACGCAAAACCAGCTGCGTGCCGACAACCTGACTGCACCCACCAGCAACTGGCCCCAACAACCTGACACTGCCACACAACAACTGCGGCTCCAGCCACAGCAGCTGCGGCCCTACAGCCACAACTGCACCCACCACAACGGCTGCTTGGCTCCAGCAACTGCAGCCCCAGCAACCAGCTGCCACCCACCACAACAACGCATTTAGCCACAACGCTGCCACCACAGCAACTGTAGCCCCAACAGCCTGGCCGCTGCACCCACCACAACAGCTGCGGTACCAGCAACCACAGCTGCTGCCAACCACAGCAGCGCATTAAGCGACCTGGGCGCTGCCCACCACAACAGCAGCCACAACCACGGCACCCACCACAGCAACTGCGGCCCGACCACAACTGCGGCTCAACAACAACTGCTGGCACAGTCAACCCACAACTGCTGCACCCACCGCAACAACTGCGGCCCAACCAGCCACAACCGCTGCACAAGCCACAACAACTGTGGCCCCAACAACCACCAACCATGCCTACGGCAAGTGCCGTAACCACAACTGCTTGCGCAATACAGCAACGCAAACTCCATCGACAACTGCGGCTCTGACAGCCACAACTGCTGCCCACCACAGCTGCAGCCCCCAGCAATCACAACTGTACCACCACAGCAGCTGCAGCGAAACGGCTACAGCTACTGCGCCAGCCACAGCTGCAGCGCCCGTTAGCCACAACGCTGCTGCCAACTACAACTTCTGGCCGCTGCACTTTGTTGGCTGTTACCGGCTACAACAGCTGGACATAAAACGACCACAGCACTGCACCCACCGCAACGGCTGCGGCTCCGGCACAACTGCAGCTCAACCCAGCCACGACGCGGCACCCACCACAGCAATTGCCAGCCCCAGACCGACACTGCAGCTGCAGAAACAACTGCCAGCCCCAACAACCTGGCCAGCGGCACCCACCGCGCTGCTTGGCTCAACAACAGCTGCAGCCCCAGCAACCACAGCTGCTGCCAACCACGGCACAGCAGCCCCAGCCACAGCTCGCTTCACCCACCACAACTGCAGCCCCGGCCAACCCACAGCTGCTGCACCCACCACAGCGCTGGCCCAACTAGCCACTGCACCACCACAGCCACTGCTCCAGCAACGGCGCGGCCCCAACCAGCCTGATTGCTGCCCACCGCAGCAACGCATTGGCATACAGCCATGACTCCAGCCACGGCAACTGCTGCACCCACCACTGGCAACCGCGGCTGACACTGGCTGCCCCACCACATGTGAAACTCCAGCTGCGGCCCCAGCAGCCGCAACAACGCACCCACCACAGCAATACTGGCCCCAACAGCCACAACTACCGCGCACATGACATGAAACTCCAGCCACAGCTGCGGCTCCAGCAGCCTGACAACTGCGTATAACAACCTGTTCTGCCCACCACAACGGCAAAATCAGCCACAGCAGCGCATTGTAACCTGGCCTGCTGCAGCCACCACAGCAGCGCATTGGCAACCACAACAACAACACCACAACAGCTGCAGCTGACAGCCGCAGCTGCTGCACTCCGCCACCAGCGACTGCGGCTCAGCCACGGCAAGCTGCCGGTACCAGCCAGCCACAACTGCTTGCCGGCAGCACGCGGCGCAACAGCCACCTTGACTTACGGCCCCAGCAATACAGCTGTAACAAAATACAACAGCACATTACGACAACCACAGCTGCTGCTGAAGCCACAGCAACTGTGGCCCCGACAACCTGGCGGGGCGCCACCAACAACTGCGGCCCCAGCAACCACAACGCTGCAAATACAACAGCTGCGGGCTCCAGCCACAGCAACTGCGAGTCCAGCAACCTGACTGCTGCTCAACAACAGCTGCGGCCCCGACTCACAGCTGCTGCACCCACCACAGCAGCACGTAGCCACGAGGAAGCCCTGGCTACCACGCACAACAGCTCCAGCCGGCGCCAGCCTGGCAACCACAACAGCTGCGGCACAAGCAGCACTACTGGCCCCAGCAACCACAACCGCTGCCCACCGGCAACACAGCCCCAACAACCTGACCGCGGTTGCCCGCCGCGGCAGCCGACAGCCCACTGCCACCACATGCTGCGGCTGCAACGACAGCTGCAGCCCAGCAACCACAGCTGCTGCCAGCCAGCAACTGCATTGTGTGCACCAGCCACAACAGCTGCGGCCCGACAGCCTGACTTAACGCACCACAACCACTGCGACTCCAGCAATGACTGCGGTCCCAGCACAACTGCTGCCAGCCTGTGGCGCGGCCCTGACAGCCTGACGCACGCAACCGCAGCCTTAATACAACTGCTGCACCAACCACAACAACTGCAGCCCTGACAACCACAACTGCTGCACCCACCACAACAACCGCAGCCCCAACAACCACAACTGCTGCACAAACCACAACAACTGCAGCTCCAACAACAACTACAACCCAGACAACCACAACCGCTGCACCAACCACAACAACTGCAGCCCTGACAACCACAACTGCTGCACCCACCACAACAACTGCAGCCCCAACAACCACAACCGCTGCACCCACCACAACAACTGCAACCCCAACAACCACAACCGCGGCACCCACCACAACAACTGCAGCCCCAACAACCACAACTGCAGCTCCAACAACAACTGCAGCCCCGACAACCACAACTGCTGCACCCACCACAACAACTGCAGCCCCAACAACCACTGCACCCACCACAACCACTGCAGCTCCAACAACTGCAGCCCCGACAACCACAACTGCTGCACCAACCACAACATCTGCAGCTCCAACAACAACTGCAGCCCCAACAACCACAACTGCAGCCCCAACAACCACAACTGCTGCACCAACCACAACAACTGCAGCCCTGACAACCACAACTGCTGCACCCACCACAACAACTGCAGCCCCAACAACCACAACTGCTGCACCACCCACAACAACTGCAGCCCCAACAACCACAACTGCTGCACCAACCACAACAACTGCAGCCCCAACAACCACAACTGCTGCACCCACCACAACAACTGCAGCCCCAACAACCACAACTGCTGCACCCACCACAACAACTGCAGCTCCAACAACAACTGCAGCCCCAACAACCACAACTGCTGCACCAACCACAACTGCAGCCCTGACAACCACAACCGCTGCACCCATCACAACAACTGCAGCTCCAACAACTGCAATCCTGACAACCACAACTGCTCCACCCATCACAACAACTTCAGCTTCAACCACAAGTGCATCCCCCACAACCACAACATCTACAACCACCTCTACACCTACAACAACAACAACGTCTACTGCAGCAGCACAAGCAGCTACAACTACAACTACAACAACCAGTGATGCATGTTGTGCCAGAGTCGGTATGATCCACCTCCTGCTTGGACTCCTTGTCTTTACCTTTTTTTAGAACACCAAAAAAAGGATGAGGCATTTTTGAAGCCACCACAAGGACTTTGAAACAATCTTTTGAACCCTGGACTCTAAAAGTTCACTTCTATCTCAATTTGGTTACAGAGAAAATAAAATCCAAATTTAGGAAAAAGAGGACTAAAATGCTGCAATGGTACATCCAAAGAGGAAAAACAACATTTTCCTCATACTTAATAGCCTTTGTACACATTTTCTGTCAAACCTCTGTATATATCAAGTGGACTGAAACCCATAACATTATTTATTTATCACCAATTTTCTTTCCAATGTTGTACAAACATAATATTTAACATAATATTTAATTTTCTAATAATATAATACAGAAACACAATATCCAATATTTAAAAAAAAAAATCAATCCTATTCATGTCTGAAATTACTTTTTAGACTCATTTAGAGAAGAAACATTATCCATATATATTTTAAAAAAAAGTTTCCTGATAGAAACAGTTTACTCCAAGATGGAGTATTAAACTATGATGAAACACCAGTGGAACAATATGACCTGTGGCTAAATGGACATAATAGGTATGGACTAGCTAATGGATTAAATTTAATTTATTTAATTTGATTGAAGTTTATGCTAAAACTGACACCATTGAGAGTTAATGAGTTCCTTGTGTACTGTAGCTAGCAGTAGTGACAGTGTTTCCAACAGGTCTGATGGTTCTGACTGACGTTTCACAAAAAAGGGGTTGAGCTGCCTCGAGTGGACAATCCACTGTCACACTGATGTATTTAAGCAATGTATTGTTGTATGTAAATGTATCTATGTACTGAAAGTACCCATGTTATACACTCTGTGGAAACAAATTTCCTCTTTAGGGATAATAAATTCTCTCTACAATAATCCAACATTTACTCCATAGGTGTGCAACTTCTTTGATAAGTAAAATTACAGTATTAGGGGGAAAGGGAAAATATTTAAGGCATTTGTCAATCAAATTCTGGACTTTTAATTACCTAATAAGGGACCTGAATTCAATTCAATTACTTTTCATGATCTGCAGATACTCTGTCTACACTACTGAATATTATCTAGGATATTCTCAGGGAGAAGGAAAAAAGATGCATGCACACACTGACATACACATATTCAGATTAGTGGCACATTAAAAGAAAATGCCCCCCCCAACCCAACTGCTCAAGGCAGATGGCCACCCACCCTGAGTCTGGTTCTGCTCGAGGTCTCTCTCTGTAAATACCTATTTTAAAGAGTATGGTCTAGACCTGTGTGCCTTGAGATGACTTTTGTTGTGATATGGCGCTATATAAATAAAACTGAATTGAAAGTGTTAAATATTTCACACTATGACAGAGTTGCAGCAACTCTTTCAATTGCTAAAATTTAACACTAGTCAACACAGGTGAGTATTGAATTTATACAACACAAGTGTGTAGTGTCAAACGTTAACACTATGTATATATTCTTTTTTAACACTGAACAGAATTATTGCCATATTAACACTGTAGAGGATGTAAAATTGAACTCAATATTTAACTCTGTAGAGTTGATCTGTATTTTAAAAACACCATCCATCCACTTATCCGTTAAGGGTCGCGGGGGGGCTGGAGCCTGTTCCAGCTGTCATTTGGCGAGAGGCGGGTACACCCTGTACAAATCGCCAGTCCATCACAGGGCCAATATATAGAGACAAACAACCAGTCACACTCACATTCACATCTATGGGCAATTTAGAGTCACCAGTTAACCTGCATGTGTTTGGACTGTGGGAGGAAACTAGAGCACCTGGAGAGAACATGCAAACTCCACACAGAAAAGCCCAGGGCCCGAATCAGGGCTCGAACCCAGAACCTTCTTGAAGTGAGGCGACAGTGCTAACCACTGCACCACCATGCAGACCAAGCGCATTAACTTCTGTGAACAATCTCAAAACATGCCCTTACCATGTCCTCACCTTGAAAATAAAAGTGTTACCTCACTGTTCCGTTACCGTAAGGGACCAGTGGACTGCTAACTGCTATTTTCCCCATGAGCAAAATGTTACTAGTATGACAAGTGGATTAGGTAACGCTACATAAACAACTGGGATATTTAGCATAAACCACCAGCTAAAATAAATAGTACTGAGTAGGTAATTTAAGATTAGATGTGCACACACTCACTCAATGCTCCTGGTCACAATTGTGTTGTCTGGTCACGTCCAGTCAAAAATAAAGACAATAGCTCGCTGGTCTCCTGCCTCCATGCTAGAAAAAACAGACACGTTGGACCTCTGGCAATAACGCTGGCTACCTAGTGAAATCAACTCTGTAAAGCTGTTAGCAGAGTATGTGATTTAATTCTTGGTATCAACACTGACACTGACACTGAGGATTAACTATCTTGTAGTTGAATTAGACTTTAACGAGAGTTGAAATGACTCTATATTTTTACTTTCAACTCAAACACTGAAAATCTACATGTGTACATGTCCCAAGTGAACACTTTCAACACAGTTAGCTTGAAAAACTGAATTGATGTTATATAGATGATATATATTTTGTTCAGGTTCGTCTCCATGTCTGCACATTCTGTTCCCTCTACCACTGTTTTAATAAAATTTTGTTGTCTTGAATTGCAATATTAAGATAAAGGAAAAAACCTACATTGTTTTTTATGCTGTCTGTGGCTATTACCCTGAAATGAAAGTGAATCTTTTTGTGCAGAGCAACTAACTAACTAACTAACTAACTAACTATTGACTTGGGGATGTTAGGAGATAAAAACAAATACTGTGCAGAGAAAGTACTGACAGGTGTTGATTCTGAGGATTTACAGGTGTCACAGGCTGGCAGACAGACTGCATCAAGGATGGGAGACAGCTCAAGTTAGCAGTTAAAGAAAATAATTATTCATTTCCAAAATCTAAATACAGAGCAAGGCAACTGAAGATGACAAAAAGAACAATTACAATTATCTACTGGCCTGTCAGGAAAAGGGAAGCTACCCAGATAGAGAGTGCCTTTAAACAACTGATCACACCAGGCCCAGGTGAGGCTCATGCAGCTAATGACTCTCCAATCAACACCTGCAACACACACACACACACACAAAAAAAAACAACAACAGGGACACCTAGTGGCCAGGTAGAGGGTTATCACACAGGGAGGACATGTAAAGTATCTGAAATTTATACTGAAGCTGAAATTGTATCTCAGTTTGATTAATTGATTTGCATAAATATTCCCATTAAGACTGTACATTATCTATTGTTTATAAACATCATTATTCATTAAGAAATATAATTATTTGCAAATATTATCAGTTAAAAGTAATCTTTTTAATATTATTTTCACACATTTCAGATTTAAGAAAACATATACAGAAAATAATGGAGGTAGTACTGAGCAAGGCAAATAAAACATTACATACATAAGTAAGATGTGTGTGTGACACAACCTAATTTAGATTTTCAATGGCCTATTATCGAGGTAAAATTAGAGACTGGCTGTGTCATCAATTCAACAACAACAGGTGTGGCAATATCAACACAACATGGGCTAAAGAACAAACCTGTATTTTTACCAGGTTCATTAATATAACTGATCTGACACACTCTATCATACATGACTGTGATTCGGCGTCACTTGTTTTGTTTTGTATCGTCTTTCCAAAACTGTGAGCTGTTTTTACTGGTTCAGGTTTTTCTGCACCATGCAAATAATTTTCTCCTTGGTCTATCAGCTCACTTGCCATACTAACAGGGTACTCTACCTCAGTCTAAAGGACAATTCTCAAACTCTGATCCTCATGATGAATGAAATTTTAAAAAGTGAATTTCATCAGAGGTGGAGATGTTTCGATCTTCTGCTTAACTGGAGAGAAACAGTGTAATTGTACATCATTACAAGTTATTATTGTTGCTAGTTAAGTACATTTACCCACGTAACAGCACTTATGTACTGGTTTTAGGTACATTATTCTGTAAATTGTTGCATGCAATGTTTCATTGCATTTCAGATTTCAGTACTTATATATATATATATATATATATATATATATATATATAAACTTTATTCAAATTTATTAAGTTTATGTGTAATGTCATCAACATCATCTGTCACTTAGTACCATTATATTCACACTCCTAACATCACTACTATGTTTTAATTTAGTTTAAATTGGGCAAAATGGCCACAAAGAGAAGCAAAATTACTTGTGTTTCTTTCAGTCTGTGGATCTTGGGGTGGGGGAACTTTTCTCTGTCTGTGCTCAGATATGTCTTGTCTCATGATCTCTTCATGCTCAGTCTCTTTTTCCTTTAATTTCATGGTTTAGATAATTATTCATCATTATAGACTTGAACTTCTTGAACTTACTGACCATTACATGACTCAAGCAGATGATGCACCCATGCACATACTGTATTATGTCCCGGTGTGGATCATATTATGATGCTTACATTGAGCATGAGTAACCTAGTTATTCATTCTTGTACAGAGCTAGGGCCACAAAATAAGCAGCAGCCAGCAGGTCAATGATTATGTCACTGTGCATCAGCCCACAATAAAGTGCAGCCTGGTCTCACAAAATGGCATATGAATAACAAAGCAATTTCCTTAAATTATTACTTGTGTTATTATTTTTTGGTTTTCTCATGTCATCTCATGCTATGCTATTTCTGTACCAACTAACCTCTAACCCTCCTGCTTACCTTAACCCTAACTCTAAAACAGCATTAAATGCCACACAAAAAGTTTGAAATGCATATATGAGAAGAGTCTTCCTGTAGCTTTCTCTCAGCATCAGCATGTGTTGAATACAGACTGAGCAGTGAAATATTTTCATATAACAATATAATGCATGCATTGGACGTCAATGGCAAACTTTTCAAAGTAGGCTATGTGTCTAAAATTAATTACAAAAGATTTGAATCTCATCTTTGGCGCTCCTCCAGCTGGTGGTACCCTAAGTGTCTGCCTCACTCTCCTATGGCTAAAAACAGCCCTGTTTGACAGCTGTGGTTAACCACTAGTTTTACATACAAAGCCTTTGTTGAGGTTATAAAATTCAATACAACAGTAGATAAAGGAGGTCTAGTTAATCAGCTCCACCTTCTCTGACAGAAATTCTTTAGTAAAACCAGTGCACACAACTTGATGATAGGGTCTATTCTCCTGTATGATGAGTACATTTACTTATGATAATTAAAATAAATATTTATGTAAATACAGAAAATTAAATTAGAATTCAAAATTTCTTGAATGCCAGAATTTTAACACAATGAAGTATGTAATGAAGTATGCTTATATTGTGTATATAAATATTACCATGTCTTATACTGTTGTCTGATACATGTAAAGATACAGTTTTACCAAGCCAATAATTTACTACTACTACTACTATGATTTAATTTAAATCATCAATGGGTAGAGACCAAACACCCACTGCAGCACCCAGGGAGCAAGCAGGGAGGTTAGGTGCCTTGCTTAATGGTACTTCACCATGGATGCTGATGTAGGGGATAGCTCTATTTATTCACGACCCCTTCCTGCATTTCCTCCTGTCAGGGCAGGGATTTGAACCAGTGACCATTCCACCCCAAGCTTCCAGGCCACAGCAATGGCCATATGAGGCAGAATGGTCTCCTCATAGTGTTACATACCTAGAATACATAGATAGAATAGATAGAAATAGAATACACCAACGGCATATTTGATGTTACTCAATATATTATTGTATTATTAGAATTGCTGTTGCTTTAAAATATGAGCAGATGTCAGCTTTGATTTGGTGTCATTTCAGTGACATACAATTACTGTGAAATATTATTCAGCATTTCGAAATTATAGCTGGTGAAGGGAGAACCACAGTACTTTCAGAAGCTTTACATACATATAGGTGACACATTAAAACACATTAAACCTGAATAATATAATCATAGTATAATCATTACAAATACAGATGTAACTTTTGAAGACAATGTTTATATAAGTATTTCTACTTGTCCCAGGTAAACAATTTCAACACAGTTGGCTTGACAATGTCAGGGCCTCAACAAGGCTGTATCATCCCATTGCTAGTGGCCATCACAATCTCCAAATCTCAATCCAAATTAACATTTATGGAAGAGTTTGTAAAACGTTTTTGACAAGGTTCTCCACCAAAATCATCAAAACACTATATGAGAGAGTATTTTTTGATTCAATGTTGTACACCCATTCAGTCAAGTTCAGAGAACTTGGACAATCTTGCAGTAATGAAGCTGTCTAGAAGTAATGACGCTGTCTCAGAGGCCCATGGTGCAACAGCATCTTACTTTATGTTGGTTTTTACCTTTAATTTGTCACCAGTCTGTATATTAAAGTAAATTTTTCAAGATATTGTTATAGGATATTGTAGGTGTCTTAGTATGATAAAGGCAGTTAAACAAGGTGAAGTGTACCAACCAGTTTCACAAGATTCTAGATGATGAAAAAGAAAAAGCATTTGCAGCAAGCAATGTGATAATAAATTATAAGTAAAGACATTCCTATATACAGTATGTCAGATAGTTTCCACCCTCTCAAAACAATGAGCTGGTGCTTGCATCACAAAAACTGTTTTTCTTTCTCATGACGCAGGACTCTTTTTTAGCCATAGGTGAGTTGGGCGGTTGCCTCAGGTGAAGGAGGGAGACAATCTGTTGTAATTAATTTCAGACGCCCTGTCTATTTTTAAAAGTCAGAGAATGATGCACACTTTAGATTGTTAAATAGGTTCCACAGCTAGCAAGGAACGGCTGAGTCTGAGAAAAGATTACAGGTAGGCTTTTTAGAAAGATACCTCATTGAAGGCTGATGTTCACTGACAAATCATTAACCTACTGGCTGTTGATTCCTAGCCAGAATAGGCTAAAATGATGCTGTCTCTATTTTGTTCATGCTGGGAATGAAGAAAGTTTTTTTTATAAAGTTGTTTAAAATCCTGTTCACGTCTTCCTGCAATAAAAACACCCTGACATCCTCTTTGTGTGGCCAATACAGAGAATAGTATAGTAGTAATAGTATTCGCCTTGTGCTTAATCATGGTGGGAGGCATTGTTGGGTCCTTTTTGTAAGTCTATACCTCCAATATACGAAAAATAAATAAAAAATAAATAAAATTGACCTGACTGTCAACCCAACCGGTTGAGGCAGTTGGCCGCCCACCTTGAGTCCAGTTCTGCTCGAGGTTTCTGCCTCTTAAAAAGTTTTTCCTTGCCACTGTCTCCTAGTGCTGCTCATAGTGGGATTTGTTGGGTCTCTCTCTGTAAATACTATGTTTTAAAGAGTACGGTCTAGACCTGCTCTGTATGAAAAGTGCCTTGAGATGACTTTTGTTGTGTTTTGGTGCTATATAAATAAAACTGAATTGAATTGAATTCACTTGAACTTCTCTATATCAATCATTTTAATGCAGGCCTAAAACGTTTGCTGTTGCTGAATCATAAAATGTTGGTGATCCAACCTACAAACTAATAATACTTGCTCCTACATAATTGACAATAATGTGATGTGGATGAGTCAGTGACACAGTGAAACCAGGATAATTTACACATCATACAGGGATGTTTATAACCAGATTGTGGTCTATATCATATCCTAAATATGATTAAATGTTGAATACAGGATCGTAAAATATTGGGGATCCATAAGTGAAATTTACTCACTGATAATATCTGCTCCTACAGACCTGACAAACTATCTGTGATGTAGATGAGTCACTGACACTCCTGCTCACACCATCAGAAAACTGTTTGTTCTTGAATACATCCTACAGGGATGTTAATAAGCAGGTTATGGTCTATAGTGTATCCTGAACTTGATTAAAGCCAAGACAAAACACAGAACAGTGTGCATGTAATGGTGTTAACTGACAGATGATGTAAAAAATGAAAAAAACAAAAACAAATAAATAATAAAACAAATTCAATTAAACATATAAAGCTTTTATTTTTGTAAAACAATATACTGAAAAGATCATCATTCCCAATCAAGCTCCTCAGAGGAACCAGTGGACCTCTTGTGTATAGAGCACCAAAATGTTCAGCAGCTCTGTCTTCACTGAGGCATGTGATACAATGAACATTATAAATTAAAAATGAACTGCTCTGCCAAGTTACACCTTTGTGAGAATTATGAAAAGTCATCCAAATAACTGTATATAGTAAAACTCTATAAATACGAATATAATCCAGATATAATCCTAATAATCTTATTTTCATTAAATTATTGTTGATAATATTTATTGGATTTGGCTTATTAACAGCATTCTGCTCTGTTTATAAAACTGAATCATATTGGACTTGGAGAGGGATTAAACATTCTCACTCTGGACTTTCCATCATTATTCATGGTGTTTACACAATCCAGTGATCTTTATGAAGGAGATTTTAAAAAATAAAATAAATAAAATTATACTTTTGGTGCACAAATAAATGTTGCTGAAATGAAAAATGGGTGTGAGAAGGTGTGCTGACATGTTGAAGTATGTGACAAAAGAGGAGGTGACGATCTGAATGCTTACACTGTAAAGGTGGGAACACACCCAATCAAAGTTTCTACGCATGAATGTGTCATAAAGTTATTCAACACCTAAGCAGCATATAAAGTGTTGCTGTGTTGATGAGGTGCAGTATCACCATCCAGGAAAGCTAATCTACAGCACTAACCTGTTCATCATGAAGAAGCTCCTTCTTTCACTGACTCTCACCTGGGCGCTCTCCAGCACAGGTAACTCTACTTCTTACATGAAAGTCTCTGGAGGTCCTACAAAACCTCATTTAGAGCTTATAAGAACTTTTTTATTTTACCAAAGATAAGACAAAATAAGATAATATGAGATAAGACCCCATGTTTCATTTCAGCTGTCAAAAAAGGAAGGAAACAGATAAACACATAAGAGACGTGTCAACCACTGGTACTCTTTATTGTTTCATGTCTTGAAAAATAATTTTGTACAACAACAAAAAGTTATGAAATGGATAATGAAGTGTTTGAGATATTTAAATCTACTAAAAGCAAACAATATTGGAAAATCAATATACGTGACAATACTATGCAAATATGTGTATATCATTTTCCAATGATACATAATATAGATGATAAACCTCTTTATTCATCACTGTCTTCATGCCTTTAGAGATCATTCTGCACAACACAAACCAATTTTCAGAGTTTACCAACCATCTGACTTTGATTTGACATTTAAATGTGTTTATTGTGTTTATGTAATTGTTTTTCTCCCCATTGCAGCTGGAGCACTTCTGCGTTTCACTTGCACAAATTCACAGTGTTCAACACAGCATCAGCGCTACATGTTCCTCCTCAGAGATTTATGTGTATAACAGCTTCCATTACAGGTAATCTTTTCTTTATATCAGGCCTTATTACTTTTCAGTGAAATACATGTACCGCAAAGCCCCGTGTGCTTTTAATCAACACAATAAACTGCACTTGACTCTGTAGCCATCAACTGGAACTACAGGACAGACTATTACAGGACAGCAATCTATAAGGTATGTGTGCATCGTCTTCAGTGTCCAGTCACAGGCCCTCAGGACGCTTTTCAGCAAACACCGGTGTTTCCAGTACAGTTGCATCTACTAAGTGCTGCAAACACAGATAACTTGTAACCCAGAAACCTATCTTGTAAGTACAAATGGATGACTATCCAATGAAGATTTATTATAATATAGATAAAGAATACTGGCATCCTTTTCTGACATGTTTGGCCTTTGTAGACACTTAAAATGTTCTCTCTCTCTCCTCAACAAATGATGTTCTTTCCTGTTTCAGTCCTCCTCTCAGTCTCTAAACGCCTACAGTAACAATGACAACCCCATCACTTGTAGTTTGATTCTCCATTATATTGTAATGGGAGCAGAGGATCATTGTTTTCAAGCAACCGGTGAGAGTCCTGAATACTTGAAGATTGTCTCTTTTACTCAAGTACTATTACACTTAAAGAATTTTGATGATCTTTTATGTGTATAATGTTACTACACTTCTAATCCATTATATATTTAAGCACAACAATAGGTATAGTAGTTAAAATTATCTCTCCACCACTGATTAATAAAGGTCTTATCTTACAGGTACGTTATGTCTCTGAGTGAAGGAGATTGCTTCCTCTCCTTCAAACAACAACTGATAATAATCCAATTTGTACAATAAAATGTGATTTTCTGGGGCTCTCATAGCTAAAATGGTTGGGGGCGTGGTACCATGGGCCTAAGTGCCCTGAGCAGCTGGTCCCTGGATTGACTTCCGGGTCTGGCCGGATCTTTTACTGCGTCATTCCACTCTCTCTCCCCTGTTTCCCTGTCTCCTTTCCACTGTCCTGTCCAATAAAGGCTAAAAAGCCAAAAAAATTTACTTTTAAAAAAAAAAAAATGTGATTTTTCATCTACAGTGACGATGGAACTAACACGTCTTCAGCCTTTCGGCCAGTATCTCAGAGCATATGTCAGCTGGTCTCAGCTCGAACAACCTGCCTTCATGTAGGCAAATTTGGTACCCCACCAGTGCACCAACCTGTTGTAGCAAAAGTTTGTGCAATATTCCGACAACAACTGCTGCACCAACCACAACAACTGCTATACCGACCACGACAACTGTAGCTGCGACAACAACTGCAGCCCCAACAACCACAACTGCTGCACCCACCACAACTGCAGCCCCAACAACCACAACTGCTTCACCCACCACAACAACAGCAGCTCCAACCACAACAACTGCACCCCAACAACAACCACAACTGCTGCACCCACCACAACAACTGCAGCCCCAACAACCACACAACTACTGCACTCCACTCACAACAACTGCAGCTCCAACCACAGCAACTGCAGCCCCAACCACAACAACTGCAGCTCCAACAACGACAACTGCAGCTCCAACGACAACAACTGCTGCACCCACCACAACAACTGCAGCTCCAACCACAACAACTGCAGCTCCAACCACAACAACTGCAGCCCAATGGAATCTACAACTGCTGCACCCACCACAACAAAACTGCAGCCCCAATAACCACAACTGCTGTAACCACCCACCACAACAACCATACAGCCCTAACACCACAACAACTGCAGTCTAACTACAACAACTGCAGCTCCAAACTACAACAACTGCAGTTTCAAGAATCACAACCAAGGTAACTCACCACAAATAACCTAGCCCCAATAACTACTAACTGGGTGTTCACCAACTGCTGTAACCCACCACAACTACAGCCCCAACAACAACCACCCCCAACAACCACAACTGCTGCACCCACCACAACAACTGCAGCCCCAACAACCACAACTGCTGTACCCACAACAACTGCAGCCCCAACAACCACAACAACTGCAGCTCCAACCACAACAACTGCAGCCCCCAACAACCACAACTACTGCACCACCACAACAACTGCATCCCCAACAACCACAACTACTGCACCCACCACAACAACTGCATCCCCAACAACCACAACTACTGCACCCACCACAACTGCAGCTCCAACCACAACAACTGCAGCCCCAACAACGACAACAACTGCAGCTCCAACAACTGCAGCCCCAACAACCACAACTACTGCACCCACCACAACAACTGCAGCTCCAACCACAACAACTGCACCCCAACAACAACTGCAGCCCAACAACCACAACTCGAGGCACCCACCACAACAACTGCAGCTCCAACAACTGCAGCCCCAACAACGACAACTGCTGCACCCTCCACAACAACCGCAGCTCCAACAACAACTGCAGCCCCAACAACGACAACTGCTGCACCCACCACAACAACCGCAGCTCCAACAACAACTGCAGCCCCAACAACGACAACTGCTGCACCTCACCACAACAACTGCAGCCCCAACAACCACAACTACTGCACCCACCACAACAACCGCAGCTCCAACCACCACAACAACTGCAGCCCCAACAACCACAACTACTGAACCCACCACAACAACTGCAGCCCCAACAACACAACTGCTGCACCCACCACAACAACCGCAGCCCAACAACAACTGCAGCCCCAACAACGACAACTGCTGCACCCACCACAACAACTGCAGCCCCAACAACCACAACTACTGCACCCACCACAACAACTGCAGCTCCAACCACAACAACTACTGCACCCACCACAACAACTGCAGCCCCCAAAACCACAACTACTGCACCCACTACAACAACTGCAGCTCCAACACACAACAACTGCAGCCCCAACAACCACAACTGCTGCACCCACCACAACAACTGAGGCCCCAACAACCACAACTACTGCACCCACCACAACAACCGCAGCTCCAACGACAACTGCAGCCCCAACAACCACAACTACTGCACCCACTACAACAACTGCAGCTCCAACCACAACAACTGCAGCCCCAACAACCACAACTGCTGCACCCACCACGACAACTGCAGCTCCAACCACAACAACTGCAGCCCCAACAACCACAAATTGCACCCACCACAACAACTGCAGCCCCAACAACCACAACTACTGCACCCACCACAACAACCGCAGCCCCAACAA
This sequence comes from Lates japonicus, assembly GCA_033238685.1. Lineage (NCBI taxonomy): Eukaryota > Metazoa > Chordata > Actinopteri > Centropomidae > Lates > Lates japonicus. The sequence goes on from BRZM01000106.1 coordinate 775,416, forward strand.
CCACAATAACTGCAGCTCCAACCAACAACTGCAGCCCCAACAACCACAACTACTGCACCCACCACAACAACTGCAGCTCCAACCACAACAACTGCAGCCCCAACAACTACAACCACTGCACTAGAATCACAACCGCAGCCCAACCACAACAACCGGTAGCCCTAACAACAACCACACAACTACTGCACCCACCACAACAACTGCAGCCCCAACAACCACAACTGCTGCACCCACCACAACAACTGCAGCCCCAACAACCACAACTACTGCACTCCACCACAACAACTGCAGCTCCAACCCCACAACAACTGCACACCCCAACAACCACAACTACTGCACCCACCACAACAACTGCAGCCCCAACAACCACAACTGCTGCACCAACCACAACAACTGCAGCCCCAACCAATAACTGCAGCTCCAACCACAACTGCAGCCCCAACAACCACAACTACTGCACCCCCAACAACCACAACTACTGCACCCACTACAACAACTGCAGCACCAACCACAACAACTGCAGCCCCAACACAACCACAACTACACCCACAACAACAACTGCAGCCCCCAACAACCACAAATTGTCTCACCCACCACAACAACTGCAGTTCCAACCACAACTGCAGCCCCAACCACAACTGTTGCACCCACCACAACAACTGCAGCCCCAACAACCACAACTGCTGCACCCACCACAACAACTGCAGCTCCAACAACAACTGCACCTAACAACCACAACTGCTGCACCCACCACAACAACTGCAGCCCCAATAACTGTGGCTAATCAAGGTACCCACCACAACAAACCGCGAGCCCCAACAACCACAACAACTGCAGCTCCAACCACAACAACTGCACCCCCAACAACCATGCAACAACTGCAGCCCAACAACCACAACTGCTGCACCCACCACAACAACTGCAGCTCCAACAACAACTGCAGCCCCAACAACAACAACTGCTGCACCCACCACAACAACCGCAGCTCCAACAACTGCAGCCCCAACAACGACAACTGCTGCACCCACCCACAACAACTGCAGCCCCAACAACGACAACTGCTGCACCCACCACAACAACTGCAGCCCCAACAACCACAACTACTGCACCCACCACAACAACTGCAGCTCCAACCACAACAACTACTGCACCCACCACAACAACTGCAGCTCTAACAACCACAACTACTGCACCCACCACAACAACTGCAGCTCCAACCACAACAACTACTGCACTCCCACCACAACAACTGCAGCCCCAACAACCACAACTACTGCACCCACTACAACAACTGCAGCTCCAACCACAACAACTGCAGCCCCAACAACCACAACTGCTGCACCCACCACAACAACTGAGGCCACAACAACCACAACTACTGCACCCACCACAACAACCGCAGTCTCCAACGACAACTGCAGCCCCAACAACCACAACTACTGCACCCACTACAACAACTGCAGCTCGAACCACAACTGCAGCCCCAACAACAACAACTGCTGCACCCACCACAACAACCGCAGCTCAAACAACTGCAGCCCCAACAACGACAACTGCTGCACCCACCACAACAACTGCAGCCCCAACAACCACAACTGCTGCACCCACCAACAACTGCAGCTCCAACCACAACTACTGCACCCACCACAACAACTGCAAGCAACAACCACACAACTACTGCACCCACCACAACAACTGCAGCTCCAACCACAACAACTGCAGCCCTAACAACCACAACTGCTGCACCCACCACAACAACTGCAGCCCCAACAACCACAACTATCAAAACTACAACAACCGGTGCAGTCTAACGATAACCGCAGCTCCCAACAACCACAACTTTGCTGCACCCACCACAACAACTGCTGAGGCCCCAACAACCACAACTACTGCACCCACCACAACAACCGCAGCTCCAACGACAACTGCAGCCCCAACAACCACAACTACTGCACCCACTACAACAACTGCAGCTCGAACCACAACTGCAGCCCCAACAACTGCTGCACCCACCACAACAACCGCAGCTCCAACAACTGCAGCCCCAACAACCACAACTGCTGCACCCACCACAACAACTGCAGCCCCAACAACGACAACTGCTGCACCCACCACAACAACCGCAGCCCCAACAACCACAACTACTGCACCCACCACAACAACTGCAGCTCCAACCACAACAACTACTGCACCCACCACAACAACTGCAGCCCCAACAACCACAACTACTGCACCCACTACAACAACTGCAGCTCCAACCACAACAACTGCAGCCCCCAACAACCACAACTGCTGTAATCCACCACAACAACAACTGAGGCCCCAAACAACCACAACTACTGCACCCACCACAACAAATCAACAAGAGCTCCAAACTGCAGCCCCTGTAACAACCAGCAACTACTGCACCCACTACAACAACTGCAGCTCGAACCACTACAACTGCAGCCCCAACAACCAACCGTTGCACCCAATTTCACGACAACTGCAGCTCCCAACCACAACAACCGGGTAGCCCCAACAACCACAACTGCTGTAACTCACCACAACAACTGCAGCCCCAACAACCACAACTACTGCCGCACCTACCCACACAACAACCGCAGCCCCAACAACCACAATAACTGCAGCTCCAACCACAACTGTAGCCCCAACAACCACAACTACTGCAACCACAACAACTGCAGCTCCAACCACAACAACTGCAGCCCCAACAACCACAACTACTGCACCCACCACAACAACTGCAGCTCCAACCACAACAACTGCAGCCCCAACAACCACAACTACTGCACCCACCACAACAACTGCAGTTCAACCACAACAACTGCAGCCCCAACAACCACAACTACTGCACCCACCACAACAACTGCAGCCCCAACAACCACAACTACTGCAACCAACTACAACAACTGCAGCCCAACCACACAACTGCAGCCCCAACAACTACAACTGCTGCACCCACAACAACAACAACGCAGCCCTGCAACAACCACAACTGCTGCACCCACCACAACAACTGCAGCCCCAACAACCACAACTACTGCTGCACCCACCACAACAACTGCAGCTCCAACAACAACTGCAGCCCCAACAACCACAACTGCTGCACCCACCACAACTGCAGCCCCAACAACCACAACTGCTGTACCCACCACAACAACCCAGCCCCAACAACCACAACAACTGCAGCTCCAACCACAACAACTGCACCCCCAACAACCACAACAACTGCAGCCCCAACAACCACAACTGCTGCACCCACCACAACAACCGCAGACTCAAAACAACTGCAGCCCCAACGACAATCACAATCTACCACAACAACTGCAGCCCTAACAACCACAACTGCTGCACCCACCACAACAACTGCAGCCCCAACAACCACAACTACTGCACCCACCACAACAACTGTGTAGCTCCAACCACAAATAACTACTGCAATTCCACCACAACAACTGCAATCCAACAACCACAACTACTGCACCCACTACAACAACAACTGCAGCTCCAACCACAACTGCAGCCCCAACAACCACAACTGCTGCACCCACCACAACAACTGAGGCCCCAACAACCACAACTACTGCACCCACCACAACAACCGCAGCTCCAACGACAACTGCAGCCCCAACAACCACACAACTGCTGCACCCACCACGACAACTGCTGCTCCAACCACAACAACTGCAGCCCCAACAACCACAACTGTTGCACCTCCACTACAACAACTGCAGAAAATTCTAACAACCACAACTACTGCACCCACCACAACAACCGCAGCCCCAACAACCACAATAACTGCAGCTCCAACCACAACTGCAGCCCCAACAACCACAACTACTGCACCCACCACAACAACTGCAGCTCCAAACTCACAACAACTGCAGCCCCAAAACCACAACTACTGCACCCACCCTTTTTCACAACAACAACTGCAACTCCAACCACAACAACTGCAGCCCCAACAACCACAACTACTGCACCCACCACCAACTGCACCCCCAACAACCACAACTACTGCACCCACCACAACAACTGCAAGCCCAAACCACAAACAACTGCAGCCCCAACAACCACAACTGCTGCACCCACCACAACAACTGCAGCCCCAACAACCACAACTACTGCACCCACCACAACAACTGCAGCTCCAACCACAACAACTGCACCCAACAACCACAACTACTGCACCAACCACAACAACTGCAGCCCCAACAACCACAACTGCTGCACCCACCACAACAACCGCAGCCCCAACAACCACAATAACTGCAGCTCCAACCACAACTGCAGCCCCAACAACCACAACTACTGCACCCCCAACAACCACAACTACTGCACCCACTACAACAACTGCAGCACCAACCACAACAACTGCAGCCCCAACAACCACAACTGCTGCACCCACAACAACAACTGCAGCCCCAACAACCACAACTACTGCACCCACCACAACAACTGCAGCTCCAACCACAACTGCAGCCCCAACAACCACAACTGCTGCACCCACCACAACAACTGCAGCCCCAACAACCACAACTGCTGCACCCACAACAACAACTGCAGCTCCAACAACAACTGCACCCCCAACAACCACAACTGCTGCACCCACCACAACAACTGCAGCCCCAACAACCACAACTGCTGTACCCACCACAACAACCACAGCCCCAACAACCACAACAACTGCAGCTCCAACCACAACAACTGCACCCCAACAACCACAACAACTGCAGCCCCAACAACCACAACTGCTGCAATCCACCACAACAACCTGCAGCTCCAACAACAACTGCAGCCCCAACAACAACAACTGCTGCAATCCAACCACAACAACCGCAGCCCCAACAACAACCACAACTACTGCACCCACCACAACAACTGCAGCTCCAACCACAACAACTGCAGCCCCAACAACCACAACTACTGCACCCACCACAACTGCAGTTCCAACCACAACAACTGCAGCCCCAACAACCACAACTGCTGCACCCACCACAACAACTGCAGCCCCAACAACCACAACAACTGCAGCCCCAACAACCACAACTGCTGTACCCACCACAACAACCGCAGCCCCAACAACCACAACAACTGCAGCTCCAACCACAACTGCAGCCCCAACAACCACAACTACTGCACCCACCACAACAACTGCATCCCCAACAACCACAACTACTGCACCCACCACAACAACTGCATCCCCAACAACCACAACTACTGCACCCACCACAACAATTGCAGCTCCAACCACAGCAACTGCAGCACCAACCACAACAACTGCAGCTCCAACCACAACTGCAGCTCCAACCACAACAACTGCAGCCCCAACAACCACAACTGCTGCACCCACCACAACAACTGCAGCCCTGACAAGCACAACTGCTGCACCCACCACAACAACTGCAGCCCCAACAACCACAACAACTGAACCCACCACAACTGCAGCCCCATCAACCACAACTGCTGCACCCACCACAACTGCAGCCCCAACAACCACAACTGCTTCACCCACCACAAGAACTGCAGCTCCAACAACAACTGCATCCCCAACAACCACAACTGCTGCACCCACCACAACAACTGCAGCCCCAACAACCACAACTACTGCACCCACCCACAACAACTTCGCAGCTCCAACCACAACAACTGCAGCCCCAACAACCACAACTACTGCACCCACCACAACAACTGCACCCCCAACAACCACAACTACTGCACCCACTACAACAACTGCAGCTCCAACCACAACAACTGCAGCCCCAACAACCACAACTGCTGCACCCACCACAACAACTGCAGCCCCAACAACCACAAATTCACTGCACCCACCACAACAACTGCAGCTCCAACCACAACAACTGCACCCCCAACAACCACAACTACTGCACCCACCACAACAACTGCAGCCCCAACAACCACAACTGCTGCACCCACCACAACAACCGCAGCCCCAACAACCACAATAACTGCAGCTCCAACCACAACTGCAGCCCCAACAACCACAACCACTGTAACTCTAACAACTACAACTACTGCACCCAGCAGTTGGTTATATTGCTCAATCAAGTACATGACAATCCATAAAACATCCAGCATTAGAACAAGAGAGACGGTAGAAACTAGTTCACAACAGGAAATGTTGGAACTATTCAGCTGGATCAGCCATCCATGTTTTTCTCACATAAAACGCCAACAAGCTTTCCAACGATTATTAGATATCACAGTTAAACAGCTAAACAGCATCTCTTCATGTTTACAGTAGAATTTAAAGGAGGGAAGGTCACAAACCTGGTCTGAAAACAACAAAGACGCACTGGTTGTTTGGGTGGACAGTTGCTTTTGTGCACGACTGTCATATATTTCAGAGTTGATCCTTAGCTGTTGCAGATTAGCCGTATATAAAGTTGTCATTTCTAAGAAAACAGGGTTGGTAGAACCTATGATGCCTGTGTTGGTCAAATTATTTTATCTTCCCGTTCTTTATATGCGGGGATACATGAATAAACTCAGGACTATTATGGAAAATTAGTCAAACCCAACATCTCTGTGGTACTCCTCCTGAGTACACAACACACATCTTGTGCTGTTAACACTGTTTTAAAGTCATGACCACATTTTTTCTTCCTATGCTGCATTCTCATGGGAAGACTGGAAGCAACCTGTTTGTCTGATGAACAGCCTTTCAATAATAAAACTATGACTGTAACACACACACACACACACACACACACACACACACACACACACACACACACACACACACACACGCATTACCGCCACAACAAAGTTTCTTTGACACTTAAGAGGAGACAGATATATGAACCCCCAAAATACCTTAACCTTTAACTAAAAACAAGTCCCAAAGTTTGTTTATCGGGGAACAGAAATTATAAATTACAGGTGGTATATACTAAAAACATACACTTATTTGGACATATTCTTGCTTCCTGGTCTTCAACATGGCCAAGCATCAAATACCCATTCCAAAAAATTAATGGCTGTATTTTAATTTCATTATTTTCCCTCATCAAGTCAGTATTAGATACAAACCAGAGAGCTAATCCAAGACAAAATCCATTTGGCTCTGAATACCTCAGTACCACAACAGTGTCTCTGTTTCTCCCAGAGCTGGAATCACATAACTCTTTGACTCTCTGCTTATGTCTCCCTCTGCTTTTAACACTATGCCCTCAGCCCAAAATTGTTATTTTAAATTCTTTGCTAATTGTCAGACTTTGGCTTATTCCTTTCCATCACCTTATGAAATCCAGTTCATGTAATTTCTTGTATGTAGTGTGTTCTTATGTGTGTGTGCTAGTTTTACTTCGGCTGGCTATATCAACGATTGAGGGTACGTTGTGTAAATAAAGTGAAGTCACGCCAGGGATCGCTTCAATTCTTTTCTTTACATGAATAATAATATTGTAAACCATCTGTGACCCAACCTTCTTTGCCATAACTTTCCTCCTGAATAAAACACATGTACGGGCTTTGAGGGAAGTACTGGCCGCCGAACGCTAAGCTGATTGATGACACGCCTGCCTCGGTGTGAAAGTGGCAGATTAGACTAATCCTGGCTGCTTGTAAAGTTGGAGTTTGTGCTGTATTTTAGCTCCTGGTCATGAAACAATGCCATGATTCTCCCATAGAGTTACCATAACTGATAATTACAGGTTTGGGCGCGACGCATTCATCCTCCACTGGTGGTTTTATTTTGCCAAGTCGCTTAAAATTCTGGCATTGTCAGTGCTATGAACTAATGGGGCTATGTGTGTTTGAATGTATGTGTGCATGTTATTATAGAGTATGTTTTCCAAAATGCACAGAGCGTGTGTGGGAAACAGAGAAAGAGTGTGTAGTGATGGTGGTGGTGGGGTGTGCATACCGATTTCAAGGTCAGACAGGAAATGCCTGTGCAGATGGGAACAGTAATGTGGACACAGTGAGAACGTGGTACACAGGAACAGCCTACCCACAGCTGGGTGTGTGTGTGCGTGTGTGTGTGTGTGTGTGTATTTATACAAAAGCCAGGATTACAAGGCAGTTTGTTATTATACAGAAGATAATTAGGAGGAATGCAGCACAGTCAACTGAACTGGGGTGGCATTAAACACTACTTCAGCTGAAAATGTTAATCTCTTTCATTGTCTTCTTCAACGATTTATTCACAGACTGGAGGAGAATCGGCTGCTGTGATCTGACTCCAACCTCAAATATGGCATATTTACAGGGTGAAGAGAAACCAGAAGTGTTCCCAAACCTGGGGTTGGGTTCATACAAGGGGTCACAAGTTGGAATCTAATGGGAGTGAGATGGTTTTGTTACAGGAAATATTCAAGTTTCAGATGATTCATCTTGCTGACTTTGGTAAACCCTTGACTTGACATTTCTGTTTTTTTTGTTTGTTTTTAAATGTCTCAACAATTATTGTATTTATTTTATTACATCTCATGTTCCCTCCAAGATCCTAGATGAAGGTCTACCATGTAAAACTGTAATTGTCCAATACTTACAATACTGAGTGTTGATTAGCATTTAGCATAAACACAAAGCCTCAAAGATTGTCTGTGTGGTTGTTGACTCTGACTCTTATATAAAATAAGTTGGCATAATAGGTCACCGGTCTCCACATAGTTGGATTACTGATTTTTAGATTTATTTCTGAGATGCGTTTTCTTTTGCACATTTGCACTGTCTTCTATATCAGCTGCTCTTTGCATCATTGCATCCAACTTTTTGTGCACCAGCATAATCCACTAGTCTCAAGTACCTTAATTTGTGACCATCTTCAAGAACTCAGTAATTCAGTCTTCACTAATGTCACCAACTTGCTGCTACTACACTAGAACAACTCTCTGGCTTGCACTGCATACGTCTAATACATTTAGGTTTGGTTTCCTGTCACAGTGTATATTCTGCGTGAACTGTGGGTGCTCCAGTTCAGCAGATAATGCTGTCACATAACACAAGCTTGGTTCACATTCTGGCTCTGTTGACTCTGTAAGTATGTCTCAGTCTTTCTATGCAGTGTATGTAATAGGCCCAAACACTGGTCACTCATCCAGGAAACCATACATCTACCAGTAGGGCAAAGGGGAATTCCCCCCTCCTCACTTAAAGATATTCAGGGAGAGAAGAAATGTTTGGAGGAAAAACACATTAGTGGGGTTCAGAGTTAACAGATTTGCACATGAACTGTCATTTAAAGGAAAAAAAAAAACTCATATTATATTTCATGGTGTCAGACGAGGGTAAAATAAAACTAGCAACACTTTTTCATTTCTAAATGAAACACACTATTAAAGTGAAGAGCACTGGTTGTTTTAATAAAATTAGATATATATATATTTTTTAATCTGTCCTTTTTTGGATCATAATTTTACTTAAATTTTATGGCTGGAGGTGTGATTGTAAGGATCCACACACAAACCTTCCTTCACTCGGTCACTGCTGTGATTGACAGACAGACAGGTAAACCACAGGGCATTCCAAGGCTGCTCAGGTGTGTGTGTGTGTGTGTATGCGTTGTAGCCTCATCACTATTCATCAGGCTCCGCTGTATTTGCGTCTCATCTGCATACTGGTCCAACAGGGAACAGATTAGCATTAGAGAGAGAGAGAGAGAGAGAGAGAGAGAGAGAGAGAGATATGGAGGGAAGTAGAATCACTTTAATTTTTAACAAGATGATATGAAGGAGACACAAAGACCCAAGTACTGCTGGTGCTGCTGCTGACACAGCCAGAGAGAGAGAGAGAGAGAGAGAGAGAGAGAGAGAGAGAAAAGAGAGGGCCGGGTGGGGTGTGATGTGTGTGTGTTTGAATGGGGATGGGGTGGAGGGGGTGTATGTATGAGGTGAGTAGGTATGGAGCACCGCTGGCATCAATCATAAGAGAAGGAGGGTTGTGGAAATAAACAGTGGTTCTGTGTTTTCCAAATGAAAATAACATTAAAGACAATCTTGTGTTAATGTTGCATATTGATCGCTCATTCACCGTGTGTTTTTGTAGGAACTCGGCTGAACTTACACATCAAATGTTCATAAATAAATAAGTGGGATAAACAATGTACCACAGCCGCCATGGAGTCAATATCTCATTAGTGGACTGCACACAGGCAGGCGTACACACACACATAATTTCCAGCGTGTTATTTACTGTAAACTGCTGTAACTCAACGCTTCCTATTTTATCTGCATACAATGGTGTGAGTAAGAAACTAAGATTTTCATGAGATCCTATTAAACTGTAAGTGTCTAAAATGTTTATGTTTATATAGTACTAACTTACATTTTGCAGTAAAGTAATTGCTACCTGGATTATGTGAGCTGACACTGCTTTTTCAGTGTGGGAACCTCAGTTAAATGTTAAATATAACCATAAAAAAGTTTAATCATGCTTCATTTGCCATGAGAAAATATTATAGGAAAACATATGAAATGTGCTGTCAGTAAACATTTTATAATGACACATATGTTCATTAAAAACATTTCCTTACAGAATGCATTTGCTGTTGCAAATTAGTCGAACTGTGTATAACCATTATTTCTAGGAGACAAGGTTGCATCATAATTTGATGCACCAGCTGTGGGTGTTCACTGCAGTTGCACAGGTAGATGTTTTTTTTCCCACACATTTCTTTAAAATTCAGATTTAATGCTGAAATGTTCTTGAAAGATTTAAAGCAGCACTTTGTGGTGATACTGCCTGCATGGGCACCACTTATTAGCAAAATGCAAGAACAATTAGTATTATAATGTTTCTTTGATTATGAAAAGTAGTGTGTATGTTTTTGAATCTACGGGGTCAACAGTGAAACATATTCCTCAGTTTTTACTCTCTGTTTTTTTTTTGTTTTGTTTTTTTACCTGTGGCTATGAATATATACAGTAGGTGTGTTCAGAATTTATTTTCATATTAAATGTTACTGCAAAGAGCAAAATCCTCTGCTACAGCTACAGTGGCAGACAAAATAAATGGTGGTGTCCTTATAAAATAAACTATAAAAATATAGAGCATACAAATGAAATAAATTTGAATTAGCTTTAGTACATGACCTTGCTGAGATGACTTGAGGATGTAAAACTGTAGATGACTTTTGACAGAGGTGGAAGAACAATGAATTCCAATCCATTATCTAAGTAAAAGTACTGGTACAAACAAGGTTAAAAACCACAAGTAAAAATCATGCATTCAAGATTTTTCTCAAGTAAAATTAAAGGAAGATAATCAGCAAATTGTCCTGTATTTTAACTGTCAAAGTAAAGGAGTACTCCTGTAAAAATGGTCCCTCTGAGTACATTATCAGTTAATACTGATGCATTAAGCAGAATTTTACTGTCTATTTGTGGTGAGGCTGGTTTTACTTTTTTTAAATTGTGTTGTTGGGTAGTTTAATCCATTGGTTCCCAATTTAGGGGTCAGTCCTAGTCCAAAGGATCACAGGATCGTTATATGTTTATAAAGATAAATTAAATCCCAGTTTCCTCAACTTCTGTGAGATGCAGTCTGAACCACATGCATTCTTCTCCAGCGTCACACTATCGAGGTGCTTGATATGCATGTTCATGTCTGCATCATGAGAACATCAGGCCTGTGGTGTGTTCCCATCAGCGCCCTGGAAATAATTAATACCCTTCCCTGAACTTTCTCCTCTCATTTGTCTCTTTGTTTCAAACTCTCCCTCCATCTTTCACTGTCACACCCGCCCTGCCTTTCCCTTGTGGTCCTTGCAAACCTTGATCACTTACTCCCTCACTGCTATCTTTATTCCACATCCAAACCTTTTATCAGGATAGTGTGTCTCTCTTTTTAAAATCCCTTTCTCTCCCTTTATGTCATTTATCTCCCTTAGTTGCTTATGGCCCTTTTATCCCATGGCTCTCATTTCTCACTCATTTCTACACCACAATAAAACAAAAAGTTTACATCACTACAAAACTGATGCTAGTCTCTGTGATAAAAGATCTCAGACTCAGAGTCTGCTATCTGTCCAACAAGCTGTCTGAAAAACCAACATAATGTGTCTCAGTAAGGTGTTGGGGCCACCAGCCTCCAGAACAGCTTCACTGCTCCTTGACATAGATTTTATAAGTCTCTGGTGGTGGTGAAAGCCGTCAAAAATTCACATTAATTCCAGACTCATCAGACCACTCACCGTCCTCTGTGGAAGCATCTGCATTCATTACGGTTCTCCACTTGTTTCGCAGTCAGTTTTGCAACAGAATGTGCTGCAACAGAGACAAACAGTCCCATTATTTTGTGTCTTGGAAACACATTGTCATCAAGGAAAAATTGTGACATGATACATGAATTTTTGTATTATATTTTCCACATCTCCTCCCATTCTCTCGGCTGATCTTGCAAATGCTTTTTGTTATTTGATTATTCATACTTGGACTGCTTGTTTGCAGTAAAATTCCCAGCAGTACTGAATAGCTGACTATGAACCAAATTCCCTTAAAAACACTTGACTGAGATGTCAGCCAACAAACAGTTGTTGCCAGTATGTAGGAAGTAATATGTTTGACTGCGGCTCAGTTCTGATGGGCAGGTTCAACTTTGACATGCAGCTACCTTTCATCTACCTCTTCTTCATTACACTCTCAATCTTTTATCCACCTTTCCATCCTCCCTTTTAGCCCCTGACGATTATCTGCCCCCC